>NXHC01000012.1:0-454670 GCA_002893705.1 Metschnikowia drosophilae | reverse complement strand
GTTGTAGTAGACACTTGGCCGGCAGAGTCAGTGGTGACAATCACAACACCGGTCTCGGTCTCAACAGATCCATCACTCTCAGTAGTCTCGAAAGTGGTGGTGTAGGTGGTGAATGGAGAGCCAGCGCCAGAAGAAGCACCAGAAGAAGCACCAGAAGCACCAGAGGAAGCGCCAGAGGCACCAGAGGAAGCACCAGAGGCACCGGAAGTGGCCTCAGAGGTATTGGAGGTCAAGTCCGAAGTACCAGAGGTTACATCAGATGCAGACTCAGAAGAAGCAGCCGTGCTGGATGCGGTAACTGAGGAATCGGAAGTTTCAGGCTGGGAGGTGGCTGAAGAAGACACATCCGTGTTTGAGGTGGAAGGCTCTGCGCTTGATGTCTCAGCCAGCGAGATGGTAGAAGTCTCACTCAGGAGGGTGCTTGAAAGAGGAGTGGTGGTTACAGCGGGGAAATCAGTGGTACAGGCACAAGTGGCGGGGGCGCCGTTTGGAGCTGTAGTGCGGTAGACGATAGACTTTCCGGTCAAGGCAACAATGGTGGAGAACAAACTGGAGGTGTAGCCAGAACCAATCTGCAAGTTGACACCAGCGAAATCGATACCGAGGACACGGTACGAAAGCTTAAGGATACCAGTGGAGGAGGAGTAGGAGTAGTAGTTGAAGGCGAGGGAGATCGCGATCGAATTAGAGTTTCCGAACCCGTACACCTTGTAGGTGGTGAAGCCCCCGATAGCCGAGCTCAAACCCAAAATGCTCAACTCGGAAGAGCTAGAGGCAAGGTAAATGGACTGGTCCTGGTCGAACGCGTAGACAAGGGAGCCGACGGCCACCTGCAAGGACACCGTGGAGCCTGCGCCGACGTACATACAACCGGATCCGCTCACAGAGGAGGTCTGGGTGTATTGAACATTGAACATACAGATGGTTCCCTCGTTGGTGATGGAAGCAAGCCCACTGGAGCCGATGACCTGGTTCATGATCAAGGTGGCGGCGGAGCCGGAGTATCTGCGCACCACAATCAAACCGGTGTTGGTCCACCCGCTGACACTGGTGATGGTGAAGGCGGTGGAAGTAATGACACCGCTTCCCACACCCAAGTAAAGGCTACCGCTGTTGGAAAACGAGCCAAGGACGGCAATGTCGTAGATGGAGATGAAGGACGAAAAAAGCGAGTTGAATGCGATCGTACCCGAGTTAGTGAACGAAGGACTGGTCACCTGCACCGTCGTCAAGATGCTGGTACTCGTGATGTACCAGCCACCAGCGATGTTGACACTGCCCGTGACACTGGTGATGGCGTTGTTCACGATGGAGTAGTAGACGCCCTCAACAACGTTAAGTGACCCAATGGAAAGGGAAATTCCCGAATTATCAACGGTGTTACTGGTGATGGTGACACCCAAGGCGGTTCTCATGAAGGTGAGCGCGGCCACGGCCACGACGCCCAAGTTGAACCTCATTATGTTGATTCACGGGGGAACAAGGTGAATTTCGAAATGGCCGCTGAAGAAGGGCCAGGTAATGCCTTTTATTATGGTTGTAGGCGGTGCTGGCGGCGGCCCGGGTTTCGAAACCCATCTTTCGCTGCAGCGCGTTCTGCTGCAAGGATTCGCAAAGTATGCATGACGTGCAGATGGACATCTAAGGTTGAGATCCGATGGACCGACTTTATCATACATGACGCAACGGTTAGACCTATAGAAGCCGGCTTTCTACACACATAACCAAGTCTCGTAAACTTCTCGGGTTCGCCCGACAAACGGCTCGCTTCTGGGAATGGGGGAATGGGTCAGTACTCTGGTATCTTGACATATGACGCGGGGGAACGAACAAGCTAAAGCACACGCTTGCCTCGGGCAGCCGAGACTTGGGACCGAGCCACGGGCTTCTTACGGGCCGAGGAGCCCAGGCCCCAACAAAAGGGCCACCACAGGATGCGGGCGGTAGCTTGCAGAAGTGGGTACGGTGTGACACTGCCTCTGCAGCGCGCTCTAAGTGTTTAGCCTCTTTAGCCGAAGGAAAAGAAAGAGCCGGCAGCCGTCTTAAGCGAGAAGGGTGCTCTGCATATCGCCGAGGCCTGCCTCGAGCAGATACGGACGGGTTGGTTATGACTTGCTAGGCGGAGCAGAAACTAAAAGGTCGGGGGTCCCAACCATATGGGCGTTTCTGTCGAACGTGCAGGGCTACAGAGAAGCCGAACCCCGCCAGCGGCGGGCCCGTGAACCTCGCCAAACACAAAAAGGTTTGGAAGGAGGGCTCCCCTGCCAGACAGAGGCTTTTTTTCGACGGCTGGACTTGCTCGTAGCCCGAGCTGCAAGCAGCGCGGCCGGTGACGCGGAAAGTCCACCAGACGCGGTGTGTACTTACTACAGTGTGGTGGCGGCGAAGGTTTCGTCAAAATAAACAAACGCCACGCCGGATTAGTAGCCCAGAGGCCCACCTTTGGCTGAAATATGGAAGCCAGGTTTCCTGCTTGCAGACCGAGAGGCGGGGCCGCGGATCTTCTATGCGGACTGTATGTAGGAGATGCGGCGTGCTGCAGAAGGATCTTACTTTACGAGCCAGCATTTCTTCTTTGATGTGCGCACACGCCGGGAGTGTTGAACCCCGTCCACCATCCACGGGTTCCCCCAAAATGTCCGAGGGCGTGGGGGGAAGTTGCCGCTTCCCGCGATGAAAACCCTGGCCCGGTCTATTGCAATATTTTTGGGGGCCACTAGTCGCCAAGGATATGTCACCCCTCGCTCACTGCAGCCGCAGTTAAGTTTATGCGCTCTAGGCATGAGCCCTACATGGCTTACGTCAATCTGGCATTTCTTCGAATGGCGCGTCTTGTATGTAGTGCGGCATCATTTAATTATGCGGTTCTGGAAGCCGCCATCTGCATGAACCGAAAAGGCGCCTCGTCACGGCTTGACTCCGCAAACCAAACCGAAAGCTCTCCTGATGCCTCGAGGCTGCGCTGAAGAGGCTTTGTCTCCTGCGTCCCCGCCGAACATCGAAGCTTGGGGCGGGGCTTGGGGCGCGCGGCACTCTCGGCTTGGCGCCGGACTAACGGGCGGAAAAGGACCCACCCGGATTTCCATCACCATCGACATCCCGCGCACGTTCTGTGCATTCGGTGCGTGCTGCTTCCTAGACCAGCTGTAGTTTAAGCTGCTGAGCATGCACTACTTGCTTAGTAAACGCATCCGCGGTGATAGACTGCCGCAGTCGGATACGACTATGCACCCGAGAAATCTTCAGCACCCGAGCCTCCTGTGTGGCGGCCCAAAGTGCTCCATCACGGAAGGGCCGTCCCTTGTTGGGGCGTGCTTTCACGTGGCCGTGTCCAATTTAACGCTGCACCGCGTCTTTCGGCGGCGATTACGATGTGACCCGCTCGTCGGCGGAGTTCACGAAGCGCCTTGCGGCAAAGGCTTCATCTCCACACCGCCCTCGCCGTGCTGAACCTCGCCCAACTCCTGCAGCTCGAGCATGTTGTCGAAAAACGTGGTTCTCAACTCCGTCCAGCGCGTCGAGTAGGTGGACAACGTCACCAAGATAAAGCCACTCAAAATCTGCAAGCACCACCACAACAACGACAGCGGGAACTTGCCCGTGTAGAGCCACACGACAAGCAAGTTGACCACGTGCACGGTAAGCGCAAAGTCCCACGCTAGCTTGGACCGCCCCACCAACACCGTCACGAAAAGCACGCAGAGAAGCGAGTCAAAGAGCCATAACACAAAGAGCGTGAGCCCCATGGTGTTGTCGGGCGCGATCAATTCCCACGAAAACACCCAGCTGACGCTGAAATCATAGCCGTTGAGCAGCGCCACCAAGTAGAAAATCACCAACGCCGTGGCGTAGTAAAAACACTGGAGGATCACGATGTGCGCGGCGATGCGGAGCGGCGTCAAGCTGCCGCCCCCGCCTCCGCTGCTTCCTAATGCCTGGTAGTCTGTTTGGAACCACGCCATGTGTCTGGAGCTGTGCTGGCCTGGCATGCTCGTTCAAACTGCCTCCTCGGTTGGGTCACGTGCGCACCCGCTGCCCCACACTGTCGTGCGATGCAACGGGTACCATGCAACTGCCTTTCACCCAAGCCACTAGGAGCTCTGGGCTGTAGCTGGGCCCATCCTGCCTGGTCTGTGGTCGCTCGGTAGGATGTGGCTGATGTGAGACCGCACTTCGGCCTAATGGTTGTGTTCCCGTAGCTTTGCCGATCGGCGCTGCCACAGATCTTGCCATCTCTGCAACTCGACCAAACTTTCTTATCTCACATCCCGTGTTCTCTGCAAATCTACCAAGCTTCGTGATGCCAGTTCTACTACGTCAATCGCCATTTTGCCAAAAATCGACATCTCCACAATTCCACCAAACCTTATAAAGCTACCAAACTTTGTTTCACCTAATTTCTGCAAAGCTTCGTGATGACAATTCTACCAAATCAATCACAGTGTCCCCATAACTTGTGATCTCAGCAATTCCGCTGACTTGTTGTCATCACATCTCACCAAACACTATCACAGTTTTTTCAAATCAATCACAATTCTACCAAAGGCCGTGATCTCTGCAACCCGCTAAACTTCGTGTTCACAATTCTGCCATACTTCGTGTTCACAATTCTTCTGGATCTCCTGATCGCTACAATCAAATCACCCCAATATTACTACAACGGGATGCAATGTCGCAATGTTCCGTGTATGCTAGGCTACTTCCTGCTCTTCTTGATCTTGGCCTTCATGTTGCGAGCCTTGCCCTGCGTCTTGGCTCTGTCCGTCTTGGTCTTTTTGTAAACCTTGGTACTTTCCTTCTTGGCCTCCAACTGTTTTCTTTTTTTGGAGTTTGGTCTGTGCTTATTCTTGGACAACTCCAGCATGGCCGAGGCTCTCTTTTCTTTTTCCAGTTCGAACCACGTACGCTTAGGCTTGGAGTAGATCTCCTTGCCGTGCTTCAAGAGGTTCTCTGCCTTGCTCATTTCCATCTCGGCAGCTAAGAGCTCCTTGGCCAGCTTTTCCTCCTCCAACACCTCTTCGACCAAGTCCTTCTTCTCGTCCAAAATCTTGTGGAACCCGTCAACCTCGTTCCAGTCGACATTGCGCGAAACAGCCTTCTGCTGCGACAGACTCTCTTCCAAAGACTTGATGGCGGCCTTCACAATGTTTCTGTCGGCGGCTGCCTCTCCAACAAGCGTGATGGAGCGACCCTCGCGGCCGGCTCTGGCCGTTCTTCCGACTCTGTGCAAATAAATCTCGTGTGTTTTTGGCATGTCGTAGTTGATGACCATCTCGATTTTAGGAATATCCAAACCTCTGGCGGCCAAATCCGTACAGATCAAGACGGGGACAGTGAGGTTCTTGAAGTCATTGACGTTGTTAAGACGCTGCTCCTGCGACAAGGATCCGTGCAACTCCGACACCTTCATACCCAACAAGCCTAGCACGATTCTCAACTTGTGTGCTGTTTCTTTTCTGGCAACAAACACAACGATACGGCTCTGTTGCGTAGGGTCGCACTTCTTCAAGAGCGAGAAGAGCAATGCAGGCTTCATGTCCTCCTTCTTTCTGATTCTGACGAACTCCTGGACCAACTTGGTGGCTGCGGCCTTTGGTGGGTCGATCATGATACGCACGGGCTTGTTCAACGACAATTGGATCAAGCTTTGGATCTTGGTGTTCATGGTGGCGGAAAAAAGCATGGTTTGACGCTTGTGCTTGGGGATTAAGGACAAAATTTCCGTGAGCTCGGCCTGGAAACCTTCTTCCAACATTCTGTCGGCCTCATCCATGATCAAAATCTCCAAGCTGTCGATAGTGAAGGACGCAGAGTTTCTGATGTGATCAATCAAACGACCGGGCGTGGCCACCACTATGTCGGGTCTGGTTTTCAACTGCTGTTCTTGCTGTCTCAAGTTCAAACCACCAACGGCGAGTCCGAAACTCAAATTGCCAATGAAACGTGCAATCTTCTTTCCGACGTCGCACACTTGAATGGCCAACTCTCTGGTGGGTGTCAAGACAATGACTCTTGTAGATGCGACTTTGCTGGGCTTATAAAGCAAACGCTCAATGATTGGGATCATGTATGCTGCAGTCTTACCGGAACCGGTCACAGCACCAGCAACAATGTCTTTACCCAAAAGAGCGATAGGAATGGACTTGGCCTGAATGGGCGATGGCTTCGTGTAGCCCAAGTTAGCCAAACCCTTCAAGAGTGGTCTCGAGAGCTCCAAGGACTGGAAAGTCTTATGTGCGTCCTCGTCTTCGGCAGACTCGAAAAATTCGGCGATGGCCTCCGCAGAGTCCTCGTCGTTTTCGGCATCGCTGGCGTCGGAGCCGGCAGACGCCTCTTCGGATACTTCTTCGCCGGCCGAGTCTGCGGCTTCGGCTCCAGAATCTTCTCCTGACTTTTCTTCCTCCTCCTCCTCCTCGTCCAATTCAGTGGCTCCCATGCCGAAACCGTCCATGGCCAACTCGTCATCGTCGCTCATGGCAAGTTTGTCGTCTTGCTCTTCCTCGGCCTCTTCGGCCTCTGCTTCGCTCTGCTCGCTGTCTTCTTGATCTGCATCCTCCTCTTCCTCAGATGCCTCGGCCTTGTCTTGCTCGACAATGCCGGCCAAACCACCCTTTCTTCTCAAGATTTCGTCCAAGTTGACGTCCTTTCTCTTGTTGGATGTGTCGTCCTCTGCAACCCGAAACTCCCATCCATCGTCGATGTTGGTCGTAGCGAAGCCGTCGAGAGAAAACTTGAAGTCCGGGTTCATATCTTTGCTTTCTTCATCTTGAGCATCGTCAGCCCCAAGTTCCACGTCCGAGTCGGACTCTGTGCCCGCGGCTTCGACGCCAGAGTCACTGTCTATGGTCATGGGCAAGTCCTCGGGGACCACTCTTGCTTTGCTTTTCTTCCCCATTTCTATTAGTGGACTTTCTTCTCTAGCTGATAGTGGAGATGAGCTTTTTTTGAGACGCATCGCTCATCGGTCTGCAGACAGCAGCATACCCTCACTACAGCTCGCATCACATATAAATCATTAAAACTATTCTTCTACGAAAAATAAAAGTCCGTCAGGATGTCCATCAACTCGTCTGCATCGTAGAAGTCCTCGTGATCCAGGGTGTCGTTTTTCGATGGCGCAACACGGTTGAAGGCCTCGCTCTCCAACACAAGCAACTGAGTATTCTTTCTAATCTCTTGTAGTCCTTTCAACTGCTGCATCGTCTCGGAGGAAAGCTCTGCCTCGTCCACGATGCCTTTGAGCATTTTCAATCCATCAAGCCACACCGCTTTCTTGTCTTCGGAGTTGGTGTAGAAACTGAGCAAGGGCTTTTTCTCGCGATCAAGCAAAATGATCTTCTCATACGAGATAGTGCCTTTAACGGAGATCAACATATCGTTTTTTGCCTTGTCCTTCTCTCCAATGGAGCCGCCGATTTTTTGCGATTTGAAGAACGCAATGTCTTTCAATTCGATGGATTTTTTCTCCATCTCCTCAAGAGTGGGTTTCAAGGTGGAAACCTCGTTGTACAACTTGTAGTGGAGGAATTTTCTGTTGGGACTCAAAAGAATGAAATAGTAGTTTGCAGACTCGGACTTTTTGATTTTTCTGTTGAAAAGGCGGTCCGCATGGGACTCTGTGTGAACCCAGGAGCCCTTCAACAACTGCATGACTCTCTGTTCACACACAAAGTCAACAATCTCACGAGATAAATTCACGTCGAATTCGGTGAAGCGCGGGCTCCATTTTTTCAGGTGCAACTGTTTCCACTGGGTGAAAAGCTTGTGTCTGATTTCTTCGGAGGTCTTATTTGTGAAGATCTCCAAGCACTCCTCAACATTGTCCAGGGTCTCAAGACTCTTCTCCAAGACCTCAATATTGCTTTTCAAGAGTTCGATGATACCCTTGATGTCACGCTCGTTTTCAAGATGCGATCTGGTTTCTTGCCATAACAACAAGCAATTGTTCATGGAGTGATAAATCATCAATTCCCAGGAAAGTATGTGTTTCCCCAAGTTGGGATATTTCTTTTTGTTGTGGAAGATATTCAACCACACGTCCGTGCACTCGGCAATAAATAGGTACAACGGGAAGGTTCTGTTATGGTCGCTCATAATCAACTCCTCGTGGAACTTCTTCTTGAAGGTCATGTTGGGGTCTTTCAAGAAGACTTTCAAGTCCATCGCGAGCAAGATGGTGAAGTTGTCCACAACGAACTGCTTGGGATCAGCGGTGAAGCCAGCTTTCACGTACTCCTCGGTGGATGCCGGGGTTCCGAACTCGTTCAAAGAGACATCCAAGAAAATGAACAAGTTGGTGAGCATGACCTGGTGGGAGACCATGGACATGTCGAATCGGTTTTTGCTGAGGTACTCGTTCAAGCGGAAGTACAGGTGTTCCAAAAGCGCGATGTTGTCGAGCACAATGGCGTCGTTTGTCTCGATCAAGTTTCCGATGGTGGAGAAGAACTTGACGTGCTTGAGACGGCCACTGAGCGTGATGATGCGGTCGTATCCAAACTGCAAGGACTTGTTGATGAGCTCGTTGGCCAAGCGAATGGAGTTCAACAAGACCTTTGTGTCGGAGACGTAGAGCTTGGCGGTGATCACGTCGATGGCGTCGAGATAGGTGACGAGACTGTGGAAGAGCGGCAAGTAGGCGTCGATGGAGGACGTGCCGTAGTTGGGCGGGAATGGGCCGCCGGAGATGAAGATGACGGCGATCTTCAAGATAGCCTTGTAGGTCTCGGTGGACATCTTGGCGGACATGATGGAGAAGAGCGAGTTGAACAACGACTCGTCGAGAATGTCGGCGTACTCGGTGGAGACGGTGTCAGAGTTGGGCGCCGAAACGCAGTCCAAGAGCTTTGCGAGCACGACGATGGAGTTGACCTTCTCCTGTTTGTCCTTGCCCAAGATGTTGGCCTTTAGAATGACGGCGTAGCTGAGCGCGGTGTCGGCGTCGAGCTTCGACTTGGCCGGGTTGGACTTGCTCAAGATCTCATTGAGCTTGTGGTTGATTGTTCGGGACGTCTCTGCCATGGCGGATACTGACAGGCTGGAAAAATGCTTACGCTGGAAGTGGACAGCTGGAGAGCTCTGGAATTGAACTACTGGAAACCGGAACTGGGGCGCTGGAAACCGGAACTGGGGTGTTGGAAAACTCGGTGCAGTGGAGTGAAACTGGACTGTACTGGACTGCACTGGAGTAGCCCGGAGTGAAACTGGAGAGAAAGTGCTGGAGCGCTGGGCGGGAGGTGCTGGGGCTAAGACGGCTGGGCTCCGGTGGCAGGGAAATGGCGGGCCGGGCGAGGAGAGCGATGGGCAGAAAAGAAGAGCGGCGGCAGAAATAAAGACGGCGCTGGCACTTGGAGGTGGAGACTGAAATGCAGGTGTGGTGTGCCGGCCGCAGAGGCTATTTAACGATAAAGGAAAAAAGCCGATTCGCGAGCGATAGCAGTTGGATGCGGACGGCCACCCCGTGCTTCCGCCCCAAGGTGGAGCGGGCCGCGTAGCGGGCGCCCAAACACCGCCGGCCCGCTGCCCAAACAGGCCTGTTCCAGCGCCAGCGAGCCCATGCCGTTTGGCGGTGCTGTTTTTTTTTTCGCCACAATGGAACGCCGCCTAGGTTCTGCATGCGGCGCATGCTGTTACATTTCGTCGTGCCAGCCGCGAAGAATGGAGAATGCCACGCGTGGAGAACGGAGCCGCGCTACACTTGGGCCGCGTTGAAATGGGGACGTTCAAAATGGCACCCGTCTAAAAAAAGGGGCCGGCCAGAATTGCTATGTACAAAGATGGCGCTGCAGGAAAAGATGGCGCTGCAAGAGAAGATGGCGCTGCAAGAGAAGATGGCGCCGCATGGACAGATGGCGCTGCCCGTAAGATATCCGTCAGTCGAAGAGATCCGGCTTGCGTGGAGGCATAAAAACGCGGCCCGCGAACATCACCGCCGCCACATCTCCACATCTTTCTTCTGCCGCCATGTTTGACATTTCTGGCGTATGTGTCCTTAGCGCTGTTTCCCGCGTCCGCCCGCTTACTAACTCCAGGCCTTCTCATTTCTAGACAACCCATCCATCAATTGGAAGGCCGTCGTCGCGTCCCTTTTGTTGGGCAAGTACGCCTTCGAGTCCTACATCGACTACAGACAATACCAGGTCTACCACAGAACCAGCCCACCTGTTTCGATCAAGAAGGAGGTGACGCCCGATGTTTTTGCGCGCTCGCAAGACTACTCCCGGGCCAAGGCACGCTTCTCGTTCGTGTACAATGCCGTGGACCTCTTGAAGGACCTTGCCTTCATCCAGTTGGACGGCTTGCCCAAGATTTGGGCGCTCTCGCGCTGCGCCTCCGTGGCCTTGTCCGGGCTCCCCGTCGTCGGCCGTTTCTTCGGTGCGTCTGTCATGCCCCACAGCATTGTCTTTTTTGCCATCACCTCCGTCCTCTCCTCCCTCGAGTCCTTGCCCTTCTCCTATTACCAGAACTTCGTCTTGGAGGAGAAGTATGGCTTCAACAAGCTCACCGTCAAGAACTGGTTGAATGACGCCGTCAAGTCGTGCTTCCTCAGTGTCGGCTTGGGCTCGCCCTTTGTCTACTGCTTCTTGAGGATCATCAACCGTTTCGGCACCTCCTTCGTGTCGTACGCCTGTGTTCTCGTGTTGGTTGCTCAACTCGTGCTCATGACCATTGTTCCCACCTTGATTCTTCCCATGTTCTACAAGTTCACCGCTTTGGAGGACGGCGAGTTGAAGACCGAGATCGAGGCCTTGGCAAAGAAAAACGACTTCCCACTCACCCAGTTGTTTGTCATCGACGGCTCCACCCGGAGTGCCCACTCGAACGCGTTTTTTGTCGGCTTGCCATGGAGCAAGAAAATTGTTCTTTTCGACACCTTGATTGAGCACAACACCACCGAGGAGACCGTCGCTGTCTTGGCCCACGAGATCGGCCACTGGCGCTTGAACCACTTGCCCCAAATGCTCCTTGCCTCCCAAGCCAATGTTGCCCTCACCTTTGTCCTTTTCTCTGCGTTCCTCCAGAACAAATCGCTCTTCCACTCTTTTGGATTCACCGATTCCTACCCTGTCGCCATTGCTTTCAGCTTGTTCGCCTACTTGAACTCGCCTGTCAGCTGCATCACTCAGTTCGGCACAAGGCTTTTGTCCAGGAAGAACGAGTACGAAGCAGACGAATACGCCAAGGCCCAGGGCCATACTGAGAGCTTGGCTTCTTCTTTGATCAAACTCTCTACGAAGAACTTGTCGTCCTTGAACGCCGACTGGTTGTACTCCGCCTACAACCACTCGCATCCAATCTTGAGTGAGAGATTGAGCGCTCTCGGATATGTGTCCAAGGAGAAGAAAGGCGACGTAAAGTTGGAGGTGGAGAAGTAAGGCGCTCAGCTGAGTAAATATCTTATTTCACTGACCGTGCAACTGTCTTGCGAAGCATGTTTGTTATGTACTAGCAGTGTATCTATGAAATACACAAGCGAAGCTTGTGTTAGTGATGTACACCGGGCACTGGGATCCAGCAGCGACCGGGATGGAGGGCTAGCCGTGGCCTCTCTTGAGGCTTTCGTAGGCGGCCCGCATTTGAACGTAGCCCAAGTGGATTTTTCCAATGAAGTGATCAGCCAAGCGGCGATCACTGTCCAACCGGGAAAGATAGGCGCCACACACCTCGCACACCTGCAACTTCTGCTGAGCAGACTGGCCCACGTTTTCGGCAAGATTCCGTGCCTGCTCCGCTAGCGCGTCTCGCTGCTTCATCACCTGCTCCAACTCGATGTTCTGTTCTAGCACCTTGTCGATGTCGCCGACCTCGGCCAAGCACAGGATCTCCGACGACATCAAGCCGATCTTCGTATCTAGCAGCTCCAACTCGCGCGTGACGGCCGCGATTTTCTCCTGCTCCTCTGGCGTGTGCTCCAATCGCTTGAGCGCCGTGGCGATGGTGTAGTCGATCTCGTCAATGTACTTCTGGAGCGCCTTGTAGTATTCGTGCTCAAGCTGCGGAATCCGCTCGCCGTTCTTCTTCGTGCGGTACTCGTACTCAAGCTTGTGCTTCTCGAGGTGGAGCAAAGGGCACCGGCCAAGGTTGAGTTTGGTGCCGGCGAACAAGTCATAAGGACACGTTCCAACGACAAACGCCTTGCACACTCGCGGGCTGGTCAAGTCCACTTCTTTGCGGCGCACCTGGGGCGACACCAACGCGTCGCGGCCCATGAGCTGCTCTAGTAGCTTGCGCTGCTCGTCGGCCATGATGTGATGCTGTTTTGGGTGGTTGGTGGAGCTGAGCTGCGACTGCGACTGCGCGAATGGCGATGGCGCCGCGCCGCACGCCTGTGCCACTACTCATAAATGGTCCATTCTCTGGCTTCTAGATCATTATTTTGAGTATGGTAGAACTACCATTCCCTGTTATGTGTGATGCTCAGGCTTCATCAAAAGCGACCCGATGAGTAACATCAGGGGACAGCTCCAGCCGAAAACTTTCTTATTTGGAGAACAGCAAATGCGATCGGACGAAAAGAAGGCTTTCCACTGCGATGAGCTTCGGAGCCCCATTCTTCGTAATTTTCGCTGTGTTCTCTTAAAAGTAGCTTTGCCTGTACCAACTTGATCTTGTGTGCCCATTCACTACATGTGGCTAAAAAGAATCTAAACGTGGGAAGTCTCATCGTCTTGCGGTGGTTTCAGTACGGGTGCAAATTCAAAATGGCCCTTGTCGTAGTCCACTCGAAGTAAATGTTACTCAAAAAAGGCACACCAAGACTTCCCAACCTTCAAGGACCCCTCGCTATCTTAAATTGACTATATAAGCCCTTATTTTTGTGATCGGTCGAGGGAGCAGTGATTGGCACTTCAATCGCACGGCCCTCAGCATTAAGTTTCAAAACTTCGTGATTGAATCCCCTTATAGCAAGATTCCTTCGCCGCTTTGAAGATTATTGAAATATTACGGGCGGAAGACATAAAGTAGGAGAAGGTATCAGTCGACATCTGTGTGCCTCCAGGATAGGCATACAAATAATCACCTGGCATGGCTGCTATTAGAAGCTGTCTCGAAGAGCCCTCGGGCCACAAGATATCGCGCTATGAAATCCTAGTCGACAATAACCGGGCCCGCCTGTTTTCTGGTTGCATTTTCTGTCTATTCTTGAACTACATGTTCAACGGCATTAGACGTCTCCTGTCACGGCTATGAAAAACGTCTTTGCTTGACTCAATCGGCTCATTGGGTAGAGATGTGGAGCGGCTTTCTGGGCTGCCATTGTCCTGAATCGCCTGAACCTTGGCTCCTTGGCTCCTGGCTGAGACTCCGGCATGGTCTACCGCGGCTGCCGTCTTTTGCGGCCATCAAGTGCCTCGCTTTTCTTCGCCACCTTTTCGCTGCTCTGTGGAAGTTTCTTTGTCAGTTTCCAGCCAACTGCATTTCGGATATTTCTCAGTAGCCTCTCGTCGCTTTGTACTTTTTTTCGTCTGGTTCTTGGGTTCTTCGTTTCTCGTTCCGACCGCGGCCGTTTCCGCGTGACACATGGCGCGCCATCTCAGCCGCCCCACACCATTACAGTCCACTCACGTTGTCTGCCATTATCCACTTCCTTCTCTCCGCCCCAAATGAAGAACTACCAGTTGATCGGCAAGAGGAAGGTCGGCCGCGACCGCGAAAAGTCCACGCTGTACCCGCCGCTCCACCTCTGCTCGATGCCGCTTGAGATCTTGATTCTTGTGTCCTCGTACCTCCAGCCATCCTTACCATCGCTCCTCGCTCTCGCTTCCACATGCTCGAAGCTCTACAACATTATCCTGAAGGTGTTTGTGTACAGAAAGCTTTCGTTCCGCACCGTCGCCCAGTTCGACTTGTTTGCCGAGGCCCACTTGCCCCACAAGGCTTCGCTTGCCCGCCGCTTCGTTCCGTCCGAGCCCAGCGGCCGCATCAACTTCATCACCTCCGTTCACTTTGCAAACCCTCCCACATACGCCTCCAAAAACACTCTGACCAGCATTGCCGGCAGCTACTCGTTGGACAACCTGGACGCGGCGTCCCAGAGCTACCACCACTTCGAAAAGAACCTACGCTCCCTCTTGACGGAAGCCTACGGCTTGAAGGAGGTTGTGTTCTCGGAAATATCGCCCCAATTCCAATTTGCGCCCGACATGCTTCTGTCCTCGTCCTCGGCGCTCAACTTCAAAAGCCGCTACAAGGCGCCGCCTCAGGCAAGGCGCCTCGAGAAGCTCACCATCACCGCACAGTCTGGCTGGACCATACCGTTTAAAATAGATCACATCTCGCTTTTTCTCAAAGTTTTTCAGAACATCTGTGTTCTATCGTTGAAGAATTTCGCAATTACCGAGAACAAGCTCGTCGATGTCCCATCCATGCCTGCCATGTGTGTTGAAAATTTATCTCTACATGCGTGTGTTTACACCGCGTGCAAAAAAGGTCAAAAGAAACGATGTGCCGGCATTTTCAGCCAAACCACAGCTCTCGAGATCTCTTCCGTCGAACACGGCACCGACTTATCCTTCATAGACTTCCTCAAGGTCAATGAAAAACTAGCCTCATTGACCATAGACATAAGCTCGTCTGCGTTCTACCATACCGATCCTGTTGACAACTCTTACAAGTTCAATTTTGCAAAGTACAATGTGTTTTTCAAGCTTGTTTGTTCGGGCGAAAGAGGCTACTCCACACTCAATGAACTTGTGCTCACTAATTTCGATTTGTTCCATACCTACTCCCATCAACATGAACAGAGCCGACTTAGTGTGATATGTGAAGACGAAGGTGACGAAGCAGGACTTCCAAAGAACACTTTCGACTATCTTATGCAATGCCTTTCGAATATACCACAACTCTCCATCATCATCAAGGAAACACCAAAGGTAATCCATACTTGTGTCAATTGCGGGTTCACCGTGGAGGAAGAATCCAAGAGTATCACTTCTTTGCGTCATGAAGAATGGAATGTGATTCTTCAGCCCATGCTCATGAACCCACGCTGTTCCATCAGTATACTCGATCACAAGTTGAAACCTCTTTTCACCAGGAAAGCCACTGCACAAATTTAAAAAGCAAATATGAAAAGTAAACTCATGATTGTAAGCAATAACGTGTAGATAAAATATTCTTTTTCACGGAGGATTCTAGCAGCTACTTGCGGTTGTTAGTATTACGAGCTTTTTATTGAGACTGAAACGGAGATGGATTTATGATTCGTCTTCATTCTCGTCTGAGCTGACAGAAAACATCTTAGAGAACGCTTCGTTGAGTTTACTTATGAGCGCTTGGATAAAACTTTGACTTTTTTTTCTGGATGCGTTCCTTTTAGAGCGTGAGTCTAATCCTCCATCTTCATCTGTGCTTTCGAAGTCGTATGCATATTCAGGAAGTTCAGCTAATACACGAGATCCAAGGTAGTCTGCACCATCGCCATCACTGGTCTCGGAGTCATACTCCTCCCCGGAATCATGTTCAGAATCATACGCACCATTTTGATAGTTCCAATCTGGAAATGCTCCTTTAGACAAGTCCAACTTCGGATTCTCGAGGTACACCAGCTTGCCATCCACATCGTACACCGTGTAAGGGGACTTTAAATAACTGTCGAGCAACCTAACATATGCCCCATTCTTTACTTTCACTCCTTTGTGAATCAAATCCTGAGCTGGCGAGCGGGGCAACGTGCGTGTTGTGTGAATGTTGTCATACTTATCCTCACACTTTCGAGGAGAGGAATTTTCATTTCGGCGTGACTTAATGGCGCTGAGACTTGGAAGTCTACCTATCTGGGAAAACTGGCGGCTCGCTTGGTGAAAGTCTGGAAGCAACTGTACATCCTTGTTAGATAGGACTTTGACAAGACCATAATTGTTAGGCTCTTCGGTGAACTCATAGATTAAACCACCGCTGAAGACATGATTCATGGAGTCAGAATACATGGCTCTCACCTCGTCAAATTTTCTTGGGGTGATTGCGTTGCATCCATATCTGCTGGTTAGTTTGAGGCACAAACGATTTTTTAACGGAAAACGTACTCGGAGAAGAACACTGGCCTGGAGTAGTCTTTATAAGCCTCCACTAATGTGTTGTATCCACTGGTGTAAAAAGTTTGCTCGCCACACCACTGGTAGGAATTAACTCCGTAGAAATCAACGGCCTCTGAGGAATCCTTGATGACACACTCCAAGTACTTTGAAAGCGAGATACGGTAGCTAAGATCATCTGCGGCAGAGTACCCCACCGGAATGATTCGAGGAGAGTTGGACTTGATGTACTGCTTGATGTCTCGAGAAAGCGCCTTGATGTATGGGGCTGCCTTCGAGGCAGAAAGAGCATCATTCACAACCTCGTTTCCTGAAAAATAAGCCAACGTGTTGTTGTACGTGCTGAACTGCTCTACCACCAGAAACACATTTTTCAAATAATCTTTGGTGTAGGTCGACCATGGCTCATATCTATTCAAGTGATGGCCTAGGCTAGGGGAATTCACATCGAGAACTAGGTAAATTCCTGCTGCTGCAAGCATGGTCATACACACGTCGTGGTCCAAGTTTGTGTTGATGTTGTACACCCTAATGGTCTGACGTTAGTAAGCGCTGTGTAAATCAGGAAGAGGGACACATACATTTATCTTAAGCTTCTGGAACAATGCAATGTCCCGGGCACAAATACTGGGATCTGATAAAGGGTCGCTCGTCAGACCAGCGGCTGAGGACCCACCGGGCTGGTAATCAACTCCTACGAGGTAGAACTTTGTGTTAGTATTTGTTGGTGGCCAGATGCACTAAAACAATCATACTGGTTTCTGGGTGACTGTGTCAACAAAACTTCTGCCCTTCACTGACACGGGATTTATCGCTACAGCATAGTTCAAACAGACTAGTAGAGCCACTAAAAGCATGTTGGTGTATGATTACAAGATCAATCACAAACACGGGCCGCGTGAGATATCATTGAAAAAACATCGCATTTGGCGGGCGCCGGACTGCTTTCGGTGAATGAATCATTAACCACATTTGTCGATTGTGACATTTTTCACATCAATGTTCAATTTGACCTGAGTGATGGTTTGCAGTTTTTTTGAGCAATGTCGCAGCCATATGAAATTTGGATCATCTTTTATCGATGGTAAAAATCAGACAGTGCAATTTTTTCTTACAAACAGCTAGTTCTTACTATTAGTGAAAAAGTAGAAAGAAATGAGAAAGGGTGTTTTTCCTAATCTAGTTAGTCAGATTAGATTATCGTTATGTCTCGTTGACCCGGGGCGGCTGGTACAGACTGATCAGTAAATTAGGCTTCAACACCAACAGTGGAAAAATCCCTAAGTGCACACTGAAAGAGTTTCGAAGTTGAACTAGTGTGACATAAATTTTTTAGAGAAGTCACAAGTCAGTGGCTCGTGGCTACTTGACTGCAAGATGAACATTGTTTACCAATCACGTGACCTCACATAACTGGTACACCGGCGACCATGCAGGGTCTCAAGGCAGTTTGCAAGAAATCTTCGATGCTTCATTTTTATTCATGAGACTACGATAACTGAAGGTGCGAGGCATCCCGGACGTAGCTGATAGTAGTAGCTGCCTAATATTTCCTGCGGGGATAGCCATTGCAGAAAGTCGCTCCCGGTTACTCCCACAATCATCGGAGACATCATCTCTCATTAACTCTATGTATCCTAAGTACTGATTTACTTCTTCTTGGAAGCAGTCTTACCGTCAGGGATGGTGTACAAAATCATCTCGTCGCCCTCAGAGAGATCTTTTTCGACCTTGTAGAAGCCCTTTCTCTCGAATTGAATGACATCGCCCTTCTTCAACTCCTTGACGTTGAGGTCAGCGTAAGCCTCACCCTTGAACTCAGTGACAGGGGTGATGAAGTCCTCGAAGTTGTCGTTCTCCTCCAACTTGTCCTTAGTGATCAAGTGATCGAAGTCAACCAATTGAACCTTGGTCTTGTCATCTGTGTTAGCCAACCAAGTAACCTTCTTCTCAGTCTTACGGAAGTCTCCCTCCAAGTGCAACTCAGCGTCAATAGCCTTGACAACATCACCTTCCTTGGTGATGCTCTTGACAATGACGTTACCCCAGTCCATGAAGGTGACTTCCTCACCCTCCTTGAAAGAGGCAGCGTCCTCTTGCTCGACCAAGACATTGCTGGAGTACAACACCTTCTTGGTACCGACGTCAGGGTTCTTCTTGTGCTTAGGCTTGTCCTCGGTGACAACAGAGGTTGGACCCTTGGAGATAGTGACGGGAACGGCGTTCTTGAAGTCGATTGCGGTGTGTCTTGGAGCAATAGGGTCAATGATCTTCTTGTTCATGGCCCAGATGGCAGACCACTCCATGTTGATGATGTTCTTGGAAGGACCTTGGGAAAGAATGAAGTTTCTCAAACCCTCGACAGTCATTCCTCTTCTTCTCACTCCTCTGACAGTGGGGAATCTCGGGTCATCCCAGTTCTCGACGTAACCCTTGTCAACGAACCATTGCAACTTTCTCTTAGACAACAAGGTTCTCATGAAGTTGACTCTACCGAAGTCCCAGATGTCAACGTGACGCAAGCCCAAGGCCTTTTGAATCCAGTCGTATTGGGGGTTACGGTCTCTGTATTCGTTGGTTCTCAAAGAGTGAGTGACACCCTCGATGGAGTCAACGACAGGAACACAAAAGTCGTAAGTTGGGTACATCTTCCATTCAGAGCCGGTTCTGTGGTGGGGGGTCAAGTTGCATCTGTAGATGACAGGGTCTCTCAAAGCCTTGTTAGGGTTGGTGTAGTCGATCTTCGCTCTCAAACAGGTCTTCAAGCCGGCCTCGGTACCATTCTTCATCTCCTCGGTGAAGATTCTCAAGTTCTCCTCAATCGATTGGTCTCTCTTGGCGGAAGCGATACCATCCATTCTCTCCTCTCTCATCTTCTCCAATGGGGTGTCATCGCAGTAAGCCTTGCCATCCTTGATCAACTTGATGGCCAAGTCATACATCTCGTTGAAGTAGTTGGAAGAGTAAGTGACCTTGTCACCCTTGATACCCATGAGGGCCAAGTCCTCAATGATAGCGTCTTGGAACTCGGTCTTCTCCTTCGAAGGGTTCGTGTCGTCGAATCTGATGATCAACTTACCCTTGTAGGCGTGGGCAAAGTACTCGTTCAAGATGGCGGCCTTGACGTGTCCGATGTGGAGGTATCCAGAAGGCTCAGGAGGGAAACGGGTCACGACCTTGCCCATCTCAGCGTTTTGCAAGTCAATGGCAAAGTTGGCTTTGTGAGACTCCTTCTTTTCACCCTTGGTGGCCTTGGCGGACTTTCTCATCTCGTTGATGGCCTTGGTGGTCTTCTCGGCAACATTGAATCTAGCATCAGCAGCCATGAAGTTGTACCATCTGGAGACGTTGATGTAAACCTCGTTCTTGAGAACGGAACCCATAACAGCGTTTGCTCTCAAGACACCCCACACGGCAATGTCAGCCAAAGAAACTGAGTGGCCAATGATGAAGGATCTGAAGCTCAAGTGAGCATCCAACTTCTCCAAGTCCTCAGCCAAGGCCTTGAAGTTCTTGTTGGCCAACTTGGTGGTGGCAAAGTCGACCCAGCTGGCGGACTCAGCGGCGGAGCCAGAAATGGAGGGAGCCAAAGCAGCAAGAGCTTGCAAAACGTCTGGCTCACCGGCAATAACGCTGTCGGCCTTGAACGAAACGTTCACATCGGAAGCGGCATCAGCGGACTTCTCGTCGACAAAGTCAACAGTGACAGGGGATGCAGACTCAGCACTGACGAACTCGGCCGCAATGAGCGACGAGTACGAGATGAATGGGGCCTTGGCGGCAACAGTCAAACTAGGCATTCTTGGTGTGAGGACAGAAGAGGCTTCGGGAACGAAAAATCCTCATGCCTCGCATCACGTGACATACTGACTGTGTGTTGATCTCTTGGTTTCCGGCGGCGTTGGTCCGGAGTGGGCAGTCCGGTGATTTCAGGCTGCTGGCCTGTTGAAAAGGCAGAAACAGCTTCCGTGAAACCACCGTCACCGGTCGGCAGCCGCCGAGGAGCCGACCCGATCCAAGTCTTCACACCCGTACACCAATGATCCATATAGCTGTCGCAGATGTGGTTGGCAGTCAGCATCCAATGACTAGCCAAGGCGGCTATAGCCGATCGACGGCGAAACGGTCACCGTCGATTTTAGTGACGGACTCGCGTACAAATCTTGTGAAAGGCACCAGAGCCCCTTTTGCCGGGCAAAGCTTCAGGAAGCAGCAACAGCAACAGCAACAGCAGAACCATCATCAAGGTACCCTGAAGAGCAATTCCTCCACGTCCTCGAGGCCGGGATCGACTACTAGCGGTTTACACAAAAGGTTCTCAGGCAGGGCAAACAAATACACAGATATCTCGGTGGACAAGCTCCTAAGTAATGCGAGCGACATACCGTCGGGGCAGAGCCGTGTGCCTATTTCCAGTCCACCAATGAACCCCCTCACTCCGCCGCAGCGGAGTCTATCACCGCCTCTCGCAGCTCCATCTATGTCGATTGACGCCAAAAGAAGGAACATTTTATCGCAGAATTTGCCCACCCGTACGTCCAAGTACTCGCAGAGGCTAGTGTTGATTCCCGACGAACATGGCGGCTCTGCAGCACCGAGATCAGACTCACCGCCGCTATCCGATCAAAAGAACGCAGAGCTCCAGCTTCAAATCCAAAGGAGCCGTGCTGAATTGCTATCGAAGGAGGCTAGAGCAAAGGAGCTCAGCAGGGTGACCGCGTACTACATCTGCGAGGAGTTCAACTTGGAGGTGTTGATGGAATTCCTCAAAAAGGTACATAACGTGAAACCACGTCTTTATGACGAGGCGCTTTACGTGCCCTACACGTTGCCCCTTCTTCCTGGGACGGACGGATTCCGGGTGAAATCCAACGACACAGCAAAATCGCTTCCCAACAAACGCTTGGTGGAGAATATGATCAACAAGAGCGAGCAGACAGATCATTTGTATGAGTACTACTCGGGCGTGGAGACGCCGGAGGATGCAAACAATTACTCCATGGACCCCGAGAACGGAACCACAGATAACAACGGTCCGTTTGACCCGTCTGAGCCACAGTTTTTCGCCCCTCCAATGGATAACTCGGATGAAGAGAGCAGCGACAGCTCGTCGTCTTCCAGCTCTCATGGAACCACAGCTATCAAAGATCCCATCCACTCCAACGGGTCGCATGACGAGAGCACTCAAAAGAGTAAAAGTCACAAGGAGAGCAAAAGCATCGGGGACGACTACTCAGATCTCTTGAAGCACCATGCCGAAATGTTTGTGCTCCAGTATGGTATTGTTGTTTTCTGGAATCTCTCTGAAACGCACGAGAAGAACATTCTAGCTGACCTTGCATTCGCATCGGAGCTTCCAACACCGATCCTAGTCAATCCTATCAGCGAGCACGATATCGAGACTGAGGAGTTTCATTTTGAGTACGACTCGCAGATACACCGGCCAAGAATTTACAATGACATGATCACATTGAGAAGTGGAGACCATCTTATCAAGCTCACAATGTCGTATGCAATTGCGCAGCTGACGAAGCTTTGTCTCTTCGAGAGCCGAATGGTGCATAGTTTACAACTGATATCCAAGTTGCCCAAGAAGCTCGCGCTCACTGGAAGGTTAGGCCTCAAGCGACAGCAGCTTTTAAAGAAGTCGGGAAAACTATTCAAGCTACGCGTGGACGTGAATTTGTCCAGCTCGATTTTGGACACGCCCGACTTCTTCTGGTCCATCGAGCCAGCATTGCACCCGTTGTACAACGCCATCAGGGAGTACCTCGAGATCGAGCAGCGGGTGCAGGTTTTGAATGACCGATGCAAGGTTTTCTTGGAGTTCCTGAACATCATCAGTGACAGCATCAACGAGTCGAGCACCACACGGATCACCATGATGATCATTGTGATTATTTTCATCAGTCTCGGAGTCAGCATCTTCGAGTTCTGCCTCGACATTATCTAGTGTACCGGTTACACTGCCAAAACTACGCATCGAATAAAGGATAGCCCAGGGACGCGGCTGAGTAGCGCATCGTGAGTAGCGCATCGTGATGAGCACCCGGTGTAGATGTAGATTCGCGCCCGCGCATCAACACTTGTACCGCGTACTTCACCACATGGCGCTACGATCCAGATATGCTCCAGAGGGCTTGAGCGCCTCCGAACAGCGGAAGGTCATTGTCAACTACCGGAAGCTGCCGCGCAGCGCCGTGAAACGCAAACAGGAAGAGGCGTCCGAGGCAGAGGACCCTAATAGCATGATCATCGACACTCAAATGATCGACGACACCGTGGCCGAGTATAGAGCGAGCACTACCAGGCTTCTGGACGGCAGCAGAGTGACACTAGCGTCGACCACTCACCATGGAAGCAATCATTGGCAACAGGGCATTTCGCTGCCGCAGCAGGAAGTCACTCAGAGCGATGAGGACGCCATGGAGTTGGACAGGCACTTCTTGCGAACAGAAAAGGTCCTTCTCCACGGCAACATCTCGTACCTCATTGTGGACACCAACTTTGTGCTCTCGCATCTCGACTTGTTGGAACAGCTTCTCTCCATAGCCACCGACTACGGCTTGGTGCTCGTGATACCACAAGAAGTGGTGCGGGAGTTGGACGGCCTCAAATCGCTGGGGCGCCTGCACGAGTCACAGCGCCTGGGAAGACTGCAGCCCGTTAAGAAGTTAGCCCGTGACGCCAACGACTGGATTTTTCTGACTCTCGCTTGCGGAAATAAGCCCATTCGAGGCCAGGGCTTGAAGCAAACGCTCGACCGCTTCGCTACAAAGGACGACGCCATTCTAGACTGCTGTCTCTACTACAAGCAAGAGTACCACAACACGCTTCAGATTCTTCTATCGAACGACAAAAATCTCTGCCTGAGGGCGCTCATGAGCGGCATCCTCACCATCTCTCATCGCGATCACACAACCGCAGAGACGATAGCAAAAACCATTCACGGCGAGAACATCCAGCGCTTCGGGGTGATAGATGCCGGAGAGACGATACGGGAGGTGAAGCAGCCGGTCCACGCCGCGGCTCAAACGGCCAGGCCCCTCGAGACGTTGCACTCGGAAATCGAGATGTTGGTGACGTCTGCTGTACAAGTGTGCATGGCCAAAGAGTACGGCGACGACATCGAGCTTGTGCGTGACTACGACAAGCTGAAAGTGACCACGTTGAGAGAGGCCACGATGGTGATACTGAGGTTCTGGAGCATGGCCTTTTCGTCAGAACTCCGGCATTACAAACCGTTCAACGGCCTGGGCCGGTCTATCAGACTCCGCCACGTCGACGTGCCCGCCAATAAAGAGGAGGCCGTCCGCTTTGCGGAATTCTGGACCCATGCGTTGGTGGCCATTTACAAGGCGCACTTCGACGAAGCGCAGAACAAGGCGTTGAGGGTGTTGGCGAAACGCTGGTCCGACTTGGCCGAGCACAGCTAGGCGCTCATCTTCTGCCGATGACCCCGACGCGTCTCCTTCTTCGGGGCGAGTGCACCGGCGCGTCTGGCTCGGACTTGACCTTATGTGTCGCGTCGTTGAGCTTCTCTCTTTTGTTGTCGTGTCCCTCTTTGGCCGGCTCGGGCTCGGGCGTCCGAGCACGCTTTTTCAGGCCCTCGTCGGTCTTCTGGATGGCCGGGATGGAGCTATTTTTCCAGGACTCCTGGTCGTGCAACGTCGGCAAGGCCAAGTCCCACACGGACAAGGCGCGGTCGGGCTCTGCGGTCCGCATGCTCTCGTTGTAGAGGCGGTGGGCCAGTTTGTCGAGGTCTTCTCTCGAGAAGGGCCGCAAGTGTCTCGCCTGCTGGGCGTGCTGTCTTTTGTACTTGTCCATCAACTCCGAGCCATTGATCGTCTTGTAGTTCTCCTCCATGTAGAGCGTGTACTTTTCCCGGGCCGAGACCATTTTCTCCAAGAGCGCTATCTTGTGCAAGAGTAGCCTGTGGCTGGCGAAGGAGCTCAAGCAGAGACGCGAGAAGAAGAGCGCTGTCTCCTTGGCGCCGCAGAGCCCGGCGCAAATGGGCCACTTCAAGTTGTCGGACACGGCCACGGTTGCGCACACGCCCAGCAGGTCGCTGAGCAGAAACGGTGGGGCCGCTGGGCCTTGGAGCTTCTGGGCCAATTGCTCAACCAAAACCGAGCGCTGGGCAGCGTCAAAGTCCAGCAAGCCGAGCGACGCGGCCAAGCGCGCCACGTCGTCTTCGGACGGCACATCCTGCCACACCAGCACGAGATCGGTGGCGAAGAAGGAGTAGGGCGCACCGGGCGTGAAGCCGAAGATGAAGCGAGCACCCGCAATCTCGGTGTCGTGCCAAACAGACGGGAACGGCGTACGCAACAATTCTTCCTGAAGATGACGATCCATATTGATAGCTTGGCGCAACTGGTGAACGAGGTGGTCCGCTGCAGTCGAGGAAAGAGCCGGGTGGTGATTGCTGTTGCAGGAATACCTGGTGCAGGGAAAAGCACGTTGGTGGGGCTGCTCGTGGCGGGGCTCGCTGCCGTGGGTATAAAAGCAGCGGCGCTCCCGCAAGACGGCTTCCACTTTTACCGGCGGGAGCTCGAGCAGTTTGCCGACGCGGCCGAGGCGTTTCGCCGGCGGGGGGCGCCGTACACGTTTGACGGCGGTGCGTTTGTCCAGACCGTGGCGCTGCTCCGCCAGCAGCCGCCGCAGCCCGTGTGGGCGCCGCTGTTTGACCACAGCAAGAAGGACCCCGTGCAAAACGACATTTGCATTTCCAGCGACATCCAGGTGGTGTTTGTGGAGGGGAACTACGTGGGGCTTACGGACGAGCCGTGGTGCGCCTTGGCCAGCGTCACCGACCAATTGTGGATGGTGGCCGAGGACCCGGAGCTCGTCAAGAGGCGCCTCGTGCAGCGCCATGTGGCCAGCGGCGTTTCCGCGTCGCTCGAGGAGGCTGAGGAGAGAGCCTCAGGCCTGGACTGGCAAAACGCTCTCTACGTGATGGCCCACAGCCGCGTGCCGGACGTGGAGGTGACGTTTGGCGAGGCCACTGGGGAGAGAATATGAGGAGAGGAGAAAAGAACAGGAAAGAAATACAAAAACTAACAAAGATGAGAGAAGAAGACAGCGCTGCGGCTGCCGTTTTTCTTTAACGGTCCATTGGCGTCTCATTGTATTAGCGCTCATTGGGCCATTGGCCTTCGGCTGGGGCAATCAGGCCACGGCGGACGGCGCGCGCGCGGCCGGCGCCGCTCGCGCCACTCTAACGGGCCTGCTTCAACGGCCCACTATAAAGGCCTCACCGAGCTAGCAAGCGCCTAAATCACAGCCGAGCTGAAAATAGCCAAGCTGAAATTAGCCACATCTGTCTTTCAGCACTAGGAAATCCCGCAACCATGTCTATTGTCCACGACCGCTCTCGCCCCATCCGCGAGCGGATGGAGGCCCTCGTGCGCTTGAAGCAGCAGGAAATCACCCAGGCCGTGGCGGCCGTCGACCAGACCGGCTTCCACACCGACTCGTGGGAGCGCTCGGGCGGCGGTGGCGGCGGCCTGTCCATGGTGCTTCAGAACGGAAACGTGTTCGAGAAGGGAGGCGTAAACATCTCCGTGGTGCATGGCTCCTTGCCTCCGCAGGCGGTGCAGAGAATGAAGGCCGACCACAGCAGCTTGAAGGGCTCGGCCACGGATGGCTCGGTCAAGTTCTTTGCCTGCGGCTTGTCACTCGTCATCCACCCCCACAACCCCCATGCGCCCACCTGCCATTTAAACTACCGGTACTTTGAGATCAGCGACCCCGACACGAACGAAGTCAGCGCGTGGTGGTTTGGCGGAGGCTCCGACTTGACGCCGAGCTACCTCTACGACGAGGACGCCGTTCACTTTCACACAACGCACAAGAACGCCTTGGACAAATACGACGAGTCGCTTTACCCCAAGTGGAAGGTCTGGTGCGACAAGTACTTCTACATCAAGCACAGAGAGGAAACTAGAGGCGTGGGCGGCATTTTCTTCGACGACTACGACGAGAAGGACCCCAACGAGATATTGTACATGATCGAGTCTTGTTTCGACGCTTTTATCCCCTCGTACATCCCGTTGGTCGAGAAGCACATGAACGACAAGTTCACACCCGAGCAGAAGCAGTGGCAGCAGATCAGAAGAGGCCGCTACGTGGAGTTCAACTTGGTCTTGGACCGCGGCACCCAGTTTGGCTTGGAGACGCCGGGCTCCAGAGTGGAGAGCATCTTGATGTCGCTCCCTGCCACCGCCAGCTGGGTCTACGACCACCATCCAGAGGAGGGCAGCGAGGAGGCCAAGCTCCTCAAGGCCACGAGGGAGCCCGTTGACTGGGTCGCGCTTGGCCAGCAGTCAACTTAGACAATCTGGACAGCGCTAGATAAAACCGTGCTAGGCCGGACAGCGCCAGAGTAGACAGCGGCTGGACAATGTGGACAGCAGACAAGCCGAGGCTCCGCCGAAGCCAACGAGCGCTAAAAGGCTAATTTCCGTGTGGCCTGAGAGATGCCAATAAATATTTTGACCGGGGTACAGGATGCCTCGATGTAGCCACCGATAAGCTGGCCAGTCAAAGAAGCGAAGAGCACACAGGCGCCGCCGCAGCTACGCGGGACGCACGCGTGCCCCGCTTTTCACGGGGCATCGAGGCCACGTGACCGCACATCTGGTTTCTCGCCGCCACTTCGGTTTCGAAGTGGTTTCAGCCTCGTTTCAAGTGCGTCTCGAGAAGACCCGGCGTGCAGGCGGGCTGCGTACCAGCGGTATCACAGTGGTGTCACAGCGGTGTTTCACCGCCACCGGGCCCACCAGCTTGGCAAGGGCCGCCACAGTGCCGCGGTGCACTAACCAGAGGCCCGCGCACGGGGCGCAATTTTCTGGCGCAATTTTTTGACCAATTTTGAGCCGCGAGCAAGGGCGAAAAAAAAAACCTCAATGTCACCGTCCTGCACACACCAAACAGGCCTCTTTTTCTCAAATTTGATTATGCCTCTCATCGCTTCATGACAGCAACAGCCCGTTTTTTTAAGTTCCCAGCTATGGTATTTGTTTTGACGTTCTGCCCATAAACGATCAAAACTCTCAGAACTGAGTCTCCGTGAACTGAAAAACCATACCCTGCTGCGCCACAGCTCTATCCGTCTACAGTACCAAGGAAGGTCTTCTCCGCCAAGCTCCTTCTTTTCTGTCCTAACGACTGAAGATGTCTGACTCCGAATACTCCGTCTCCTCCTCCAAGTTGCGCTCGGGCGCACCCTCCCACCAGCGTGCCCACGATGTCTTGAATGACCACAGGAACCAGATCGAGACCCTTCCTCCGCCAGAGGACTCCAACGCCGCCACTTCCAATGACGACATGGCAGCCAGGCCTGTCATGCACCTGGAGTTTTCCCAGGGCCGCCGGGCCTCTCGTTCCCATTCCATCTCGGATCCTATGGACGACCCTCGGATGGCCATGAAGGGCAGAAGGGCCACGCGCATTAATAGAAGCGACTTGCCCCGGGTCACCCGCATGAAGACGGGCGACTCTGCTGTATCGTCTGAGGCAAACGCCGGCGCCAACTATAATTCTAGAAGAGAACGGCGGCCTTCCAGATCCTCGATGGACCTGGAGGCCCATTCCCATGCGTCTAGATCGTCGCAAGAGACCGAGGAGGACGTCTGTTTCCCTATGTTGCGCGAGCATGTCCGCATCAATGGAATTGACTTTGACGAAATCGAGGACTTCATCAACGAAGAGAGAGAGATGCAACAGTACTTGAAGAAACAAGAGGAGTCTTACATCGACACACACACCGCTGCGCACTCAAGCGGCTCGGTATCGTACCCTAAGACACCAAACAAAAACATTTTGAAGTACTCGCCCAAGAACATCTTGAGCAAAACGACATCTGCCATTCTGAGAATTAAACTGGAGTCACAAAGGCATGGTTACGGCGAGCAGCGGAAACCCTCCGAGTCCTCAGACGAGGTTTTCATTTGCGAAAAACGTGATGATCAGTCCTCAGACAACGTCAAATTTGTCGGTACGAAAATCAATGATGGCGAATTGACTTTACCAGAAAGATTTTCCTTTTTCCACTCCGACAACGAGGAGACTATTCACTCGCCAGACATTCCCTCTTTAATCCTGCCAGGCCAAACCGTGAGTGAACTTTTCAAAAACGGTGAAGGAACATGGTGGCTCGACTGTACATGCCCAACAGACGCGGAAATGAAAACCTTAGCTAAGGCATTCGGTATTCACCCTTTGACGGCAGAAGATATCAGAATGCAAGAAACGAGAGAGAAAGTCGAATTGTTTCGCAATTATTATTTTGTCTGCTTCCACACCTTCGAGCCCGATAAGGAGTCAGAGGATTATTTGGAACCTATCAACGTCTACATTGTCGTGTTCAGAGAAGGTGCGTTGACCTTCCACTTTTCTCCCATTCTGCACCCTGCCAATGTCAGAAGAAGAGTGAGACAATTGAGAGATTATGTCACTGTCAGTGCTGACTGGATTGGCTATGCTTTGATCGACGACATCACAGATGGATTCGCTCCAGTCATTACGGCAATTGAATATGAAGCTGATGCAATTGAGGACTCTGTCTTGGATGCAACTCGCATCAATTTTAGTTCAATGCTTAGGAGGATCGGTGAGTCTAGACGGAAAGTCATGACCTTGATGAGACTTCTTTCCAACAAAGCCGATGTCATTCGGATGTTTGCCAAGCGTTGCCAAGATGAAGCTTCCATGTATAATGGCGCCTCTCGAGCAAACTTGGCTGCTATGGCTAACGGAAACAACAACTCGTCTATTTCACCTCCTCCATCTACACATGGCATAAGTTTTGGACCTGGGCCCGGCGCACCATCGAACATGATGTCCAACTTCCAAACCACAGTTGGAAGGGTTCAACCGAGGGCAGACATTGCATTGTACCTCGGAGATATCCAGGATCACGTTGTCACCATGTTCCAAAACTTGTCCGCATATGAAAAGATTTTCAGTCGTTCGCATACTAACTACTTGGCCCAATTGCAAGTCGAGTCTTTCAATGCTAATTTGATGGTCACTAATATCTTGGGTAATGTCACCTTACTCGGAACACTTTTTTTGCCCCTCAATGTCATCACAGGATTGTTCGGTATGAACGTCCATGTTCCTGGTGAGGGAGAGAACAACTGGTTCTACGGTATTCTTGGATTCATGGTGCTTGTTGTGATTTCGCTCTTCTGCTGTGTCAAACTTTGGCTTAGAAGAATGAGGAGCAGAGAAGAAGACAAGGAAAGCAACAAGAAGTCGATCAAAAGCTTCAGCTTGAAGCACCGCAAGAGGGAAGCCACAAAGTCTATATTGAGCTTCCCAAACAGGTATGATTGATTAGTTTGATGTCGCCCTGTTTAATAGAAAAAAATAATGAGCATATTATGTATTCTGCTAGATGTATGCGCTCTCTGATTCGTACATACTCATGTGATCTATCTTCTTGTCCTGGACTTCTTTTTTGGCGGTTCTTGCTCAGTGGGGATCCAGATTTCATTCTCCTCTTCTTGCTCTTGTCTTTGTGGACCATTCTTATCGTGGAAAACCTCCTTTCTCCATTGTTGCAAGTGCTTCTTCTTGGTGAACTTTCTCTTGTCCTTCAATGCCTGTTCCTTTGGTTTATAAGGAGCAAATTTCTTGATGCTGATGAGCTTGTTCAAGTCCAGGTCATCGGCCAAGAAAATTTCTCTCGTAGAAAGGCCAAAACTCTCAGGAGAAACCTCTCTGTATTTGAACTTCACATCGCCTTCACGAGAGCGGCCTCTTTCTTCCTCGACCTCTTCACGGATTTGAACTGTAGACGCATCGACGATCTTTTGCGCCTTTTCTCTCAAAGACTTCTTTTCTTTCTTGACAGACTTTTTCTCTTTTAGTTTGTCTTTCTTTGTTTTCTGTGCTCCTTCACCTTCCTCCACCTCCTCGCCATTTGCAGCATCATCAGCACCATCAGCCCCGTCAACCTCGTCAGCTTCATCGTCCTCGTCGTCCTTGTTCTTCTGGTGGAAGTCGGCCATGATCTCGTCATCTTCTCCCCACTCAGGCTTCGTCATCTCGTTTCCGTAGTACTGCTCATTGAAGATTTCGGCCATCTTGCTGTCCCAGTCGGCGTCGTCGAAATCGTCATTCATGAGAGAATCGCCAAAAACGTTCTGAATGACCTCGTCACTGACTTCGTCGCCAACGGCCTCTTTGATCTTGGCCAAGCGGTCCATGACCTTGTTGAGCTTGGCGTTCTTCTTCTTTTGCACCGCCTGTTCAACATCGTGCTTTTCCTGCTCTTTCATGGCGATCTTCTTATCACGAGCTCTTTTTCTGGAGTTTGTTTTGCCTCTTCTTAACGATGCTTGTGTACGTGCGTACGACACAATTTCGGCCGAGTTGGGGTCCTCGTAACGGAAGTTGTATGCTCTCTCGAAGTCCTCCACAGCGTCGTCGAAGTCCTGCTCGTCGTCCTTGTCGATCTCGTCCAAGTTGATGACCTTGTCGTTCTTCTTTGGAATCCAAGCTTCGTTGCTGAGGAACGAGCTCAAGAAGTCCTCGGCGTTGGCATTAGGGTCAGGGAGTTGGATGGGCTCTCTCGCACCCGAGGAAGGCTGCTTGGCTTTCTTTTTCAAAAAGTCGCCGTCGTCGTCGCCGTCGTTGTTTTCACCGTCGCTGAAGGCGTTTTTGATGTCGGCAAGCAATTGGTTTCTTTCCTCCCGCTCGGCCACCACAAACGGCTTCTCGCCATCGACGGTGCCGTATTCGTTTTCTCCATCGTCATCCTTCTTGTAGTCCCCCGACAATAAGTTCATTCTGTGGTAGTCCTTCAAGTAGATGGGCTTGTCTCCGCTTCTTTTAGCACGGGCAACCTCGCTGTCGTCAAAGAACTTCGCCTCTGGGTCCAAGAGCTTTTTGGGGTCACTCTTGAGCACAGACATCACGTTTCGGATCAGCTTCTCGACATTCTCCGTCAAGAGCTCTCCGTACTCATCCTCTTCCTCGGAAGATGAGCTGTCGGAAGCGGCTTCTTCATCTTCCTCTTCACGGTGGGTGGTTTCGATTTTTGGTTCTGCGACGGTCTCTTTGATGGTAGCAGCAGTGTCGACTTGCTTGTCTGCCAACTCTTTGGCCTTTTTAGCGGCCGACTTCTTTCTGGGCATGCTGTTGGTGAAACGGTGTGTGGAGAATTTCGCTTCTTCTCATCGCAGTCTATACACGTCTGATAAGCGATGAGGCAAGGATGTAGGACACGCTGCCGGTGCGCCTCGCTCCACGTTTACTTCAATTACTACATAGTCACTCCTGGAAAAATTCATAATATTTGAATGGCCGCCGCAAAGAGAGCATTTAAAATTTTGCCGCTCCGAGCTGTGCGATTTTCTTCTTCTCGTACCACCAGGCGTACGCCATTTCGCACCTATTGAGGTCGAGGTTCTCACTCACAATCTTCCACATGTTCCGGACAAGGAACTTCTGTTCATCTGGACCGCTTAATTTAACGAGCTCCCACATTCGGTCGAGCCACTGAATGAAGATGCTCAAGGGCAAGTAGGGAATCACGTTGAAAAAAGCCAACAAAAGGCCCTCTCTCGCGGTTTCGGGTGTGAACCGCTCGGAGAAATGCTCGGTAGAATCCTTGGATCCCATGGGCAAAACGTCTATGTACGCCAAGTCCTTTGGTTTCTTCTTCTTGTTCTCTTTCACAATGTTTGTTTTGTCCTTGTGCTTGTCGAGCTGCGAAATGGTGGACGATGCATCGATCTCCGACACAGGTTGAGCTGACGTAAGAGTAGCGTTTCGAGGACGAGCAACCATGAGACCGGGAGCCGTCCGTGAGCACTGCAAATAGACAGAGTCCAAAAATTGATCGATGGATGTGCGGTACAATCCGTCCGAGAACACCACCGGGTGGGCCAAGATCTTTTTCCCGAGTGTTTCGACAGCAACACTCAACTGATGGGCTGTGAGCTTTTCTGGAAACTGAGCCGCCAAAATCTCGAAGTATTGCAAGACCTGATTGAGGTTTCGTTCGGAGTTTTCTTTGTTGGAAAAGTACACTAGCAAGACCGAGTGCCCGGCCTCGATCAAGACCAGGTCCGCGAGAAATGGGTCTTTGACAAGATCGAACGTAATGGAGTAAATGTACTCCGTATAACGCTCGGATTTAACTGGCGACTGCTGAAGGTAGTTTTCCCAGAGGCCAAAGGCAAAAAGGACCTTGCATCTTGCCGCGTAATCACGGTTGAGGGCTTGATGATGCATGTTGACGTTGTAGTTGCCCGTGAGGGTCCTGGAAAAGTACTCAAAGCGGGTGTTTTGCTCGTTCTTCATCACGACTTCGAGACAAACATAGTAAACGAAGTTGTAGCCATCGAATCCGCCCTGACCGATAGCCATCAAGACGTAATGCAAATAGTATAGAGATTCGATAATGCGGTAGCTGATGTCGACGTACATGCGTTCCGTTTTGCTGGGGTGTCTGCCACGGGCGAAAAAGCCCGGAAGGCGACTTTGCTGGTTCAGAGAGATAAATCTGGACATCACACCCTGGAAGAAAATCACCTCGGCGAACAAAATGCTTTTCATGAAAAACCAATACTTCTGAATGTAGGAATTGTCGTCATCATTTTGATCAGCGGGCGCATTTAACCGAACCAGCGACAGCGAGAATGCGTTGAGCCTCTTGTTGAACTCTAAGACCATGTTAAGGCAGGTCATAATGAGATCATGAGACACGTCGTCGCCCGGAAGCTCCTGCACCATTCTCTCCAACAAGATAGCTAATTTGTTCAAGTTCCGGACTGACGGGTTTCCCATGACACGCTCACTGAGCATCGAGTCCATATCGGAGGCATTTGGCGACGCTTGCGCAAAGTTTTCATAGACAAGGAGCTCGCCAGACCCGCTGAAGAGACGGCCCACGAGGCCCAAGACCACGTCTCGGCGATTGACGGGTCCGAGGTAATCGCCAAGCTGCTCGGACGGCTGAAGACGAAGGGCAAAGCTGAGAATGGCCAAAAAAGACGTTTCCGACAGCGTGTCATGGGCCAAAGCTGTTCTGAGGCAGGCCACGAACAAGCTGTGCACGGCGCTTTCGAAGTTGGAGAAGAACCACAGGCTTCCAACGGCACTGGCGTGCAACTCCTGGCGCACGGAACGGGAAAGGGAGATTCCCGCTAGGATGGGAAGCACCTTCCAGCTGTTTTGGGGCGGGTGGAAGGCCACGAAGCTGCGGAGCTCGGCCAAAATGACGTCGTAGAACGTCTTGAGCGGCAACGTCGGTTGCGAGACCCTGAGCTTTTTTTCAAATATAGCCCGCGAGACCTCTACCACAAGATAAGTTTCGTGGTGGGTCGGCGCAGGCGTGCCGAACAAAACGGGGCTGTTGAGAAAACTGGAAAACACGAGCCGGAGGTTGAGCTCGTTCCGAATATAAGGCAAGTAGTTGTAGACGTAGCCTAGCACGGTCTTCGGTGAGACATCAGGCTTTGGGTTTCGAAGCGTGTCGATCACATAGTCCAACTCCTGCGGCGTGGAGCCGGCGGTGGAAACAGACATGGGCGTGGACAACTATCAGGGCAAAGCTGGGGTTGGAGAAGTGTGGAGAGTGGTGCGGTGCGGCAGTAGCAGCGGCGCGGCCGCGGCCTTTGGTTCGGCCAGACGGCCCGGCGCCAGCATGCGAAAAAGCGGGCTGGTCCAGCTAAAAGCGGGCAAACAGAAAATCTCGAGAATCAGACGGCAGCGGTCCCTTTTATAGGCGCCTGGACGCACCTTCTTTGTGTCTGTCACGGCCGGCCGGATGCACAGGTGGTGCACCAAAGTCCGTTTGAATAATTCGACCCACCATTGGGCCGCGCGTGAAAATTTGGCCCGGCTCCAGAACACGCCATCATTCACACAACACAGGCTCAGAAAGGCAATCGTCCACGCCAGCCACCCACCCCTATTTCCATGGCTCGCCCGCTGCCTCTACTACGAAGCCTCCAGCTTCCGCTCTGCAGCGCCCGACTCTCGCGGCTGGCATCCGCCGTTTTTTGGTCAAAAGCATCTCGCCATGCGTTTTCCACAACCAAGACGGCTGCCGACACATCCTACGTTGGCTGGTTCAAAGAGAGCCCGCCAAATACCTCGGAGGGCCACACAGAACCCACACAGAGCCGCCCGGCCCCTCAGCCTCCCTCAGCACGGGCCACAGCGGGCGCCCATGTCATCAGCCCATCCGCACCTCAGGCTACGGAAAAGCGCCCGGAGGTGAGCGACGAAGACAACAAAATCATTGCATTGTTCAACCTGGGCGATTTCCAGGCCATGTACAACCAGATCCGGGCGTTCGCCAACTCGGGCGTGTTCGTGTCCACGAACGTCATCATCGAAGTTGCGTTGAGCGTATACACGAATCTCCCGGCCAGCCCGGTTGACGAGTACCTTCTCCAGTCGCCCGTGGAGCCGCCGATGTTCTCGGGCAAGTCCGACATCCAGCTCTCGCGTCTTTACAACAGCATTTACTCCCGCATCGACATCCTATATCACATCTTCGTTCTTTACGAGAAGAGAGCCTTCAAGAACGAGCAGTTTCTCCAGCTTTATATCTGGCTCTGCTACCATAAGGAAGACTTGCCCACGCTCCAGAGACTACTGCATTCATACCTTCAAGCTGACGTCTACGATTCGAGAACTTTGAGTTACCTCGTCAGCGCTTTTGCATACAACTACGAGGTTGAATTCGCCAAGACGCTCTTTCGAAGTATCGTGGCGATGGAAAAGCCGCTAGGCGAAGACCTCATCTCGTCCACCCTCGTTGCTTTCGTCAAGGTGGGGGCAATATTCGATAACGTATCCGAGATCCTACGCACTTGGGTGGACTCGCCCGCCTGCGAAAGCCCACATCCTCGAACAATTGCTTTGTTCGCCAGCAGGGCATACAAATTCGGCACCAGGGACGAAATCACTCTTGTCCACCTGATATGCGACAGATTGGGCTACAACAACAACCTCTTTGTCCAAATGGTGAGGACTCAGGCGAGCATACTCCTCAAGAATAACGACGAAAAGAAATCCTTAAGCGAGGACGACTTCGAGCAGATATTCCAGCTCAAGGAAACCTTGGGCTCGTCTAAGTACGCTCTCAAGATCTATTATGAGTCCTACATCAGATTTTTGTGTCGCCACGGAAGCATGTCTGCTGTGCAAACTGTTCTCAAGGAGATGAGACAAGACAAGGTTCCAATCACAAAGTTTATCAGCGACGCTATCGTTCAGCATTACAGCCAGAGAGGAAAATTTGTCCCGCTCAAAAGCTTTGTGGCCAAATTCGCCACCACCTACAACAAATTTGATCCTTACTACGTGGCAATGATTTTCAACGCCTTCATCAAAGCATATCCTTATCATGGTGCCAAGTTTGCCCAAGAATTTAACATCTGGCTCCATGGATGTCAAGCAATCAGCGAAGCCGAAAAAACCACGTTGAAAAGCATTTGCAGAGCCACGCGCCAGAAAAGCAAATTGAGCCCTGTGGTGGTGGCCTCAAGCCACTTGAGCAACACAAAGAAGTACAACTCCCCGCTCTGGATGTCCATCCGGGACAGTTCGCAGCGTTTGTTGAACAAAGTGGAAAGACACCACCAGATCCAGTTCAGATTGGAGAAAGGTCTTCGCGACATCATCAGAAGGGGCTGTCGACCTGACTACAGTGTTCTTGAATCAACATTGTCTCATCTGAATGCTGGAATGCGACTGAAATTGCTCGAGCTCATTCCACAGCTCCGAATGACTAGAAGCTGCACGAGATTACATGTTCTAGACTTTGTGTTGGGATACCCAAAGAAAGAACAATTTTCCGAGTTTTACACGGGGATGAATGATCGGCTCAACACCAATGACAGATTGCTACTTGCACAGCACGCCATGAAAGCTTACGACTTCCAGCTTACTTCGAAATTACTCCAAGGCATAAAACAGGTGGATATGTCAGATAACAGGCAAATGCTCTTATTGAATATGAACCTTCGGAATAGCATCTACTTGAACGAATTTGAAGAAGGAACTGCGCATATTAAGTGCTTCCCAATCGACGAAGTGACATTAAGCCCCTACATTTTGAACCAGTGCTTGAACATCGAGAAAAGGCTCGGAAACAAGATACGGGCCAGGGAGTTGAAGAACGATGATGGTGCTGGCTCATCCGTCATGAGAATGCAGCGTTTATTGAATGATCTCAGGAGCTTTATCGGTGACATTGAGGTGCGCTTAAGGAGGGACGACGAGGACATCAGAGCGATGATGCAAGACGTGTTCGAGATGTTCGACGCGTGGCTCGCACAAACTCTGCGAGGAACAGACTCCACTCACAAGATATAGACAACTTTTAGCATCGACAAAACGTAGAGAAGACCGACTGATTTAGCGCACACTGATCACCAAGTGATTTAGTGCAGACTGGCCCAGAACCGACTTCTATTAGTCGCGCTGTCTGATGGACCGTATAGACCTGCCGGAGTCTCTCGTTGAGGATGTGGAGGATGCAGACGAGTATTTTGCATACTTGTCTTTGATGGACGATTCAGCGCTTCTGGCGGAGGCTGCATTATGCTGTTCTTGCAGTTGCAGTGAAGACGACGAGAAGGCAAGAGCGTGTGCTTGCGAAGAGTCAGCAAGATATCTTTTGTTCTGCAGAGGGGATACGTAGCGGTCTGGGTGGGGGCGCTTGGCGAAGCTGGAGTTTGACGATGCTGCAAAGTCACCGTCAGGCAGCGAGCCCATCTGCTGCTGATAGGGATTGAGCGAGAGATTGAGCCTGCGGCCAGAAGACGCCGCCGACGAGTCTCGCGTGTGCAACGACGAAGGCAGCGTGTAGTGGCGGCCGCCAAGACCGCCGCCCAAGCGGCGGGGCCTCCAGGAACGCACCATGCGTCCTCTCTCCATGTCCACGAGGATTTTTCGAGCCTGAGAGACGCCTGCGGGCGGATCGACGGCCAAACCTGTTGGCGCCAACTCTCGGATGCACGAGCGGGCGTCGGCTTCACGGGTGAACGCAATGAAGCCGTAGCCACGAGAAACGCCGGACTCGGAGTCACGCACGATCCGGACAGACTCTATGCTGCCGAACTTGGTGAAAAGCTTGGTGAGGTCCAACTCGGTCATGGAGTGGTAGAGGCGCGCCACAAAGACAGTTTTGAGCGGGTCCTTGAGAAACTTGTTTTCAGCAAAGGCCTCTGTGTCCTCCCAGTCGTTGAGCTGGCGCTCGAGCGAATGCAAATGCTGGACCTTCTTGGAGGGCTTTGGCGGGGCGGGCCGCGAGCCGACCGAGCCGTACTTCTGGAGGTAGTCTTTGATGTGCGCTTTCCATGCGGAGATAGGCGCTATTCTGGGCGTGCAGCGGTCCTGTGGAGCGTAGCCGACGGCCTTTTTGAACGGAGGCGGGAGCGGCGGCGCAAAGAGCTTTTGGATCTTTGGCGGGTATTTTTCACTCTCTAATTTCTGGGGGTTAGCAGGGGAGACAAGAACGGGACGGGACGGAACTAGGGGGAGAAACATACCATTTGTGGAGCACCTGCGGGAGCGGCGGGGCTTGTTAGTGTGTTTTAGGTGGAGCAGAGGCTGTGGAGGTGTTGATCATCGCCTGAGATGGAGCGCGCCCGCCGCAGGCAGGCCAGCGATAACGAAAAGGTAGACGAGGAGAATAAGAGGCAGAGGAGATGAAAGAATACGAGAAAAAAAGCGGAAAGAAAGGAACGATTTGGAGAGCGAATCGGTTACGAAATCCTGGACCAAAGGCACGCGAAGAGAATTCATGGCTCAGCGAATTGGTGGCCCAACGAATATCCCCAGCATTCCGCAGGCCCCAGCAGGCTCTGCCTGGCCCCACCGGCGCGCGCGCGCGCCCGAGTCCACCCACCGCCAGCCCCCAGCCCAATCAAGCCCGACCCGCCCTCCGCAGGCCGCCCCAGCGCAAAAAGTTCCGATGGAAGAAGCGCAGAATGCTTCGATGGAAGAAGCGCACATACCGCTCAATGAGTTCCAGGCGTACAACGCGCAGGTCAGTGTCCACACGCTCCCAGCGTTCAGCCGACCGCAGTTGCTGCGGTGTGATGGCCAGCAGCGGCCGCAGATGTATGTGGCCATCAAGGGCTTCATTTTCGACGTCACGGAAAACACCCGAAGCTACGGCCCGGGCAAGAGCTACAACCGGCTTGTGGGCAAAGACGTGAGCCGGCTCTTGGGGCTCAACAAGCTCAAGCTCAGCGACGAGGACGCGGCCAAGCCCGACGCGACGTGGGACACGTCCGACTTGTCGGAAAAGCAGATGGAGGCCGTGGAGAGGTGGATGGACTTCTATAAGAAGCGCTATCGGATCGTGGGTGTGGTGGTGGACCACGTGAGCCGGCGGCGGTTGGGAGAGAAAAGAGAGGAGAGGAGGGAGAGAGACGAGGAGACGTAGAAGGAGGGAGAGAGAGGGAGGGATAAGAGAAAAGAAGAGAAGAGAAGAGAGGAGAGGAGAAGAGAGGAGAAGAGAAGAGAGGAGAAGAGAAGAGAGGAGAAGAGAGAGCGCACATAGAATAGACGATTTTCACTGCTAAGCCCGCCGTTCGCAGCCTCCACGCCGCGCCGGCTAAATGCGTCGCAACGTTTTCGAAATGCACCGAAGGCGTTTCAAGATTGCTTGTAGTCGCTCCCATCGCCGCGGGTTTGTTTCAACGCCGTTTCATGTTGCGGCTCAGCCGCCCGTCCCAAAGCGCTTCGCCGGTGCCTGACGCCCGCCGCGGCACCAGCTGCGGCCGCATCACCGAATTTACTTCGCCGTTAGGCTTCGCTACACGCCGGCCCTGCACACAGAACGCCCGTCAGACCGGAGGCTAGCGGGTCCGCCGCGGCCTGCTCTGCCGATTGTCCGTGCTGCTCCAGATTTTGACATCCACAATCTGAAGAAATACTAAGGCGCTCTTTCATTTGAAAAAATAGTTTAAATGTCTCCGCCCGCGCCGCGGCCGCCGTCCCAGGCGCTGCACCGTGTCGCGTTCCGGCCCAGACTTCCCGCCAACGCTCGCTGTTGCTTCACGCAGCCGACCTACTCCATCACGTGCTCATTGTGCATCAGGGCCTTCCATAACAAATTTTCCCTGCTCCAGCGTTCTTCCCACCACAACAAGCACTTTTCGATCCCCCGGAACTCCCTGCTATCCTTGAGTCGACCCACACCCTCCGAAATACGGCTTGGCTTTTTTGCCCCACAGAATTTTCTGCCCATTCCGACCTGGCACTCGTTCTCGCCTCGATTTGTCCAGCGTTTCACGTCTCAGCCGGCCGCCGTCCTCCCCCTTCCGCCCGGCCACTAAACTCAATTCTTCTTCTTTGCTCCTGCGGATCATTTCACCGCCGCTCGTCCAGCAGAAAATCGCGCCAGCGTCGCCTCGTGCTGCGATTAGCATAGGCCTCCTCCGGCAGAAGCACCACCCCAGCTACACTCGGCTTACACGATGGTTTCGGACAAAGCGCAGCTAAGACTGCAGCTCCTAGCCAGCGAGACCGACATCAATACGCTCTCCGGCTTCGCTGCCTCCGGCAAGCTGCATTTCAACGACGGGTCCCTCCCCGTGCAAAACCAAATCAACCCCAACATGAATTCATACGGCGGCGGCAACCCGGGCCAGATGCCCGGCATGTACGCGCAGTCCCAACAGCATTTGTCTAACCACGACTTGATCACACCCGTGCTACAATCGGGCCCCGGCCCGGCCAGCTCGCGCATGGCCTCCATGACCTCCAACCCGATGCAGAAGCTCTTCCGCAGAAAGGGAAATGACGGAGGCAACTTTGACGAGGAGTCGGGCGCAGACATCGGCGACTTTTCCAACGGCAACATGTCTTTCAACGACATTGCCCACTTGCGTGGCTCTGGCCGCTACAACACTTCTGCGTCCGCCTCCTTGGACACAGCTCCCATCATTCCCGTCATGGGCATGCAGGGCTCCCAGGGCACAAGAAGCCTCAACAACGTTCAGTACCGGAAGTACATGAACCACCAGAAGAAAGTGAACCTAGCACAAGGCGCCCGCGCAATGTCGCTAGCCGGTGGCGGAAATCCAATGGCTCAGCAAGACTTTCCTGGAAACCCGAGCGGCTCCATGTCCATGACATACTCCCAGAACCCCATGCCCAACGGGCCTCGCACCATGTCCTTGAACTCAAACCCAATGGGCCGCAGCCCTGGCCCGCCCATGTTCAACCAGCAAAGAACACACACGGGTTTCTCTATGGGCCACCCCAATAACCAGGCCCCAATGAACCCTCGCTTCGCCAACCAAAGGGGCCAGTTTATGGGCCCTGGTCCGCAAATGCACAGCATGTCCATGGTCAATCAACGCAATCCAATGACCGGCTATCATCCACAGCAAAACCCCCACACGATGTCAATGAGGTCCACAAACCGAGTTCCTGTCGCAGGCAACAGAGCAAACTCTTTGAGCTCCAACTCTTACATGCAGCAAGGGATGGGCTACGGAAGAGCTCAGTCGCTTACCAATGGAGGTCCGGTGCCTCCAAACAACGTTCAACATTTCAATCGTCCCGGTGCCTATCCCCAGCAAAACGCATTACCCTATTCAAGCCCCATCGTTCCGCAAAGCTCTACTCTTGACCCGCAATCAAAGACATACATGGCTCCCTCAGCCAATTCAACCGATTCTTTGATGAATGTCGTGGAGGAGGATGAAGATGAGGAAAAGCCCCCTCCCACCGGGCCCAAACATGAAAGAGCTATTTCCCAATCCACATTGAAGGGCGCTTCTGCTAATACTTCATTGCCTCTCGCTGACTCCCCGATCGATGACGAGGAACATGTACATCATTTTGAAAATGACTTGGACAGCCCCCAGGTTTCCCGCAAATCTACTCTCAAGCGCTCTAATTCGAAGAGAGTTAGGAAATTAGATCTTTTCAAAAGAAAGCCGCCGAAGTCTCCTCTTCTTGATGACGAGGCGGAGACTTTCGAGGATCCGGCTCACACTCCAACCAACAGGAAAGATAGCCTCGTTACCAAAGACTTGCCAAGTCTTCCTGATGAATCTTTCTCTTCCAGTGATGATAGTTTTGGCGCAGGTGGTACTTTCGAAAAAGATTCCGACTCACCAATTCACAGCAACTCTGAAGAGACTCAGAAGCACGAGAGAGTGGTTAGACTCAGAAGCTTAGCACAAAACACAGCCTTCAGCAACTTCAGACTGCCATCTTCAGCATCTCAGGCAGACTCATCTAGATATGGATCTGCCAATGACCTCACATCCATAACAACCGAAACAAAACGGTCTGAAAACAATTCGCAAGTTGCCGATAGAGAGAACAACGACAAGATTGGAAGTGAGACTGAAAGTTATGGATCCACTTACTCATACAGCACCCCTAGAAACTTAGAGAGCAAAATCACGCAAGAGTCTTCCCTCCCGGACCACATGGATGACATTCCACGCAAAACACACGAAACCGAAAATCCCAATGAGAGTCAACAGTCAGGCGATCCTTCGATGACTCAATCAATCACCGACAGTCGGGTTTCAAATATTCATCAACTCAACGAAGATACCGAAAGATTTGACGCTGATGAACATCAGGTACCAGCGCGCTTTGGAAGAGTGTCTTCATTGTCCAGATCTAACTCAGAGTTGAAAGAGAAAGGTCTTGTTCCACAAGGATCTCTACTCCGTCAAGATAACGTCGGAATTGCCGAGGACATCTCTTTGCAGGATACAAAAGAGAAAAGGAAGTCAACCTCATCGGCTTCTTCCAAATCACGCAATTTCATGAAACGTCTTTCCATGAGTGGAAGTCGGAAAGCCAACGATGAAGTTGTGGAGAGGCCAGAATCTCAAAAAAGACTCTCTCAAATGAGCATGAAACCACTCGCTTTCACGAAGGAAGAACTTGCCATCATGTCTTGCAATAGTGAGCTACAAAACGAGTTGCAATTGGTGACCTCCGAGCTTGCCCAATCTATCAAGAGAGAAATGGAACTAGAAAGCAAGCTTAGGTCAAAATTCGGATTTGAGAATGTCGAAGTCAAGACTTCAGAGTTCGAAAATCTTCAAGCTTTGACCGAGTTACAGGACAAATTGAACCGAGAAAGAAAACTCAGATTTATAAGCGAGGAACATGCAATACTTGCCGAGCATGGGCAGTCACCCAGTGCTTTGAAATTGGACTACGAGAAAAATGAGATTTATAATCAACTCTTGAGCAAAAACGACCTCGTTATCCAATTGCAAGATAAACTCGATGATTTGAAGTCTCAACAAGAGGAGTATGACAGTGGGCTTTTGAATAAAATCAATGATCTCATCAAAGAAAACTCCGAATTGAAGAGTCAATTGAAGAATTCTGAGAGCGAGCGGTCGTTAATTCAGCACGAAGAGAACAACTACCAGACTGAAAGTGCTGAGGCAGCTCATGAGCAAGACCAAGCTTTGATCATATCGTTGAGGAGGCAAAGAGATGATTTGAGAGAAATGATCACGAAGTTGTCATCATCTCAAAATGCTGAATTAGAAGCGGCCAAGGAAAGGGCAAAAACATTAGAGGACAAGTTGGAGAAGATGAAGTTGATCAATGAAAAGTTGAGCAAGAGGTCGCAAAAGCCCCTGCCCTCGAAGGAAAACAAGTTTGGCCCGAGCCAGGGAGGGAAGCTCCAAGGTTTTTCCATTGTGTCGTCGGAACAAAGGTTGTTCGACAATTAAGCGTGAAAGTGATTAGTAAATATTCAAGTGCATCATGTATCAACCGGGGCACTAGATGTAAGACTCTATAAACTCGCAGATGACTTTGGCGAGGATGTGGCTGTGGCTCTCCAAGTTCTTTGTCTTGTAGGTCAGCTTATCGAAAATGGGTTTGTCAATGACGTTTTCGGCCAAGTTGCGCTCTAGCATCTTCAAAGCCTGATCAGTGGTGAACTCCGGATGGCCCTGCAAGGTGAGGAGTTTGAAAGGCCCCGTTTCCGTGACCAAGCCCTGGATCGAGCACTTGGGCGAGCTGCCGACGTTCTGAAAGGAGGTGTCGGCCAACAAGAGATGGCTGGAGGCCGGCGGCATGCCGTAGACGATGTCACGGTGGAACTCGACCAAGTTGACGTGGTCGAGAAACTGGCCGTTCTCCGTCACGAGCGCCGAGCGGAACGGCGAGTTCGGAATGTCCAAAATGCTCTTGTTCAAAGCGATGGTGGTGGTGCCGATCTCCCAGCCAATCTCCGGCGAGCTTCGGCTGACCTTGCAGCCCAAGTTCTTGGCCAAGATCTGATGGCCAAAGCACAAGCCCACCACAGGGAAGTCGGGCTTGCGGAGGAGCGTCGACTGGATGAAGTTGTCGAGAAGGTCAATCCAGGGGTTGCCCACAACAAAGGCGTCGGAGCGGGAGCCGGTGAGGATCGTTCCGACCACGGAGCCGGCGGCGATGGCTGCCGCGAGGCTTTCGAGCGTGGCGGCCACGCGAGCAGTTTCGTCTGTTATGTCAGTTTTGCCGTCGGCAGCGTCCACGGCAAAGGCGATCTGGTACTTGACAAAGCGGAAACGGGCTCCGGCCATCAAGGCGATTGTGTTGTCGCCAAAATCGCCAAACTCGTCGGCGATGCCTTCGATTGGCGTGTCCAACACAAGCAAAGCAACGTGTGATTCCATCGGCAACAACAGAGAGCCTTCGGGGCAGAGGACGGCAGTGGGGAAGACAGAGGCGACTGCTGAGGGAGAGCGGTGGGACGGTGAGCGATGATACCGCGCGCGGCCGGCGGGCGCCAGGCGAAAAGGCAGGATTAGGCAGGCGGAATAGAGCAGAGAAAGGAAGGGCTGGGCTAGCAGGCCGAAAAAAGCAGACCGGCTCAAAACCGTTGCCAGAAGCGTCTCAAGAAGACAGAAAAGAAAGGAACGCCACTAAGAGAGTGGAGAATGATGGAAAGAAACCATCCACTAATAGCAGGCGCCCGAAAACCCGAAAAAAACCAGCCCCGCGCCGCATCTTTTGCCCTCTTTTTCGCGCGCTCCACCGCGCGGCCGCTGGCTACCGCTCTGCCCTTTTCCACCTCCGTCATCCTTCTGCCTTCAATCACCGGACTGCAAAACGCCCAGTCCGAACCATCACCACCAAAAACACCCTCCAGTGCCCTGTGCGAGCACAATTTGCCGCCTCTTCCGAAAAACCCCAAGTCCTTTGCACAAAAACTCACATGTCCCAGAACCCTCCCGGCACCATCTCCAACTTGAGCGCCGGCTTGAAGTCGGTGTCGCTCTCCGACCAGCAACAGAACGCCGTCAACTTGAACTTGCTACAGCAGCAGCTCCACAGCGAGGCCGCCGACAACGCCGCGGCTCAGTCCAGAATCAGCCGCTTCTTCGCTAACCAGCCCACCGAGGGCCACACACTCTTCTCCCACCGCTCCGCCCCCAACGGCTTCAAGGTGGCCATCATCTTGCTGGAGCTCAATTCGCCCTTCAACACCATCTTCTTGGACTTCAACTCCGGCGAGCAGAGGGCCCCCGAGTTCGTGTCCATCAACCCCAACGCACGTGTGCCGGCTTTGATCGACCACAACAACGACAACACCTCCATCTGGGAATCCGGCGCCATCATCTTGTACTTGGTCTCCAAGCACCTCAAGGAGCACGGCGAGTGCTCGCTATGGTCCGACAACCTCGTGGAGCAGTCGCAGATCTCCTCGTGGCTCTTCTTCCAGACCTCCGGCCACGCGCCCATGATTGGCCAGGCCTTGCATTTCCGCTACTTCCACTCGTGCCCGGTGCCTTCTGCGGTCGAGAGATATACCGACGAGGTCAGACGCGTCTACGGCGTGATCGAGATGGCTTTGGCCGAACGAAGAGAGGCCTTGATCATGGACTTGGACAGAGACAATGCTGCGGCCTACTCCGCGGGCACCACGCCTTTGAGCTCGTCGCGCTACTTCGACTATCCCGTATGGCTCGTTGGCGACCGTGCCACCGTGGCCGACTTGTCGTTCGTTCCATGGAACAACGTCGTGGACCGCATAGGCATAAATTTGAAGGTGGAGTTCCCCGAGGTCTACAAGTGGACAAAGTACATGATGAGAAGACCTGCTGTAATCCGTGCTTTGCGCGGAGACTGAGCAGGCGCCGATGACTTTTTACTTCGCATCAGTTGGGCCAGTGCCCAACGATAGCCAACGCACCCACGTGCTACGACCACACACGGAAGAAGAGCATGGCCACTTGCAGAGATGGGCTCTCCGACCTTGCCTTGAAGCGTCTGCCGAGACATACGGCCACACGGGTAACTTGGCCGAACAATTTGATTTTGCTCACGATACAGTGCCAAGTAATTGTATCTAGAACGGTACTTTATTCGAAACTAAATAATAATCGCAAGGAGAAAAGAGAATGGCATCGCCGCATCACGCCTCGGCCAACATGCTGGGCGCGGTGTAGTGAGCGTAATCCCACAAGAAGGTGACTTCGGTTAACAGCGGAAGAAAATTTGCTTTGAGTGTAGCTCTTGCCCTGCAATCTTGGGGTGATGTGGTCCACATACTCAGACAACTCACAGAAGAAGCCTGGACCGTCTTGGCAGCTTGGAATAGGAAAACAGCATCGTCAACAACGATCCTGACGTAAGAAGTACCACTGCAAAATGAATTTCTCGGTGACACATCAGCCAATCTGATGCACGACTTAACGTGGTGCGGGACTTATGGAAGGAACGAGGCCGGTCAGCAATGGGTGCTCTGGCTCGAAGATACTGAGTTTTGTGTGGAAGATTTCGACATCGGTCTCGTGGGAAAAGCCAAGAGCGTCTCGAACTGAGTCTTCCTCCTGCAAACTTCGTGGTGGTGTTCAAGTAGGCAGAAGAGGCGACGGTGGTCATGTTGCTGCTACGAGCGTACTATAGTAGGTCAGGATGTGGTAGCTGTACGAGTAGCAAACAGACTCTTCGTTGGTGAAGAGATTGCAAAGATTGGAGCTGCCACGGGCATTTCGTACGCACAATAATCGAGAAAGTCCTTGACATCGTGGGCAGTCAAAGCGGAGTCCTGGTTGTCCTTCAAGAATCGTTTTCTGGCGCTTTCGAGGTGGATCTGTGAAGACGCCATGGCCTGAATGCTGGGTACACGGACCGGCGCTTGCCAAATACCGAAACCTTTGTAGGAGTCCAGCGAGGCTGTTCTGGGGTAGCCAGGTCTACTTCGCCAGCAAGGATGAAGCGGTTGTTGATGAGCTTGGAGCTTGCGGCCATGGTGAGCGAATGTTAAGCGAAAGTAGCAGGGGGCCGCTGCATTTAGACCTGCTTCTTTCATCAGCTTTGCTTGTTGATATGGAACCTCTCTGGCTGCCACGCACACTGCACAAGTTACCTTTGCTGCACAGCGCGTGAAGTACGATTATGCGAGACATGCCAACGTCTTGATTCGCCGAGATCCATCGGCCCCAAAAAGATAGCGGCGCTTGAGGGGCTGTAAGAAAGGGAAAGGTGATCTTCCCAAAGATCACTGTTCTTTTTGTTCTTGCGGCAGTAGAAGCACCGTAGCTCGTTGCAAAGCAGGCCGCTGCAGCCGTGCGGCGTGAGAAGTCAACTCTCCACGCACGACGAAATACAGGCGAAACTTGTCAAAACCCCAGCGGGGAAAGCGATATTTGAGGGATTCCTTTGACGAAACAGCGCCCGGATTGCAAGTGGCTGCGTCAATTTGCACTCTACTAGCATCGAAAGCCGCGGGGTATGCAAGCCCGCAAGTGCGTAGCAAAATGGGCCATTGTTAAATACAAAAAATCAACGGCACCATGGCTGGTCTGGGAAGCGATCACCACTTAACACATCCAAAGGATCTATGCCTGGTGCCAAGCTCGTCCTGCTGTAGCTCTGGCCCAGCCTATGAAACAGCTGGATTTAGCCGATGGTAACCCAAGAGACCTCCAGGCAGGCGAGGATAAGCAAAAGAGTCCTAATTACGAAAAGCAGCAGTCTAGATATGCGTGGGGCTCACCGAGGATCACCGGCAAGAGAGTCCATCAATGTGAGCATCTGCAGCTCTGAACCTGGGATTCTCATGCCGACAGCTCACCTTGGCACCCCTATGAAACCACACTCTCCCCACAAGGGAAGATTCCACCCGACACGACTTTTGAAGCACTATATGGACGAGTCTAGCGTCCTCGCAGGGCCAATGTTGCCCGAAAGCGGTCTATCCGCGGTCAGCTAGAAATATAGTGTCGATAAAGAACACAGCCAATCCTCTTCGACCATATACAGCAGGACACCCCCTCCGCCTACAAGCAAATTGCCGACAGTGGCGCCCGAGCTTCCGTGCGGCTCATTTTGTGTCTCATCTCGTCTTGCTGGTGAATTCCCCTCTCTTTAACTCCAATGCCTTTATCGGTGTGCCCCGCCGGAAACGCTCATCACACTTCTGCACGTCGGGTAAGGCTGAATAACGCTTGAAGTACAATTCAATATTTGCCCCGCCACGGTCCAACGTATGTTGCTGCAAATTGTCTGCAATGTGACGTGTAGTTATTGGGTTTGTAGTAGGCGTTTTGGTTCTTTCAGGGCGGGGTCATTGATGTAATTGATACTGCAAAGTCGGACAAATCGTAAAGCGCACACGGCTCGGTAACACCTGCAAAGGCGGCTGTGGTCCCGAAGCAAATCCGCTTCTGGCGACAGCGGCCCGCTACTTTCTACTAGGCTTGTGATGGCCCTTCACTGTAGGCTCCAGCTTCAGGCGTGTTCCCGCGAACTCGAATGCCAACAGCTTGACTGTTCTCTTGCTACAGACCGATGAACAAGATTGTAACTGTCTATAGAATTGAACTTCTCGAAAATATATAAACGCAGGGAGAAAAATAAAACGTTTTGGTACCTGGGTATAAGACCTAACTGTCGATGTCGGCGGCGGTGTAGTTACCGGTAGCGTAATCCCACAAGAAGGTGACCTCGGTTGGAACACCGGAAGGAACATTACATTGGGTGTAGCTCTTGCCCTCCAATCTTTGGTTGATGTAGTCCACGTACTTGGACAACTCACAAGAGAAGCCTGGTCCGTCTTGGCAGCTTGGGATAGGAATGACGGCGTCGTTGATGACAAATCTAACGTACGAAGTACCGCCGCAGTTGAATTTCTCGGTGATGGTTCTGGCACCCTGAGGAGTCACTTGCACGTGGCTGTATGGGCTTGGGAAAGGAATGTGGTCGGTTGGCAATGGGTTCTCTGGGTCAAAGAGTCCAAGAGACGAGTGGTAGACCTCGATGTCGGTGTCGTGGGTGAATGCCAAGAGCGTCTTGAAGGCTGGGTTCTCCTCCTGCAAGAACTCGGTGGTGGCGTTCAAGTAGGCGGAAGAAGCAGAGGCGGTCATGTTGTTACCGGCGGCGTTCGAGTAGTAGGTCTCGACGTCACGGCCGTACGAGTAGTGGATGTACTCCTCGTTGGTGAAGAGGTCACAGACGTCGGAGCTGCCGCGGACGTTGATCTCGTAGGCACACCACTCAAAGAGGTTCTTGACGTCGCTCTTGGTCAAGTTGAACTCCTGGTTGTCCTTCAAGATTCTTTCTCTGGCGGTGTCGAGGTAAGAGGTGTTGTACTTGGCGATGATGTCATCGTTGGCGTCTTCGTCGTAGGCAAGACAGCCGGAACGTGGGGTCAAGGAGTTGGCACCCATGGAGGCGTCCTCAGAGATCACGTAGAAGTCAACGTTGGAGTCGCTGTAGTCGGTGCCCATGTAGCCTCTAGCAAAGTACTTTGCGGTGGTGTGGACTCTTCCAGAGTTGGAGGTAAAGACCCTGAGCGTCTCGTTGGACGCGTTGAAAAGATCGTTGTACTTTGCCCGGAACGACATGCCGTGTCTCGTGGCATCGGAGGTTCCGGCGTAGGTGCCCTCGGAGTTGGACGGCGTGGTTTCCTTCTCGTAGAGGTTCTTGTCCTCCACGAAGTAAGTGTAGCCGTTGAAGAAGGCCAAGTCGCCCTCGAAAGTCTTGTTGTAGTCGTTGACCTTCTCCATGATGGCCTCGAAACGCTTACCGGCGCTCTTGGATGGGTAACGCTCACCGTGTCTGGACAACAAGTGGACCTGTTCCAAGGTGCACTGAGCTGGGATGTCGGTGGAAATACCGTAGCCTGGGTGCTGGACGTAAGGAGCAGAGCCTCCCAAGAATCTGACCACATTCGAAGACTCCACAGAAGCCTGTTCTGGCGTAGCCAAGTCTCTGAAGACCAGCTGGCCGGCGAGGATAAGACCGTTGTTGATGAGCTTGGAGATTGCAACCATGATAGACGAGGGCGAGTGCTGAGTGGAAACAGTGGCGGCGCCGGCCGTATTTATACCAATTCCACCGTGGTCTCCACAAATTTGGAGTGAAACATCCTCAGCGGCCGCTGCACACGCTGCACGCGATGCATTTCCCTGCACGGCTGCACACGTGTCACGCACTAATTATGCGGGGCACCCGATGGAAGCTGCCAACGCAGGCGCACGCCGAGCGGCGCCAGGCCAGCCAAGATCTCAATTGACGTGTTTGACAGCACCGCTCGAATTCAATTGGTGCACCTGAAACCCCGCTGGATCATAGCCAAATGGTTGATTCGACCAGGCCACTGAACCCACACTATTCGCAGCGCTGCCATTGCGAAGAAATTCCGCGTATTAATTGCAGACGGGGACACGTTGCACCCACGCCGCGTGAGTACACATCTCTCCATGCACGTCAAGCCACCGGCGGCTCAACAAGCGGCCATTGTCAATAATACAACTGGCCCAGGGAGCCAAGTGCCTGCACAATGGCACTATGTGGGCCACGGGCTGCGACTGGGTGCGTTCAAAGTGGCTGCGAGGCTGTTGACTATGCACAATGGTCCACACGTGTCCGCTGCCGTTGTTAGTTTCCGAAATGTACACAGCACTTTGGCCGTTTACGGCGTAAGAGACCGGCACGAGTTCCGCTGTGCTACTAGCATCTCCGTATTCTACTGCACTACTAGTCTCTGTAGTTCGCTGCGCTACTGATCTCTGTATTTCGGTGCACTAATACATCTTCGAATGATCCGATCGCAATCGCCTTGGACCGGAAGCGCTTGGGCACCCGGACCGAACCACCCAAAGCAGCTGCAAGCCAGGCTGGGAGGATCAAATTTGCCGGGGCGCATCCAGAACAAACAAACGTCGACGAAAACAGCACCATCGCAAATTAATGAGGCCGAAAACGGAGACCTAATGACGCCTGCAGAGGCGTGGCACCGGAAGGCGTCGCCTTTACCAAACCAGTCTGCCCCTCGTAAGTCCAACGGTCAGTCTGCCCCTCGTAAGCCAACGGTCAGTCTGCCCCTCGTAATTCCAACGGCGCGCCGCACGGATTACACCCAAGTTGCCGCGGAGCAGAAACCCGCCGGGGGCTTACTTGCCCTTCTTGCCGGCCTTCTTGCCCCGTCCGTCGCTAGAATTGCCGCCAGGCAATACGAGCTTCAACTTGTTGACGCTGATGACGCCAATCAAATCGTTGGACTTGAGCGTGCTGATGATCTCGTGCTCCTCCGGCCAGTCGACGTCCGTGTCTTCCCGCGACGCATCCACCTTCCTGTTGCTGAAGTAGGCCAAAGAGTCCGTCACACTCTTACCCTTTTTGCCCATTCCCGGCTGGATCTTGGTCTTGTACTTGAACTTGGCCAAAGATGACCACGGAGCAAACACCGCCACGGCCGTGGCAACATTGTCGGTCTTGGAAGGCTTGGCCACCAACGCATCGAGCAGCTCGAGGTACGACGCGTCGTTATCGTCGTTGGCGTCGTCCTCGTGTTGCAAGTAGCGCTGCAACTCTCTTTCTTCAGCCTGGCGCTTTCTCTCGGCCTGGCGCTGGCTCAGCTCGTGGTCGTTCTTCTTGGCCTCCTGCTGCGCCTGTTCCAATTGTCTTTTCTTTTGCTCTTCTACCTGCTTCAAGGTTCCGAGGGCCTCCATGCGCAATAAGCGCTCGTCCTCGTCTTGGTCGGCGTACTTCTCTTGCATCTTCTTCAACTTGCCCTTCTTACCACGCACGCTTCTGCTTGGTTGCTCGCGCTGGATGTCGAGCTTGCTGACTTGACTCTCGACAGAGGCTGCGTCATCCACTTCCGCAGGCGTGGGGCTCGGTTCTTCTTTGGCCAGGTCTGACTTCACTGACTTCTGGGGCTTGATGACAACATTCTCTAGGTCTTTCTTTTTGTTGTTGATGTCGACCTTCAAGCCATGCGTTTCCTGGCGCTCAACCCTGGCTTGTGTGCGCTTGGCAGACGTCTCCTCGTCCACCAAAAAGTACAAGCCAAAACCCATGGCCAATTGAGCTGGGGGCATGTAATTCTTCTTGACCTTGTAGTTGAACCGGCCGGGGCCCAACAAGGAGCCGTCAAACTCTTTTTTGGTGACATCTGAGCCTCTCAACCACCATGCAGACGAGCTGACCTTACCGTTCCACGCAGACGATGTCAGCAAGGCGAAAATTCCGGCCTGGAACAAGGTGGATGGCGGAACGTCCTCTGCAGCGAAAGGATTAAGAATGAAAACCTTCAACGAGCCCTCAATGTCGGACGAAACAACGTAGCCGCTGTCACCGAAATGCCTGTAGTAAATCATGTCGACTTGGGAGTCATCACGGCCTGCTAAACACAAGTAGTTCTCGCTTGTGACAAACCAGTAGAACTTCTCAAACCAAAACTTGGGTCTGATGGCCCTGAGAGCGTCGTTCTCGTTTTTGAGATTCTTCGCCAAGTCCTTTTGGATCTTCTTCTCTGCGTTCCGCAAGGCGATGTTCGAGCTCTTTTCCACCTTCGTTTGCTTGACAACGGCCAGCTTCTTATTGTCGAAATATAAAGATGCGTTTGCGAATGCAGAGAGACTTAAATCAATGTCAACGACGAATGACTTGACCTCGGGTTTCTTGGCGGCGGGCTTTTTACCCGTCTTGACCCTCTTTTTGGTGTCCTCCAACTCAGAATCCGAACCCGAGTCGGAGTCAGAGTCGGAGTCTTGGGAACTGGAGTCACTCATATCAGACTCAGAGCGTGAGTCAGAATCCGAGTCAGAGTCAGAATCAGAATCAGAATCAGAATCACTGGAGTCCTTCTCCTGCTTTTCTTCCATGGCATCTGGGTCCGGCAATGCCAATTTGATCTTGTTCTGAATCAAGTTGAGTGGCAAGCGCACAGCCTTGGCTTCCGGCTTCTTTCTCTTGGCATCGAACTTGATAGTGTTCTCGATGTCAGTCCAGTCCATTTGTTTCGAGATCATGCTCTGCACGTACGCTTTACAGTCCTCGACGGTGGAGGCATGGAGAATAATGGCGTTACCTTTTGCTTCATTGAGGCCCTGTTGGTTTTGAAGCAGCTGGATCTGCATGTCTCTTTCGTTTTTGGCGTTGTTGAGCCTCTTTTCGGCGTGTTTCTTTTGATGCTCAACACGCAAGGCGTACTTTGTGGACTCCAAAGTCGAGAAAAACTCGTCGAGCATCTTGTTGTAGCCGTGGATGGTGCGGAATTTGAAGTCGCCCGATGCCTTGAACGGCGTGAACGGATGAAACTCTTCAAAAACATACTCTAGTGAGTCTTTGTCTTCCGCATCATACAACTTGTTCTTCTTCTCGACAATGACACCGGAAGCGGAGCCCGACGTCGACGACTTGAGAAGGTCTTCGTAGACGGCACAACAGTGGTGCATGGCGGAAATGACCTTGTTCATTAGCTCTTCGTCGGAGGCCAAATCCAAGCACGACAGAGAGGCCTGTACGCCCTGGTCGGAAAGAGATTTCAAGATCAAGTCACTGGAGAGGTAGCTGGCGTTGACGAAGATGAGCTTGTGGATGGAAAAGATCTTTTTCTTCTTGTCCAGGGCGGCGGCATCAAGCTTGCGCTTGTGGCTCTCGATCCACAGCAAAAGCAGCGCCGGGGTGAACTGCGCCAGCAACGCCGCAGGCTGCTCCGGCTGCTCCGACTCCTCGTCGAAGAGCGACTCATCGAATACCTTGTAGGTCTCATTGACCGCGTATTTGTCGTTGTCGGGCCCCAAGTCGTTGACCAAACGGTGCAATGCCAAGATCTTGCGGTCGTGGTCCAACAACAAGATGTTTCCCGCAGAGAAAAACTCGAGCACCAAGTAGAAGAGCCCGTCGGAGAACTGGAACACGAGGACACGGTCGCTGCCGACCTGCTTGAGCAGACTCAAGCGGCGGGTCTTCAAGTGCTTTCTCAACTTGGTGACGAAGTTGGACGGCGCAGGCGCCGTGGGCCGCTCAAAGTCGGTGAGATGGAGCTTGTTGCCGCAGTCCACCACGACCGACCGCTTCGAGTCGGGCACGGCAAACTTCAACACATACTGGCGCGACGAACCGGCGATGTTGTAGATGTTCAGCAACCGGTAGTTCAACACGCTCTCGTTGATTTCGTCCGAGAGAATGCGGAGATCCAACGCGGTGATTCTTTGCTGCGGTGTTAGAGCGTCCTAGAGCGGCGGCTTGGCGGCGTTACGTACCTTCATGGTGTTGGCGTTGAAGAGGATGGAAGTTCCACCGGTGAGTACCGGCTTATGCACACCGCCGTGGCACCAAGTGGCAAACCGCCAGCACAGCGCAAGGCCGCCGCAAGTGGACCAACGGGCGCCGTCTTCGCATCCCCGGCTTTATTCTTCAATTCTTCTAGTATTTTCTTGAAAGGATGTTTCTTGCCGCCGGCAATGTCTTTCCGCCGCTTGCCCCAGCTTGCACCATGGCGCCTCCACCGCCTACATCATGGCGCGCCTCCAGTGCACAGTCCAAACCACCATGTCCTTCAGCAAATCTTTGGCGCCGTTGGTGAAGGCGCTCGAAAAAAAGAAGAAAGTCACGGTGTTTCTCGGCGCCGGGGTTTCCACCTCCTGCGGCATCCCCGACTTCCGAAGCCCCGACACGGGCCTCTACGCCAACCTCAAGCGCCTCAACCTCCCCTACCCCGAGGCGGTGTTTGACATCGAGTACTTCCGGGAAAACCCGAGGGCGTTCTACACTCTTTGCGACGAGCTCTACCCGGGGCGCTTTTTGCCGTCGAAATTCCACTTTCTCTTGCGGCTTTTCCAGGAAAATGGCCTTTTGGCCCGCGTGTACACGCAGAACATCGACACGCTAGAGACAATTGCCGGCGTCGATCCGGCCTTGGTGGTGCACGCCCACGGCTCGTTTGCCGGCAACCACTGCATCGATTGCAAGGCGCCCATGGGCACGGAGACGCTAGAAAAGCTCATGAGCGACAAGGCCACCAACGACGGCATCCCGCTGTGCGGCGAATGTGGCGGCTACGTCAAGCCCGACATTGTTTTTTTCGGCGAGGCGTTGCCCGTACGTTTTTTTGACCTTTGGGACGAGGACTGCGACGGTGTCGAGGTTGCACTTGTGGCTGGTACATCTTTGACAGTGTACCCGTTTGCCGGGCTCCCGGCGGAGTGCAAGCGGTCGAGTCTCCGCGTGTTGGTGAACAACGAGGTGGTGGGGGATTTCGCGAGTAGCCGGCGCAAGACTGACGTTGTGCTCCAGAGTGACTGCGACGCCATTGCCGAGGCCTTGGCGACTGAGCTTGGCTGGACCGAGCAACTCAACTCGCTCATTGAGTCGGAGAAAAAGCGCTTTGACTCTCGCGCAACAATGAAAACCGGGCCCATCGCTGGAAGCGCTTACAAGAATGCACCAGCGCCTGTCTCAAAGAAAGATTCAGCGGGCCCAGTTGAAGCCATTGAGAAAGAAGACGACAAGAAAGGCGAAAAGGGGAATTTTGCTAAGGACGACACAAAAGACGATAAGCAAGAGTCTGAAAAAGACGGCAAGAATGACGACGAAAAAGATGCTACAGACAAGAGCGAGGAGCGCAGCACGGGCGTCATCGAAAACATCTTGGCCAAGTTATCGTTGTGATGCATTTGTGAATCTACTTCTTCCTATAAAGGCGGTAGAAGAATCTCATGTTCTCCAATTTCACCGGGTAATTCAACGAAGTCTCGTCCACACGGTACCAGCAACTCTCACTTTCCTTGACAATTTCCCAAGCCCCAGAGGAAGCGCCAGGCTTCCCAACAAGAATCGTGTCGATCAAAAACTGAACTGGAAATTGCTTCAGGCCAACGGTGATGTTGGAAAACGAGCCGGCGCTCTCGGCAATCAAGAGATGGGCTCCCGAGCGACAATTTGCTCCGAGTTGTTGCAAGAATTTGATGGTTTGTGTCCGTTTCTCGCAGAAAAGCTCGTTGGTCGTGAAGAGAAGCGTCACCAAGTCGAGCAGCAGCAACTGCAAAGCAGTTGCGTCCATCTCAAGAACGTCGTCATGGACAAAGCGAGATGTGAGCTTCGACCCGTCGTATAACCACTTCTTTTGCATGTGAGAGGTGAGGTTGGAGACGATCATGCTCCAGTCTGCAATGTCAACAACGTCGAGATGGAGCGACGACGGCGTGTCTCCATTGGGGACTTTCAATGCACAGAACAAAGCCGCCATACCAACCAATTCGGACGCAGCTCCTCCGCCCACGCAAAGCACATGGCTCTTTCGCTGGGGATCAGTGAACATGCTGGAAATCTCGTCACAAGAGGCAAACAACGACGCATATGCCAACGCACGAGCAGGCGTCCATCTGGCGGCATACGCTAGTCTCTTGTCTTCGGTGCCGAACGCGGACAAATAGTCACGCTTGTAGAGCTCGCCTTTGACCGTTTGGATCATCGCGGAGAGCTCTTCGGAGTCCAAGATGTGTTTGAAGTTCTTCAGGAAGAGATCGACGATTTTGCCCGATGGAAATGTGTTGGGGTGCTCAAATGGGATCGAGTCGTTTGACAGACTGGCGGCGCTTTTCGGCGCCCTGGTTCTTTTGTCTTCAAACTTCCGGAGGTTCCGACTCATGGTTTGACTAATGATATAGATGCTAGAATCTATATATATATATATATATATATATATATTTTCCACGCTGGTATGCGGTCGTTACTCGAAATGTATGTGGGGCTGTCTACCCTACCAAGCTATGCAGATGCTCACGCGGGTAACGCTCTTGTGCGATGGGCACAGTGTGCAGTCAGGATTCGCTGCGAGTATATAAGAAGGCGCGCTCCTCAGTTAATTTTTTTCACCATCGACCTGTGTTGGGTGACAAAACCAGTATGTGGCTTGATTAAACCTTCGCGGTTGTCTTGCCGCCGCTGTGTGGAGTCTGCCAGCAGATCGGCGCTCGCGAAGCAAGTCCAATGTGGAGTGGCGGGCTTTTGGGGTGACGACTCTTCAGTGGGTACTGCTTGGGTCTGTTTTAACGTGGTGGGCGGAAACTTGGTCCCCTTCGGGGTTGAGCGAGGATCGGCTCATTGCCAGGATTCAAGTGGGTCATTCTTAAAAGCTCGTGCTCTCGATACCTCTCGGGGTTTGGGACAGAGTAGCTCCGTCGACGGGTCGTATAGTAAGCGGGTCGGTCTTGAGCTCATTTTCTCGCAATGTGGAAACACGGCGTGAGGAAATTGCAGCTCGGCCATATGATTCGTGGCAACATATTCCTGGACTCTGCGAAAGCCATTTGGCTAGTGATCGCTTGAGTAAAACCATGTTGCGCACATTTGTACTACACCACATTCTTCATATTTCTCTTTCTATTTCTGAACTCTACGCAGCCTCTTCGTTTGAGTCTGCTGGCGAAGCCAAGTTTGAAGCCGACGAGGAGTAAGACATGCTGATGTTCACCGAGCGTGAAGATTCTGCACTTTTGGAAATGAGTCTTTGCTTGCGCTGATTCTCAAAATCGAAAGTCTGAGTTTGCTCAGTGACTGGAGACCTCGTTTTCTTATTGTTATCGTTTCTCAACGAGCTGGCATCGCCAGAATCTGCGTAGAGATCTTCAGCCTCTGCTTCCTCGACTCTAAACCCATCCAGATCTTCAGTGCGTGCCTTTTCATCTGCCTCGTCTTTTAAACTATGTTCGATCTCTTTTCTGAGCTCTTCATAATTCTGACGAGAAACTTGTAACTTTCGTTCCTGCTCCGCTCTGCCAGCATTCAAGGCAGACTGGAACTCCGCACCTCCTAAGGTATCTTGACTAGTCCTCCGTCTGTAGAAGAGCAAGTATGCGGCACCAGTGATACACTCCTTCGGATCGTCAATTGGGGTCACTCGGCCATCATTAAAATAGTACCAACTGTTGTCCCTGAAGTTCTTCGCCGAGGCCGTGTAGTGACCACCTCCTAAACCACCATAGTGATTGTCAACAGCCACTAAGTCGAATATCGGGCTCTTTTCAGATGATTTCGAGCTCACGTAGTCACTTACATCCAAGCCTTCTATCGGGAAATCAACCACCATGTTGATCTTATCACTAAAATGGCGGGCGCTTTGGAATCGCTTCAAGTGAATAGTCAAAAAGTCTCCTGTAGACCACAACTGAATAGTCTTTGTTGCACGACGGTGTTCTTTGCATCTTGGGCAATACCACAAGTCCTGCTCTCCAAGAACTTCCGGGCTCTTGAAATTACTCAAACAGTCATAGAGCGAAATGGTAGATTTCTGTTGCATGCTGAGCCTGCGCTTGTTTTTGTCCAATTCAGGATTGGGGATTAGTTCCAAATTTTGCCAAGTTTGATCGATCTCGTCCCTGAAAAACTTCTCATATACATCAGAGTCCCACTCAAGAACGAGCAAAGTCTTTTCGTTTACAAGTTGTGGGTGATTGCTGATGTTTTCAGCCAGCTTGAGATCTTTTGGACTGTGAGTGGTGCTCATATTCTCGGGCACTGGTTGTGGAGGGTCATCAAAGTTATCAACAGAAGCGAACAACGTATTCACATTGTCCCAATTAGTTTCACTCTCGGTGCCATCGTCATCCAGTAGAGTTACTCTCTCCTCGCCAATCTGGTTGGATAGCTGATCTACGGACAGAGGAACGTCAATAGGCGATTTAGGCTCTGTCTGAGACTCGTCCATACTCTGAATCGGATTTCCCTGGACACTCTTCGAATACTCCGGATAGTGGTAAAAATTATATTTGAGAGTAGGAAGTTTGCCTGCCAAGGACTGCAACTTACCGAATTGCGGTCTTCCCAAAGGAATGTGGAGAGCATTATGGTCTGTTTTGGTGTCAGCGGGTTTTCGCATATGCTGTCTTATCAAACGATTTCTTTTTCCATCATCCTCGTAATATTTGATCAAAAATCCCTCAGATGCACTCATGTCGGGGTCAGCCATAGATACGTCCGAGTCGTATCCGGAGTCGGACTTCTTGTCTTCGTTAACGCTGCCATCCGACATGGAGATATCGTCGCGTTGAAGAGAATTTCTGAGTAAAGGAAAGTCGTTCTTCTCGTAGAACTTCGTGTTTTGACTTTTGCCTTTAAACACCTCCCCTTCCAAGTCCAGCCTCGTTAGTAATCTAGCTGCTTGCTTTAACTTCTTGCGTATCATTCCATAGCTGCTTGTGCCCGACTCCCGGTCAAGGACAATGAAGAGTGGGATTCCAAAGGGTTCTGCAAAGTTATATGACTTGTCAGACTCCTGAGCTACATTCACAACGGGAACAATGACATCAGAAGCAGGGTTGTGAGGAATGATGTAAACAAGCACCTCATCATCGTCACCGATGAGTTCGCTGATAGGCATAAACTTATTTGCGCTGCCGTCCTCGTGAAAGCTTTTGTAGAAATAGTTGCGAAAGATCTCAAACAAAAACAAATAGTGCGAAGGAACCTTCAAAAACTCCGAAAGGTAGTTGATTAACTCTTCGTAGTTAGACGACTTCGTGAGCTCGACTTCAAGCTTGAGAATGGGGCTTTCCTCTGGAGTTTTAGCCAAATCCACAACAGTGAATGTGTGGTACCATTTCTTGCTTATCGGGAGAGGAAGAGTCAAATCATTGAAAGGGTCAAAAGTGATGGACTGCTTCGAGCACTCAGGGCATACCAATGTCGATTGATAGAGACCAGTGAATAAGTCGGTGATGACCGAGTCGTTTCTTTGCTTGTGTTGTTTCCAGCACGTGTCCGCCAACTGGGCAATTGCAGTCTCATCATTTATGTCCTCGTCTCGCAACTCGGGCTTTTCAAGGTATGGTTTGTCATAGATTCTGTTGAGGTCCTCATGAAGAGCATCCAAAAGCCAGCTTAGGAACTCTTGTGAATCCTGTTGTTGATACCCATGAAACATAGAAGAGTACCTGCCAATGGTGTACTTGAATTCTCTGGGAGTAACATAAGACGAGCCGTTCTTCTTGTCGAAAAGCTTGTGAATCAAGTTCGAATAAGCCACAGCAACCTCGCCGTTATTTCCCAATGGGTTTTTCCGGTTAAGCTCCCGCTCGTACAAGTCATACTCGAAGAAGCGGTTCAACTCGGGAAGATAAGACACGCATTGTAAAGCCGAGTTCATGTAGCAAGTATTGCCGAGGTTCGAGAGGCCAACGGGACTTGCGGGCTTGTCGGCTGCAACGGAAAGGTCCTGCTCGGCGAGATACAGGTCGATTGGGAACGCCTGGGTGCTGCGGTTGCAGGTCTCGACAACGAGGTGGATGTTTGAAGAGACGATTCCCTGGCTGAGAAGCGTCTTAGGCAAGAGCGAGGCGTGAACAAGTTTGCGGTCGTGGAGCTCGTTGATGAACATAGCAAATGGGATGTTGACCGGCAAAGCGGACGGGTCATCGCTTAGAACAAACCAGAGTCTTGTTTTGAGCTTTCTGGCCCTGGGCAGACACGCCTGAACTGCGTCGGCCAAGTGCTGGAGGGTCTTTGTGGGCAGAAGGCGGAAGGTGGGAGCCGTCGGCGGGTGTGTGCGGTCGTAATGGGCAATTAGCTTGGATGGAGCGGCCTCGGTCAAAGTGTGGACGGTGAATAAGATGGGCTCTATCAAGGATGGCGCCCCCAGGTCATCAAACACAAGCACCTTCTCGACAGGCTCGAACTCAACGCCAAACACGGCCACGAGGCTGTGGAAAAGGTCGGGCGACGCGTAGAAAGGCGCCGTGGCGTTGTCGTCGCCGGGACCGGCGAGCTGGACGTTCCCCAAGCGCTGCACAAGCTCGTCCACCGAGCCTGCCTCCAGTCTCAACGCGTCGTCGAGAAAGGCCAGCGAGATCGCGTAGACAGCGTCGCCATTGGACGGCCGCTGCGATGCCCACGCCGTCCATTGCTGGCGGTGCTCCGCGAGGTCTGCGAGCGGCTGTGCCAGCAGCACAGACGGCTCGGGGGAGGCGGGCGCTATGGAGGTGGTAGCACCAGCCTCGGTCTGTGGGATTCTATGGACAGAGCCGGCGGCCCCAGTGGCGGGAGAAGTGGGCGCGGCATCCATTGAGCCAGCAGCTGGGGCAGGCACCCGGTGGGTCGGCGACTCCGTGTGCTGAAGCGGGCTTTCTGCCTCTTCGGATCGGTCAAAAGTCATGGGGAGCAGAGATGGTGTAGGTGAGGCCGATCTTTGGAACCGATCGCACCTTCGCGGGCGCGCCCAGCACAACGGGGCCGATGCTCAGTAGCGCAATCCGCGGGGCCGCTGGCCTGAGAGCAGCCGCACCGGCTGAGAAGCATAGAAAATTGGGCGGGCAAAGTTAAGTGGCTTGTGGTGCTGTGAGATGGTTGATTCCAACAATAGGTGGGACGCCTTCATTTCCCTTCCTATTTTTATTTGGCGGGGTTTGTTGCGTGTGGACTCAGACCCTCCATTTTGCAATTTGCTTCGCCCTGCGCCCAGCTGCGATGGAAGCGGCCCCAGCCATCCCTTGCAATTAAATTATTGAAGAATTTAACAGCGATGGAGAAAAGCGACATACGTTTTTTCCTGACCAATTCGCTGGACAGTTGTATCCGAAAGAAAGCAAAACAACAGTATACGTGACTACACTAGTAGACAGGGGACCGTGGCCCAGGCCGGTCCGAGCGCAGGCCCGTTCGCGCCCCAGCCCAACTCCAGCCTGGCGCTTCACCCCATCTTTCCAAGCAGACAGCGGCGCCAAACCCAACAGGACCCGCCATGAGTCTGTCTTCGTTACTGCAATCCACGCAGAACACGCTGGACTTCCGCAAGGCCTTGTCCCGTGACCGGTCGTGGTCCAATCCCAAAACGGGCCTAGGCGAGTTGCCCTCTCTTCCCCAGCTAGACACACACTACGCCAGCGGCAACGAAAACCGCTCGGATGACGACGACGGCGCATCGCTGGATGACGCTGCTTCTCCAGACGCCGCGGCTCGCCCGTCGTTCGTGGAGTTCAATTTGGACAAGCGACTGGGCTCGCTCGAACCACCCCGAATCACCCGTGGTGTGACCGGCGCCGTGAACGTGCCCAACAAGCCGGTAGAGCCGGCGGACAACAAAAAAGACACGGCCGTCTCAACGTCGCCCATTGTGCTGCTCGACGCGCCCAAGGACGAGACGTTCTTCAGCTCCGACTCCGCTGGCTGGAGCTCCATGAAGAAAATCACACAGGACAACTACTACGACGAGATGGGCAACTTGGAGTTCTCCGCCGACAAACAGTTCTCGGACCCCACCGACAATCGCCGCTCGGGCTACACCAAGATTGGCACGGAGGAACAGCTCCAGAAATACGCAGGCCTCGATCTCAAGACCGACTTCCTCTTCAAGACCACCGCCTCGCCCGACCGCAGCACGGACGGCTACACCAGCGACGATGACGTTTTCTACGAAAACTCGGAGGATATCGGCTTCAAGGAGACTTTGGCTGGCACGCACGCCATGCTCAGCGACTCGCAGAAGTTCGCCTACGTCGGCATCATCAAGCTTCTAACCGTGGAAATGGCCACCGAACTCGCCGTGTTGAACCAGAGAACCACAAACAAGATCGCCAAGAAACTCGGCGCAAGCCAGAAGCATTTTGCAAACTGGACGATGTACATCATGTCCAAGATGTTCGACCACCTCGAGTTGAAGACCGAGGAGCAGGAGATGATCGAGAATCTTAGTGCCCATGGCGTCGAGGCCGACGCGTTGGTCCTGAGTCTATTGTCGCACCAGCTCAGAGACCGCACGTTGGAGAAGTCCATTCCGGGCTTCGACTTGCGATGGGTTTTGATCTGCGACTTGTTCCTCCTTTTGTTAAGTGACGGCTACCTAGATAGCCGCTCGCGGACCCTCTTGGTACGCTTTACCGCGATGTTGGATATTGCGAGCTTGGACTTGCACCAATTCGAACGGAGAATGGTTGAGAACTTGGAAATGGACACCAGTAACAAAACAATCGAAGGAAGAGACGACAAACTCAAAGACCGCCTGTTCATTGAAAAACACATCCGGAAGAACCACAAAAGACGGCTTGCCTACATTGGCCTAGCCTCCGTCGGTTATTCGTTGGCACTAGGCCTTTCTGCTGGATTGTTGGCTCCTGTTATTGCAACTGGTCTTGCAGCAGGCCTAACAACAGTGGGAATATCCGGTGCTGGAGGCTTCCTAGCGGGTGTTGGAGGAAGTGTGGCAATCACCTCGAGTGGCGCCGTCATCGGTGCCAAAGTGGGAAACAAAGCTGTATCCCGAAGAGTCGGGGAGGTTCAAACATTCGAGCTAAAACCACTTCACAACAATAAGCGGTCAAATTTGATTATCACTGTGTCTGGATGGATGAATGGCTCTCTAGATGATGTGCGACTTCCTTTCTCGACCGTCGACCCCGTCATGGGTGATATCTTTTCTTTGCTCTGGGAACCAGAAATGCTTCAATCTATGGGGCAAACAATCGGCATTCTTGCATCCGAAGCCTTGAGCACATCTATTCAGCAAATATTGGGTGCCACTATTCTCACCACTTTGATGTCAGCCATTCAGCTTCCCATGATGCTATCAAAACTCTCTTATCTTTTGGACAATCCTTGGAATGTGTCTCTTGACCGTGCTTGGAAAGCAGGCAAGATTCTAGCGGATACCTTGATTTCCGGAAACGTGGGTGTGCGTCCCATCACTTTGGTGGGCTTCTCCTTGGGATCCCGAGTCATTTATTCATGCTTGATTGAATTGGCTAATCGTGGGGGCTATGGCTTGATCGAGAATGTCATCATCCTTGGAACTCCCGCAACTGTCAAATACGACCAAATCACCCTCGCTAGATCTGTTGTTAGCGGCAAGTTCATCAATGGATACTCCAAGAATGATTGGATCCTTGGCTACTTATTCAGAGCCACGAGTGGAGGATTACTGACAGTTTGCGGGTTGTCGCCTGTCGAGAATATACCAGGAATTGAGAACCTCGATTGCTCCCCATATGTTGAGGGCCACATGTCCTACAGAAAAGCCATGCCTAAGATTCTCAAGGCCCTTGATTGGGAAATCTTAAGCGAACAATTCGCCGAGATTGAGGAGCCTGACATGGAGCAGAGGGAGCGCCAAAGAAAGCTCTTGAGCGAGTTTGATGAGGCCAGAGCTAAAATGGATAAAGAGATACAAGAGGAACAAACCAAAAAGGGCAGTTGGAAGAACTGGTTTAAACCAAAAAGCAAAAACTGGTGGGATGTTTACGATAGCTCAGCTAAGCCTGAAGACAAATCTGACACTAATAATTCCTTCGAGGAATATGACGAACAACCAAGCCAGAGTTCTGAAAATCCCGGCAAAGATGACTCTACGGTCTTTGATCTCAACGCATTGATGGACGAGGTGAAAGACATTGAGCGCATTGGGCAGGAGGCCTCTGCAGAAACATTGCAGGTAATCCGTGACAACAAGGCCGAAGAAAAGCCAAAACGGAAGCTCAATGAAGAACTTGAAGAGAAGGCATAAGACCTTCGAATGGGTCATAGTCTTATGTTCGGTGCCGAAATTTACGTCGTACGCGCTGGATCGCATGCGCGTTGCGCGTAAATTACAGTACCAACATTAGTGACTAAATTTTTGTTCAGTTTTTTCGAGTGCGTCACATTAGAACCAAGGACCAACTAGACAGCATGCCAACAATTCCAGTGGATAAGGCTGACCTCTACCAACTCTTGGGAAGAGAGTACACCACCGAGGAGTTCGATGAATTATGTTTCGACTTCGGTCTCGAGTTGGACGAGGACACTACTGAAGAGTGTCAAGGAGATGAAAGACCACAATTGAAGATCGAGATTCCAGCCAACAGATATGACATGCTTTGCATCGAAGGTATTGCCCAGGCTTTGAACGAATTCTTGGGAAGAGCTGAGCCCGCCAACTTCACGTTGAACCCTGAAGTTCCTACCGTGAAGTTGACCATCGACAAGTCTACCGAGCAAATCAGACCTTACGCTGCCGCTGCCATCTTGAAGGGTGTTGAGTTCGACGAGAGACGTTACGAATCTTTCATTGCTTTGCAAGACAAGTTGCACACCAACTTGTGTCGTAATAGAACCTTGGTCGCTATTGGTACTCACGACTTGGACACCTTGACTCCACCATTCACATACGAAGCTTTGGCTCCAAAGGAGATCAAGTTCACTCCATTGAACCAAGAGAAGTCTATGGATGGTGCTGAATTGATGGAGTTCTACGACAAAGACAAGAACTTGGGCAAGTACTTGCACATCATCAGAGACTCCCCTGTCTACCCCGTCATCTTCGACTCTAAGAGAACAGTCTGTTCTTTGCCCCCAATCATCAACTCCAATCACTCAAAGATTTCTTTGAACACCAAGAACATCTTCATCGAAGTTACTGGTACTGACAAGACGAAGACTGACCTTGTGATCAACCAAATGGTGGCCATGTTTTCCACCTACTCTAAAAACAAGTTTGAAATTGAGCCTGTTGAGATCGTGTCCGAGCACAACAGCCAGAACCGTGTTAGTCCTAATATCGCCCCTAAGCACTTTGAGGCCGAGACTGACTACATCAATTCTTGTTTGGGATTGAACTACAGCGGCGAGGAAATCGCAGGCTTGTTGAAGAAGATGTCTTTGAACGCCAGTGTGAGCGATGAGAAGCATCTCAATGTCAAGGTCCCCATCACCAGATCCGATATCTTGCACCAATGTGATATTATGGAGGATGCCGCCATCGGATACGGTTTCAACAACTTGAAGAAGACCAAAGCCCAAAGCGACTCTCTCGTTGCAGCACCATTGCCAATCAACAAGGTTGGTGACATCATGAGAATAGCATCTGCTCAAGCCGGGTACTTGGAGGTTTTGCCATTGACGTTGTGCTCGCACGACGAAAACTTTAAATTTTTGAGAAAGGTTGACAACAACAAGGAGGCTGTCAAGTTGGAGAACCCAAAGACCATCGAATACCAGGTTGTCAGAACCACGTTGCTTCCAGGAATCCTCAAGACCATCAAGGAGAACAGAAAGCACTCTTTGCCCATCAAGGTTTTCGAGTGCGGTGACATTGTCATGAAGGACGACAGCTTGGAGAGAAGAGCTTACAACCAGAGAAACTGGTCTGCTATCTATGCTGGAAAGACATCTGGTTTCGAGTTTGTGCAAGGATTGTTGGGTAAGATCATGCAGACGTTGAGAACGCCTTGGCTCGAGAACCCGCAAAAGGACACCGGTAGAGGCTACTGGATCGAGGAGGACAAGGACAACGCCACCTTCTTCCCCGGCAGAGCAGCCAAGATCGTGTTCAGAAGCGCCGAGGGCGCCGAGGCCAAACACATTGGTGCCATTGGTGTTTTGCACCCTGAGGTGTTGGGACACTTCGATATCCCCTACGCCGCCTCTTCCGTTGAGATCAACGCTGAGGTCTTTTTGTAATTGGGCTGAATTTCAATAGATTAACGTATAGCCACGATAGGCAAGCCCAACGGTAGGGCGACAAGAGGTACAAGCGCCACGGCCACGGAGCCGCTTGTGTGCCGGTGTATCTGTATCCCGCACGCTTCCAGGAACCAGGTCTTGCCGTCTTTCCCCGCCAAAACGAAATACTATCAAAAGAAGCAGACAGAAGCAGGCTCGAGCATTTCATCGGACGAGGCAAAACCGCAAAAACCGCCCCAGCCCATCCTCACTGTTCCTCCCCAGCCCCGAAAAGAGTGCCAGCACCAATTATCGATTGCGCGTCTCGATCAAACATCCCACTCTTCCTATCTGCCACTCAAAGTTCCAATCCGTGGCCCCGCAAACGAACCAAAATGAGCAGCAAAGCCCCATCCAGGTCGTACGATATGATCATGAAGTTGCTCCTCGTCGGAGACTCCGGCGTCGGCAAATCGTGTTTATTGTTGCGTTTTGTGGAGGACAAGTTCAACCCATCTTTCATCACCACCATTGGTATTGACTTCAAAATCAGAACCATCGAGAGCAAGGGAAAGAAAATCAAGTTGCAGGTGTGGGACACCGCCGGCCAGGAGCGTTTCAGAACCATCACCACGGCTTACTACAGAGGCGCCATGGGCATTGTGTTGATATACGACGTCACGGACGCCCGCACGTTTGAAAACGTCGAGAACTGGTTCCAGACCGTCACGCAGCATGCCAACGAAGACGCCCAAATTTTCTTGGTGGGCAACAAGAGCGACGACGAGGAGAACAGACAGGTTTCGAGAGAACAAGGCCAACAGTTGGCTTCCAAGTTGAACATTCCGTTCTTGGAGGCTTCCGCCAAAACCAACGAGAACGTCGACTCCATTTTCTACGAGTTGGCCAGCATTATCCAGGACAACCACGTCGACGTCGAGCCCCAGCAGAACTCGGGCATTGACGTGTCCAAGAGCACCGCACAGAACTTGCGCAGCAACTGCTGTTAAAGCTCCACGTCCCCTTCTTTCAGATGTTATTGTTTAGTTGCAAACGCAGAATTTAGTTCAAAAGCAATGCCGCCAGCCGGTAGCCTGGCCGTGCTTGGTGGACGTAGCCCTACTGTTTGGCCGTAGCCCTACCGATGTGTGGTCCTCGTCGTGCGGATTGTTTATTATGTATGCTACCGATGCTCTAAATCTTTTTGCCGAAGTACACCCATTGGTCCTCCAAAGGCTTCTCCTCCAACTCTTCCCAAACCTTCAACTTGCTCAATTCCTTGGCCAAGTTCAACTCCTCGTGTGCTTGCACGACGATTTCCTCGATCAAGCCACCGCCAATCTTGTTTTCAATCACCTCCGTGACCTCATTGGTCTCGACAACATTCAAACGGTCTTGCGTCATCTTCTCCACGGACTGTCTGTAAACAGAGTCCTTTGGGAAGTCAGCCTCCAAAACCTTCAACGTGTTCTGGTATAGAGAGACCAAGGCTGGTCTTGGGTTTGGGTGCTGGTAGTAGCCGGTCAAACCAACGGGGTAGCCGGAAGCCGACCTGACGAGCACCTCTTCAGCTTGCTTCAACACTCTGGTGAATCTCATGATGATGGAGTTGGTTCTGTAGTCCAGTGCGTAATCAAAAAATCTTTCGCTCATGGTTGGTTCGGAGGCACGGGTGCACCGCGGCCGCTTCGCGCGCTACACTGCCGGCTCGGCTGGAGAGATCTATATTACACAACGGTAGTACTTATGTGTGGACCCAAGCGTGGTGAGCGTTCTGGAAACCGGCCCAGACATGTGGGACGAAGCTGGCCCGGCGCCGGCCCAACGCCCTCTAGAGAATTCGTGCGCGAGCGGAATGGAGGCAAGTTGCGTGTGCCCCACCACTAGAAGTCTCCGCCGCCAAAGTCGCCGCCGCCAAAGTCTCCGCCGCCATAGTCGCCGCCGCCGTAGTCGCCTCCGCCGTAATCATCATGACCAGCGTCGTAGATGGCGTCAGTGAGGAGCATACCTCCTAGCAAACCACCAGCCGCACCCATGGCCATACCAGCACCGGGGCCGAAGCCGCTTCTTCGCTGCTGCTGGAACTGCTGCTGTTGGAACTGCTGCTGTGGGTACTGCTGTGGGTACTGCTGTGGGTACTGTTGTGGATATGGCTGCGGGTAGCCGCCGTACTGCTGTGGTGGGTAGCCGCCGTGGCCCTGCTGCGGATAGCCGCCGTAGGGCTGTTGCTGGTAGCCGCCGTAGTTGGCTTGGTTCTGCCTGTTCTGTTGGGCGCCTCCCTGCGAGTTGCCCTGTTGAGAGCCGCCGGCCGATCTGCCGCCCTTTTCCTGGTCGGGGCTGTAGGGAGGCGGCGCAAGGTCTCCAGAACCGCGGAACTTCGTGTTCTCCGGCGCGTTCCATTGAGATTGCTTGGTGTCCAAGTTCACGTAGAACCAGGTTTTATACTTGTCGTCGAACTTGGCCGTCCAGCCTTTGGGGACGGAGGGCTCGTTGTTCGGGTCATTTTTTGGGTCAATTCCCATGGCGTAAATGAAGTCTGTGTTTTGGGTTCTGTATTGAAGGTCGTTTTGTGCCCGGCGTGGCTTGAGCTCGTGGCAGAAGAATGCAAATGAAAGAAAGCTGCGTTTCTCGGACTTTCCACATTTATATGGGGCACCGCCGCAGCAAGACCATGACCGAGCGTCCTGCACGCGGCGCGTCGAATGCGAGAGATCAATCAAGTTTGGCCTGTGCGGCTCGGGATGGCGCAGCGGCCGTTGGGCAGAGCCACCGCCGCCGCCACAGGAAACGACATGATTCCAGCGAACGTACGCAGCGAAGACTGCGCAAGCACTTCGCCAATGCGGCGCGCAAAAGGCGGCGGGCATTTTGCGGGCCGAAAGAGCGCCACATAACCGAGCGCAAACCGCTGCGGGAGCCCCAGGCTAAGCGGGCCTTTGAAGAGTGGAATTGACAATTGAAGGATGTCTGTTTTGACTCATTGTGCATTTTTCGGCGAATTGTGCCATTTTTTTTTTTTTTTTTGTTTTTTTTCGAGTGCCAACGTAACAATTGTAGATGGTGGCTCGCTCGGGCCGGGTGCTGAAGGACCGCGCTGCCGTGCTTTAGAGCCACAAACAACTTCTCGATTGATTCTGACTCGCCGGCCAGCCGACACTATTTTCTTTCAGTCTTTTTGCGACTCGTCGGTTGCCTTTTTGTCTATTGCCGCTACGTTGGATTGTTTTCGTTTCTTGCCACAGTTTCTTGGATGCTCGTTGTGCTCCCACCGTCTCTCCACCGCGTGCTTCGCAACTCGTGGCTTCGGTCGGCAATCATGGTAGCTGCGCCGCTTGTCACGGGGCTCTATCTTCTTTTCCGGCTCGAGGCTACCTCTGCTGCCCCGGATCTCCAGACGTCCTCGTTCCGCCGTTTTGTGGCCTGCTCCGATACAGAAACCGCTAGCGGGTGCTTCGTCCAGCACAAACAGGCCATTTTGAGCCAGGCCGAGGCGGCTTTTTCGGCCGGCGCCTTCGGCGTCTTCCAGGAATGCTTGCTTCTGGTGGACGTCGCTCTCCAGCAAGACATCTGGGCGGTTTTGTCCGTGCACAAGTGCTTCCACATTGCAGAGGTGGCCGAGCGGGCGCACGCGCCAGGCCGTCGGTCCGGCCTGGGCAAGCTTGCCCGGATTGCAGGCGCGGTGCAAGGATGGACGGCCAGCTCTACTGCAGCAGCAGCTGCCGCCGCCGGTTTTCTTTCACTCTTGCTCCTGGCGCGTGCCATGGCGCTAGCCTATACTGCTGTTTATTGTGGGCCCCTAACTGCGGCGGCCTCAAGTGGCGCGGTGGGTGCGAAAAGTGGAGATGGCCCTGGAGGCCCGCGCACTGGCCCACACACCGGCCCTGGAACTGACACCGCCTGCTGTGCTGCGCGGCCTCTGTCGGCCGTTTCAGTCAATTTTGTCCAGCTCAACGCTAAAGAGAGGCTGCCGCCAGCTTGCGGGCCGAAAGCATCAGTACCCTCCGGCACCCTCCGGCTTCAGCTGGAAATACAAGCGACCTTGGACCAGATCCGCCGCATCAACTCGCACTTGGCCCTACAGCCCTGCGGCGCCGCGCGGTGGCTGGGCGGCAGTTGCCGGTGTGATTCTGGCTGTGGCTACTGCTACTGCTACTGCTACAAATGCACCTGCCCCGGCACCGAGCTGCCCAAAAGGCGTGGGCGCCACTGGATGTGCTTTCGGAAGCGAAATTGAAAAAAGGGGAAAGAAGCCATGAGGGAAGAAAGGAAAGAAGGAACAGCGCGAAGCTGCGGCGAAAGTGGCGCTCCGCTCCAGCCCACGCTTCTTGGGCTCCACCGACTCCTTCTTCTCGCCCGCTGCGGTGCCTACAGGCAGTCCGCTTTAGCCTGGTCACTCTATTCTCCAGGCGTTTCAGTCCCCTTTCGCTTCTTCTTTTTCGCCGCACAGGCGATCTTTTTACGCACGCCGCTCCCCGCAGCCATTGGCGCATCGTTGAGCGCTCACCAGACTTTCACAGGAGCCCGCTCGCGCCATGTGATTTGCGCGCATCACGATGCCCATTTTCACATGGCCGGTGCTCACGCCAGGCTTGTGTTGACTACAGCCGTCTGTCTGCGGACCCTTCGTTCCTCTCAAGACTCCAGCCCACCGCCGCCGCCCAGGCTTCCAGCGACCTACTCCGTTTCCACAGCTACGCCTCAACGCTCCTGCTCACGTGTCCATCCTCCTATCCTGCCGGCTTTTTCGTGGCCCACACAGTCCTCACCTCCAATACAGCCTCGACGCAACAAGAAACAGCGCCATCCCTAGCATGTCTGGCGACCCACTCACAAATCCATCCAGGAGCCACAAGCGAAGGCTTCTGGAGGCGCTCCCCGCGGACCCTCCCAAGTATGCGGACCCTCCCAAGTACGAGGACCTTTCACATGGCCAGGCCCCGGAAACAGCGCCGCAAAAGCCCACGGACGACGACTTGGTGTCTGCCGCCGAGGTGCTCACCCGTCTCACGAGCTCCACGTCCCTCACATCGCACGATGAGTCGTCCATCACGCCCCGCTTACCCTCTCCCGCATCTTTGGCCTCCCAGCAGGGCAGTCCTCAAATACATCCCATCGTGCAAGGAGTGAGCCTGATATCGAGGCTCCCTTTGGTGACGAATGCCGTCAGGTACTACGAGACGTCCAAGAAGAACTGCGCTCTGTTCAACTACGCTGCAGCGCTTGTGGAGAAGGCCGCCATCCCGATGTTCAGCAAACTCGAGGTCAACTTGAACAACATCCACCAGGCAAAGCTTGAGGAACGTGCGCGCGTGCAGAAGAAGCGCAAGGTCGGGCAGAAACGCAACGACAAGACAGAAATCAAGAAGCGCATCAAGTTCTGCTTGCACATGCTCAAGCTCGCCAACGACAAAATCAGCTCGAAGGTGAACGACCTCCAGACGAAAATCAAGGAGGGCGGGCCGGACGACGACACGGACGATACGAACTACACATTTAGAGACGCCAGCGAGACGCCGGCGGTGGAGGTCGACGCGCCCAAGCCAGATCTCTCGCCTAAGGCCAGCCACATGCCGCTGCAGGCGGAAAACGCAAACACGGAGATCGTCAGCACCGTCAAGAAGATCATCCACGTGATATCCAACTTCCGCCCGAGCTCGTTGCATGTCACCGGCGACGAGGTGAGCGACGAGGCGGTCAACGAAGACGCGAAATTGAAAGGCACGATCCGAGAGATCATCTTGAACCTCCCCAACCAAATGTCGCAATCTGTCTCGTCGCAAAAGGCGCCGGAGAAGGTGCTTGTTCTTGCACGCGAGTCGCTCGACATGATCAGCCGCTTGAACCTTGTTTTCAACGAGCAGCTCGAAAAGGCGGAGACTTGGGTCGACGGACCGGAACAGAGAAAGCACCGGAAGGTGGCGACGAGCGCGGAGAGGTCTGTCAGTCCGGCATCCATGGCCCTGCCCGAGCTGTGGAGCTAGGCCGGGCCAGTGCTCCATGAAATGCTTAATCGCCGGGCTCCTTTGCAGACGCGAAGAGACGCGAGAAGTCGCCCGGCGCGTGCACGTTGTTCCAGAGAAGGTCTCTCGTGAGCCGCTGTCATTGCTTCTGCGCCGCCTGCTCTCCGCACTTGCGACGCTTTTGGCGTGCACGAGAGTGGTACATAGCTTCACTACCATATCGAGAAATACCATATGTGCGGTCCTGCACACACCGCAGCGTTTTTGCCGCTTTAGGAATAGTGATGTGATAACGGTTTCGCAGCTGACAGCGAATGCCAACTACAGTAATTAATGAGGCACACGGAGAGACGGAGGGGCCAGGTTTTGCCCTTCTGGGAAGCGGCTGCCTCCAGGCCACATATATATATATATGAAGATGGATCCAAAACAGCGAAGTCCAAAACACGCCGCTTTTTCTCGACACCTCCAGTCTTAAGACCCTGATACCCACCTCGAGAACTGGCACCCTTTGCCCCAGATATAGAACCCCAGACACATTTGACCACGCAACACATTTGCAAGAACACGAACCATTTGCGAAAGCCAAACCATCTACTATGGCCACGTTGAAATTAAGCGACGCCGACCAGATCAAGGTCAGAAGCTCGTGGGCCGATGTCATGGCCATGAACCAGTTGAACGACCACATCTTCGTCAAGAAGTTGTTTGTAAACTTGATATCCGCCCACCCAGAGGTGCTGAAGACGTTCAAAAACAAGCAGGACTTGCGTAACCAGGAGAACCTCTTTGCCGAGCTCCTCAAGTTCACCATGATGTACTTGAACGCACCCGACTTGCTTGACGAGTGCATGGACGAGTTTATCAGGGAAAACCCCTCGCTAGTCAAGCTTGGCAGCCAGTATTTGGAGCCCATGGGCTCCGTGTTCATCCAGACCTTCCGCGACTTGTTGGGCCGCGAGATGTTCCACGCTGGCTTGGAAACGTTGTGGATCAAGATCTTCATCCACCTTGCCAACCTGATTTTGCAGAACGACGTGTCCGACACGGAGTCCGTCTTGAGCAACACAGAACAATCGTCTGCCTCGGAGACGGAAGCGTTCACGCCTCCTTTGAACTGCAAGGGCTTTTCTTCGCCGGTGCCTGCTTTCAAGCCCCCAGCAGCGCCAGCAATGACGGGCAACTGCCTCAACATCAACCTCAAGTCCAACGAAAAGTACAGGGGATTCCGCCGCAGCGTCAACGAGCCCCAGGAGTCTACCGTCAACGTCGCCATCCCTGCATCGTTTTCGTCAGCGTCTTTGTCCTCGGCCGCCGAAAACGAGCCGGTGTTGACGCCCCGCTCCCACAGAAGAAACACCTCGCTCCAACTCCAGGAGTTGGGCATTTCCGTCGAGAACCTCAGCAGCTTCGATGCGCCCGTGGCCGAGTCGCCCAAACAGGCGGCCCAGCCTTTCGACCCACGCAGAAAGTCCCACCACAAGCGCAGCTCGTACTCGTGGGGCTCGTTTGTGGAGTCCCTCGACGACCAAGACAAGAACGCACACAGCCCCGAGCCCTCGGTGGCACCCAGCCGCAGCGTCTCCACCTCGTCCTGCGAAAGCCCCATCAGTGATGTGGAAGACAAGTACCACTTCGAGGACGAAATCAACTTCAGCTCCCCCGCAGACTCTGCCCGCCCCGGCGTGTTCGACCACAACAGCTTTGGCATCAAGGGTTTGGCTCCGATTGCCGAGTCGGAAAACGACGACGACAATGCTTCGTCCCACTACGAGGTGACGGCCGTGAAGTCGTCTGAGGATGAGAACTCCTCCAGAACCTCCAGCTTGTCGTTGCACAACCTGGACTACAAGTCCTCCATTTCCTCTGACTGCGGGCACTCGGGGTACATGGACAAGCCTTCCAAGCCATACACCCAGACCTCTGCGTTCCCCTCCCAACAGACAGCCTACTCCTCTCAACAGACGGCGTACGCTAGCCCATACACCCACTCGGCGTGTGCCAGCTCGGTGCCTTCTCTCATGTCGGGCAGAACCGGCCAGCGTGCTTCGATGGGCTTCATGAGAAGCAGTTACGTGCTCAAGAAGGAGATGATGCAGCTCGGATACAACCTCCCGGAGAATGTGGCCTCTTGCACCCAGTTCAACAAGCAGGAGAGCATCAGGCCTTCTGCGGCCAGCGTCTACTCTCTCCCTTTGAAGACGTCCCAGAGCCAAAGAGCTTTTCCAGCTGTGGCCAAGCCCCAGACGCCAGCTGTTGTGGCTGAAAGAAAGGTGGCCGACGTGCAGAATCTTGTGCAAGAGGTGGAAACCCGCACGGACAAGAACAGCAAGTCGTTCCGTAAGATGTTGAAGGGCTTTTTTGGCTCCCTGAGCGAAAAGCCGGCCAAGAGAACCATCTCCGAGCCCACAAACTTCACCAAAAACACGCCTACAAGAATGCATTCCCCCTCGATCACCACAACGCTGTCCAAGAAAATCAGCTCGAGTGACATCAGATCCAACTACGCCGGACCTGGCTACGCCTCCTCCATTTACCTGAAGCCTACTGTCGCCAACGACAACGAGTCCATTATGAGCGGCGTGTCGACCAAAACAAGCAGGTCTTTTTTGAGAAGAGGCGAAACCAAGGCCAACAAGTATCTCGTCAAGAAGACGCCTTACAAGACCGTGTATCTCAAGGACCTTATTCGTTAAGCAACTGAAGAACTTTTTGAGATACAAAATGCATGCATTTGTGGGTGCACCATCAAGTGCTTTTGTCCGATGTGATGAATCTTAAATATGACCCGAATCTAATTAACATACCAATACAATAACATTAAGAGCTCGCATTCGACACTTAGTTGCATGCTGATGAGTTACCAGCGACACCATAAACAGCGGTGTTGGTGGCAGAAAACTCTGGCTGGATGGTGACACTGCTGATGCCGTAGGTGAGCAAAATCTTTCTGACCTCGGCGACGGTGTCTATGAATGCACATTTGTCGATTCTGCCGTCACCCTTGGAGTCGTGGACGTTGGATTCCGGAACCAGCTCGTTCAACTCGATGTGTAACGATGCAACCAAAATGTCCTCGTCCAAGTTCCAAACGTGGAAATCATGGATGGACTTGATGGAAGGAAGAACCGTAATTTCTTCGACAATGCGGTTGGAGTCAACATTCTGCGGAGTGGCCTGGAGCAAAATGTTGCACGATTTGCGGCACAAAGGCAAGGCGGACGAGAAGATGATCAAGGTGATGATAAGCGAGACCACGGGGTCACTGTAGAATCTCCACGAGTAGTCGGTTTTCCAGATGAACAAGGCGGTGATGATCACACCAACATTGCCCAAGGCATCGCCCAAGACGTGGAGGAACACGCCCTCCATGTTCATGGACTTGCTCTTCTTCTTGTGGTCCGCTTTCTTAGCAATGAGCTGCGAGGACTCGTCGTAACGGCCCACAACGGCGTCGGGCATGTACTGCGAGATGCTGGAGCTGGAGTGGTTGTTCTCGGTGTACAGCGAGCTGCCAATGGTGTGTTCTTCATCGTGGTCTTCGCCTGAGGCGTGGGAGTGGCCATGCGAGGCGCTTGCGTGGGAGTGCGAGTGGCCATGGGAGTGGCCGTGCTCGTGGAACAACACAAGACCAACACCGTTGCTGACCAAGCCGGCAAAGCCCACAATCAAAATCAACTTGGGGTTGGAGATCTCCGGCGGAGAAAAGAAGCGCTGCACAGCCTCGATGACGATGGTGAAGCAAAGCGCCAACAAGAACACGGCGTTCACCAACGCGCCGATGATCTCGGCACGCTGCCAGCCGTAGGTGTACTTGCCGTCGGCCACCTTGGAGGTCTTGACGCGGACAGCCCAGAGGGCGATGATGAGCGAGATAATGTCGTTCAACATGTGAAACGAGTCGGCAATCAACGCCAACGAGTGCACGGAGTAGCCGATGATGGCCTCCAAAAGAAAGAAGACGGTGTCCAACGCCAAAAGCGAGATGATTCTCACTTCCTTTCCCTTCATGGTGGAATTGAAGGCTAGATAGCAGGGGGGTGAAGGAGGAGACGTGTGGCGCGGGTGGCGAAACGGTCGAAGGGTTGCTGGAGATCCGGCGCTAAGCAGCAAGAGGTAAGAACACTGGGGGCGGGGTTTCTAGGCGGCCAAAAAGGATAGGAAAGCAGCAGACTAATGGCTGGAGTGATTAAGATGGCCTGTGTGCAGCGGCGGGTATGTTTTCGGTGCGTGCACGACGGGTGTAGTGGCTTGGTGGTTATAGGATGCATGACTGGGCTCAAACGGGCAGGCGGCGGCGACGGGTGCCGGGCTTTTTGCGATTTTTCGCTTTCCCGAGCTTTGTGTTGTCGAGGCTTTTCAAATTTGCCTGTCTCGTTTTTTTTCTCTTAGTGGGGCGGGCGGAGGCTTGCTCTTGCTGCCTTTTGGAGCGGTCGTTACCGCTGATGAGCGCTCAGCCGTGCACTTCCGGGACGCGCATTTGACAGGACATCGAGAGCGCCAATCACAGGAGACTCGAATTTGCCGTGTGCTGTCTGTCGCTTTGACTCATGCAAGCTTCCGGGCGGGCCGTTACGAAGACGGTGTATACGGCGTTTAAATGCACAGGTGAGACAGTCGCCGCCGGCGCCGCGGCACGTAACTCGCCGCATTTCCTGTCAGCCGCCGCACATGCAAGGTGACTCGGACTAATTGGCTGGTTAGATCTACCCCATGTTACTATAACTCGATGTGTTATAACTAGATATATAAACGTTTGAGCAAAAAAAAAAAAGAAAAAAAAAAAAAGAAAAAAAAAAAAAAGAAAGAAAAGGTTGAGAAAAACAGGAACCCAAGACCCATGGATGTGTGGGGCCGCTTGCGACCCATGGGCATTCATGGCTCACGCCAGCAAAAGGCCCGGCACGTACGGAGCCACGGCCCATGCGGCAATTCCTGGCACAATGAGGACATAGTGCGGTGAAAAAACTTTGGAAGAAATCATCATAAACTCGTGATATTGCAGCGTCTCCAGGTTCTAAAGCCAATGTTAGACATCCTGCTTGGACGAGCTCATTAACTCATTAAACGTAATCTTGTGTCCCATGTTTGCATGCTGTGCATTCTGTGGGGGTTGAGGTTGGGGCTGGAGCTGGGGCTGTTGTGGTTGCGGACCACGGGGGGTGTAGTTGTGGAACGGGTATGCCTGTTGGGGCAATGGTGGCTGTGGAACAGCGCTTGGTGGGTACTGGTAGTTGATGAAACCCTGGTGGTTCGCATTGTATGCAAAGTCTGGGCGGCCCGACACCGGGTAAGCGGTCACTGGGTACTGGGGTGGAGCACTTGGAGGCTGGCCCTGGTAAACAAAAGCAGGAGCCATGTTGAACATGTTGCGAGGGGCCGCAGGCATACCTTGCATGGGAGGCATGCCATGCATGCCTTGCGGTCTTTGGATTCCTTGCGGGCCTTGCATTCCTTGTGGTTGCATGCCTGACATGGCGGTCATCGAGGGTGCCGCTTGAGGACTCTGTACCCGAGGGCCTGCCGGTCCGGTGATTCCGGAAGAGCTGATAAAAGACGGCTTGGGGAGAGCGAGCGCCTCTGGCGACGAGTGGAAAGACGAGCCGGCGTAACTGTCCGAACCGGTCTGAGACTTGGCGCCGTGGCCGTTAGACAGGCTCGAGGCTGCTTTCTCAGAGACGCTCTTCTTTCCGCCGTTGTCCTTCTTCGTCTTCTTCCCGCCGCTGGGCTTGCTGTGCTCCTTCTTGTTCTCCTGGCCACCAAAGTTGGGCTTCTCGCCGTTTGGAAGCTGGGGAGAGCGCCCCTTGCTCAGCTTGGACTTTTGGGAGTGGTTCACGTTGGGCTTCTGGCCATCCGGCGCCACGGGCTTAGGCTGAGGCGTCGGCTTGTGCTTCCTTGTCTTTGCAGAGGGCGTGTTATTTCGATGCGCCTGTAGGGGGATTTCGTGAGCTAGCATTTGACTGATGCTGATATGAAATATGCTATACTGAAGAACCTATTGGGAGATCCGGGTCAAAAAAAAAAGGCTGGGATCAACGCACGGGCTATGGAGACGTGCGGCGCGAAGTTTCGACAAATATCGCAGGTCAAGAGCTGTATCAGTCAAGATAGTAGAAGAATCGGGTAGGCGGCGAGGGTTATGGTTTCCGGAAGCAGGTGAGTGTCCATGCGGCGTGCGCGGCCCAACATGCGGCGTGCACGACCTCACACTTGCGGCGGGCATACAGGCGTAGCGGAAATTGCTTCGCAGTGGCCTACTCCAAACGGCCTTTTGCAGTCGACCTTTTGCAGTCGACCTTTTCAAGACTTTCTCAGGATATCGGGACTTCTCAAGATAATCAGGCATCTTTATGTAGAGACTTTAGTGCGCTGGCGCGGGCCCAGCGGTTCTAGCCGATGAACGTGCCCAGAATGCCTATGATGCTCATGCCAATGAGGCACCACAACAACACGAAGTTGGGCTTGGCGCTAAACGACACGGCTGAGCCGTACATGGAAAGGGCAATGACAACGATAAAACCGCTGGTCACGGCCATCGTGATGCCAAACACAAAGTCCAATTTCTGGGCGTCGATGGCGTCGCCGCCAAAGTGCCGCATGAACAAGAAGCCAAGAAGCGCCCCCAACGGCTGTGAAAGCCCGCCGAGCGTTGAGCTGATGGCGGCGGCCTTGAGCTTCCGCCAGCGCTTGCTCTCGAGCGAGAAGTAGAGCGGCAAGCACATCAGGAAGCCCTCGGTGTAGTTGTGGATCAACAAGCTGAGGAAGATGGAAAGCCCGAGCTGTGGGTTGGTCTCGGACGTAATGTAAGTGATGAAGCCCTCCGGCAACTTGTGCAAAGTGATGGCGAACACGGTCTGGATGCCGATCGAGAGGAGCCGTGCGAACGGCGAGCTGACGTGGTGGTGGTGATGCTCGTTCTGCGCATGCTGCGAGTGGTTGTCCCTGTTGGAGCGGTGAGACGACAAGGTGCCCTGGTGGTGGGTGTCAAAGTAGTCGGTCTCGTACTCGTCGACCAGCGACTGCTCGGCCTCGCCCTTCCTGAGCTCGGGAATCTCGCAGAAGTGGAGCTCGCCCGTGCGGTCGTACATGCATCTTTCGGCGGACGAAAGACCCCGGCACTCACCCAAAAGCGTCTCGTCGTTCACCGAGCCGTGCGAGAAAAAGTGGATGATGCCGCTAGACTTCTTGCGGAGGATCAACGGCTGCGCTTCCAAGTCCTCGGCGGTGGGGGCCGGCTTGAACATCGTGTGGGTGTCGTTGTGTGCTGCGCTGTCCACGAAGGGCTCGGCCGGCGCAGCGCCGTGGCTGTGGGCGTGCGTCTGGCCACCGTGACTATGTTTGAGCAATTCGCCACCGTGTCCGTGTTTGTGCTGGTGGGGCGCCTCGCCCGCGTGGTGGTGAGAATGGTGGTGCTCCGTCTCGTGGGATGCGGCGTTGTCGATCGGCACCTGGGCCATCTTATCGTCGCCGTCGTGCGAGCAGTGCACCACGGACTCGGACGTGATCAAGTGCATGCCCTCGTTGAACAAAACACAAACAACCATGCCGACGACGAACGACAACACGAGCACCTGGTTGTTGTTGGCCACCTCGTCAGCCCGTTTGAAGTGGCGCATGGCCTCCGGCAATAAGCGGTAAAGTGCGGTGAACACAAGACAGCCGGAGCTGAATGCCAACGAGCCGTTCATGAACGCGTAGTTTTCCTTGATGTGGAAGGGGTATCTGGACGTGATCGCCTTGGGCATGATAAGGCCGTAGACGTCATCCAAGAAGATCACAAAGCACCCGGAGATGCAGAGCAACGACGAAAGAAGGGTGAGAAGCCATCCTTGGGAGCTTTCAAGGGCGGAAAGCATGCTGAGGCGTGGGTGCGGATCAAGTACCCTAGGTAGATGAAGATTTGGTCGCAGGGAGTAGGATGAGGACCCGTGTCCGATGAGCACGATGGACGGTGAGGAGGATGAGGAATTACGCTCGGGGCGGTGTGGATTGAGCCTTGAGTGGTGTTATGTACGTGCCACGTATTTACTATGAAAATGGACAAACTGTCTCTTTCGGAGAATTCGACGCAACAAAGCAGGAATAACCTGCGGCGATAACCTCACCGGTATCTTTGCGTTATGTGTAGGAGTGGTGATGCCCCCATGGACCGCGGCGTGCTGCGAGCCCGATGCAGATTGAAGGTCGGTGATGAATCGAACCATTCATGTTTGTGTCACCGTGGTGCTGCAGCGGACGGCCGTCGCTTACTCGTTCTTGGGGCCCTCCCAACGAGGCAACTCCGTTTCCTTGTACGGTCCCCTGTTGCGGAGCGAGAGCTTCTTCGACCGCCTCTTTTTGAACTTCACCGACTTCAAGAAACTCAAGTCGTGGTCACGGCTGTTGTATCTGACAAAGAGGTACATCAACACGGCGGCCACCAAGACGCAAAGCGGCATGGTGATGATGATCATGTACTTCTCGTAGTCAGGGCCCTCCACCACGTCGTAGTCGTCGCCGTAGAGCGCCTTCATCCTCTGTCTCTGCTCCTGCTCCTTCAAGTCCTCCTGATGGCCCTTGGCCACCTTTGCGCGCTGTGCAATCTCCACCACGACGAAGTTGTCCATGTGCTGGAATTCCTCGTCGGAAACGTTGTCGGGCTGGAGAGAGAGAAGCACCTTTCTGTAATACTCGCCCTCGAGCCACTCGGGCAACACATCCACCGCGAGCATTCCCTCCTCCTTGGGGATCCACTCAGAGGAAAAGAACCCGGCCTCACCAAGAGACCCTCCCTTTTCGATCACGGACGACCGCTTGCCCAAGGCCACGGTGTCTCTCTTCGTGCCCTTCTGTCTGGCACTCTCCACGACGTACGACAAGTGCAACTTGACATTGCTCACCGAGTCGTCGAAGTGCTTGGAGTACCATGTGACAAAGTAGGTCTTGTCCATGTACCAACGGGCCCCGTCGCGAGGGAAGCAGAATGGCTCCGGGCTGGTGTCCTTGGCCATGCCCTTCTTCTTGTAGAACTCGGGCGTGCACCGAAGAATGGGGTTCAACAGGCGGTACGTGAGGTCCTCGGGTATGAGCTTCTCCTCGTGGAACTCCTCGCCGTCGGCCATGTTGTGCGCCTTCAACTGCTCCTTGGTATGCTTGATGGTGGTTGCGGTCTGGAAGTAGGTGCTGTAGTCGGGCGACTTGTTCTTAATGACGCCGTTTTTCATTTTCGGCTTGATGGTCTTGGGCGAGCCGTCGTTGTTCAACGAAATCCACGGCTCCAAGCCATCGGTGGTGGCCGGTGGCTTGGCGCTGAAGGTGACGCCTGCAATGACGGTGGGCGTCACGATCTCCACCTGCGTCGAGTAGATTGTGCGGTGCCACGGCTTCAACGTGGGCGACGCCGAAGCGCTGCCGTATTTTTTGATCAGCTCCAAGTGCTTGTAGTCCTTGTTCACTACCACTTCCTTGTACCGCTTTTGCAAGCGTGGAGGGTCGGTGACTTGCGCATCAGCCGGAACCGAGGCAGAAGCGCTAACAGCTAGCGACGCTAACGCGAGAGACCAGAGACTCAACTTCATGGTGCCGTGGAACTGGTGTTGTTTCGGTTAGATCGGCAGTAGTGTGATGCAAAGACTTGTCGCGTCTCAGATGCACTACCATAGGAAGATCGGCGGTTTGGACGCCGACAAACGGGCAGGCAATCTTAACTGCGGTTGACAGCCTTGATTGCCAACGAGGCTTTCGAACGTCGTGCGGTGTTGCTTTGTTTGCGCTCGAGCAAGACGATATCTACGGAGAAGATGCGATGTAGATCACTCCAGAATGACAGGAAATACGAGGCCTAGCACCAGTCCTCGATGCCATTATGGGAAAGATCTTTTGATCTGCGGCAAGGTGTTTCCATCGTCACAAGCACAGAAAATTTGTGACGAAACTATGCTGAAATGCCGGCGGGGTGTGGAAGCCGGTGAAAATTTCCTCTCTTATAGGAACGAGCGCGGCGGGTAACGCCTGGCTTCAGTGGCTCTGGTCCGGCTAGCTACGCTGTGCCGCTGGCACGGTCACCTTGGGCGGTGGGATGCTTGAAAGAATGTATTATGTGGAGTTTTGACCGGGCAAAATGTGCTCGGTGGTGTAGTGCGCCACGCGGGCGGGCGGGCTCAGTCGTAGCCAAGAAGGCCCACCGAGTAGGCCACTTCGTTGAAAAGAGTGGGTTTTTCGGCGCCCTGTGCGTGTCTGAAGTGGGCGGCGTCCAAAGAGGAGTCCAACGCCTCGGTGATGGTCTTGGCAAACGCCCAGAACGCAGGAAACTTCTGCTCCAAGTACCTAGCAACGAAGGCATCGGGCAAGTCGGCGCACGTCAAGGAGTGGAAGTACGCGTAGAGAAGAAGCTCGGAAGAGCTGACGCGCTTGGCGCGAAACAAGTGGGCAAACTCCACGGGCGAGTTGTGATTGAGCTCCTTGAAGACGCTCTCGATGTGGGCAAAGTACAGCCCGCAGAGCGTGAGGCACCTGAGCGTGTTCTTTGTCTCGCGTAGCATTGTCTTGTTCTTCTCCTTGGAAAGCATGGAGCGCTCGTGGAGCGCGCTGATGGCCACTTTGTCGTGGACGGCGTCGGGATCTTCGTCGTCGTCGTCATCGTGCACCGCTTCTGTGTCGGGCACGGCGCCTGAGGAGAAGTCAAAGAGCCCCAACTTGTTGGCACTTAGACCCACCACCCGCACCTGAGCACACGCGTCGCTGTGGAACTTCAGGGGCTGGTTGTACATCATGGGGAACGGAAGGTACTTCAGAAAGAGCTTCCGCGTATATAGCTCGTAGTTGCGCGTGTTGACGTACAAGCTGTACTGATTGACGTAGAAGAGCGTGCTGGAGATGTAGTCAATCAACGTCAAGTTGACCAACTGCTCGCGGGCCGGAAGCGACGGAATGAACTTGGAGTCGGCCGCGTAGTTGGCGCACACGTACGACGCAATGTGGTCAAAGCCCTCGTACTTCGTGGTGCGCCCGTCCTCCTTGACGACGAGAGCGGGAAGCTTGCCGCTGGCTGCGACATTGGTGTTGGAAGAAGGCACAATGGCAAAAGCCACCTTTTGCGGCGCCAAATGAAGACAGAGAAGCCACGCACTGGCTCTGGCCTCGGGCTCGATGATGGAAATGTCTGCGCAGCCCGAGCGGTCAAAGCTTCCCCAGACATGGAGCTCGATGGTGCGCTGCATTGTGATAGTGAATGGGAGGTCGCCGGTTGCTGGTGGGTGTGCTGGCAGAGCGGCTGCGCTGTTTTGCTGGTGAAGCAGTGCTTGGTTTCGTTGGCCGGCTGCGGTGTAGTAGCCACCGACAGGCGCGCTCGATGTCGCAGGCGGCTGGTTCGCAGCTGCCCACAATTGCTGGTGCTGCCCGGCCCAGACCGTTAGCCAAAAATACACTTCATGCGGCCAAATGCACAGTAGGCCTTTTAATTCGCTGGAAAAAAAAGAATCAAGCCCGCCACACAGCGGGGCCCTCGTTGTGGCAGCCCGCTGTTTCGCTTGGGCCTCACTTTCGTCCTACACACTACCAAATCTCAACACATCTCGCTTGACGCTCTACCCCATAGTGGCCATAGTATCCTTCCCTTCGGTCACTTTGCGCGGCACGATCAATCACAAGAATACTCATCAGTGTTCACGGATATCCAAGTGATTAATGGTGGTGCAGGATAAGAAAGTCAGGTTGTCGTTGGACGTCATCGGCCAGCTCGAGGAAGACCTCGAGTCTAACCCTTTGGACTATGCTCAGTGGCAGAAGTTGATAGACCAAGTCATCATCAAAGACAAGGAAGAGCAGGTCCGGGCCACTTTCGACAAGTACTTCTCCATCTTCAAGTTTGATGTATGTATTGCGATAAGCTCTTGATACTGTTGAAATTTATGTACTAACACCACCAGGCAAAGCAATGGGCAAATTATATCAATTTCGAGCTCAACCGGGGCGACTTTTCTCGTGTGGAGAAAATTTTCGCCCAGTGTCTTTCACAAACCACCGAGGTCGACATCTGCCGTACATATGTGCTGTACGTTCGTCGAGTCAACGACGTGATCACCGGCGGCGAAAAGGCGAGAAGCACTGTCGTGCAGGCATTTGACTTTGCCGTGAACAAGGTTGGTTTTGACATAGATAGCTACGATTTATGGAAAGACTATTTAGAATTCTTCAAGACCTGGACACCGGGCACATCTTGGGAGCAGCAGCAAAAAACGGACTTGATCAGAAAATTATATAAGAGATGCCTTGTGATTCCCACAACGAAAATCGAGTCTTTGTGGGCTGACTACACGAAATGGGAAAACGAGGTCTCCACTCCCAATAGTGCCAGTAAGTTCATTGCAGACCTTTCCACGCCGTATATGGAGGCCAGGTCATGGAATACCGAATGGCACAACATCACGAAGAACTCATTGAAAAGAAAGTTAGTCCCTCTATCACCCGCAAATGATTCAACCAACAGCTTGAATGACCAGGTGTTATTGTGGTTCCAGTGGATTGACTTGGAAAAGAAGAATAATCTCAAGCTAAGCAACTATGATCTACAGCAAAGAATTGAGTACGTGTTCAAACGAGCCACGTCTATTCTTCCTTTTGTGCCTGAGTTGTGGTACCGTCATTGCCACTACTTATTAGAAGGCAACGAGGATGCCAACCGCTCAGCTTGCATTGATCTACTAAGCACAGCATCCATGCTAAACCCAGAAAGTTACTTGATCTCCTTCCAGCTTTCAGAGTTGTTTGAAATAGAAAGCTCCTTTTCCAAAGGGCAACAAGTCTACAATAACCTAATCAAGCATTTATCTGAAAAGCACGCCAAAGTGCAAGAAGAAATCGATGAAATCAAAAATTCCTCAAAAGTTACTAAATCGAAGCAAGATCCAAAAAAAGAAGACGCTAAAGTGAAAGATGAAAACGCAAGCGATGATGAGGATGATCCATCCACTGTTTTTCAGTATAATGAAGCCGATGCGCTCAAAATTCTTAAATTGGAGGACAAATCAAACGAGTTGAGTCAAGCAGTAACTCTAGTTTATATTAAATTAATGGGCTTGAGCAAGAGGTCTCAAGGCATCAAGGAGGTTCGGTCGGTGTTTAAGCAACGTAAAAATTTCAAGCAGATGGGCTATGAATTTTATGTTGAAAACGCATTGGTTGAATTCTACTCGGATAACAAAAAGATTGCTGACAAAATTTTCGACCTTGCAATGAAAATCTTTGGCAAGGAAGGAGGCTTTTTGTATGAGTATTTGGAATACTTGATTCTCACAAATGCCATCGAGACTTTGAAAGTCTTCTTTGAGGTTGCAGTAACTAATTTGTTGAAAGAAATTATCAGTGATAAGGAGGCTCTACAGGTAGCCACAATCAACATCTTGGACCAGCGTCAAAAGCTTCAGAACTTGAAGAATAATGAATTCTACACGAAAAAGATGATCAAAAGATACATCAAATTCGCAGCAAGGTATCTTGAGCTAAATACTGTTTTGTCTTTGCAAAAGCGTTATCAGCAGTACTTCCCTGAAGATGATGACCTTGCACTTTTCGCAGATAGATACAAAGTGGAGAAGTTCGATGCAATCGCAAGGTATGATCTAGGTGACAAGTTTGCTCTCGTCGAAGAGAGTGGATCTGACGAGGTTCAAGTCAGCAAAAAAAGAAGAAAAACAGACGACAACTACACGCCAGAGTCTACCGGATCAGGTGGAAGCTCCTCTGTCGGGAATGGCGTCAACTCCATGCCAACAAAACCCAAGCTGGCCGCCCAGCAAAGCCATGGATTTGTGGGGAACACTTTGTACTCATTGCTCCAAGTGTTGCCCAATGCAGGCTATTTTGGGCCACCTTCTGAGCACGTTTTCGACAGTGGTAAGCTTACAGAGTTATTCGCCAATATCCCAGAGCTTCCTGGTGAGAAGTAATGGTGAAAATAAATATAGAGGCATACCAGCGTCTTAAGTATATACAAATACGGATCAGAAGTTTCTCGTTTCATCGGCAAAGAAGGCAAGTGTTTCTTCGTAGGAGGGCTTGAACGCCCAACTCATGTAAATGTCGTGAAGGTACTTCAAATCATCGCTTTGGAGTGACTTAGCATTTTTTTCGAGAATGCTTTTGGGTATCTTGGGGCCGAGGTCTTCTAGTGCTCCAGGAGACAAATTTTTCAACGCCTCTTCCACGGTAGATGACGTTCGATACATGATGGCTTGGGTGAGGTGATCAATGGTGTTTGCATCAATGCCAGGTATGTCCGCTTTCGGCACAAGTTCCACTATTGAGTAATCGCCTGTAGTCGAGGTGACAGACTCAAAAGGAAGCACAAGTGGTTGGTCATTTATCAACACATTTGGGTCGTAGAGACTGCCCTCTACGTTGGAGTTCTCGGGGTGCTCTGCGGTAATGGCAATCAACCTCGAGTCAGAGAAAAACTCTCTCTTCATAGCTGAGCGGTTTCGCCTGATAAAATGAGGACCAGCCAAGAACTTGGCCGTGGTCTTTTCCGTGGCCTGGAGCAACATCCGCACGCGGCCATATCTTTGGAGCCAGTTCTGATAGGCTCCGCACTGGAGCCATTGGGCAAATAAACTCTCTCCGGTCTTTGCACCCGTGAGGTTGCCCACAATCAAGAGCTCGTCATGAACCCGGTCACGAGTCACGGTTTTGGGCGAAATTGCCTTCTCTTCCTTGATGATCTTGTCGTACGTGTCCCAGGAGTAGCCGTCCAAGTTGAAGAGCCGGAAGTTCTCTTTATTTCCGGTGTTGGCTTCCAAAAACTGGATGCGGCTCTCCCACGCCTTTTGCTCCCTGGAGTTATCAATAACAATATGATTTTTTGGCTTAAGCTCGTAGTTGATCATCGTGGAAAGAATGCCGTTGCCTGTGAAGACATCCACAATGTCCAAGTTGCCCTCCGACTGGGGGTACATCTTTCTTAGCTGGACATGATCAAGAAGTTTCTGGCAAACCTCAAAGTCATTGATGCATTTGATGCTGTTTTGTAGCCCCGTTCTTTTGAGGCTCTTGAAGTGACCTAGTAGCGCCGGGTTGACCGATCGGAGGCTCATCAGGTGCGGTGGGATGAGCCGATGGCTGGCGGCTGCGCGCCTTTAGTAGGTCCGAGCGAGCCGCTGATCCAGCTCGAAAAATGGCCGAGGACTACAAAAATTGTCTTTTTGAATATGTTTTCTTTTTTCTATCAATTCTGAAATAGAGCTTCTTATTTTCGTTTGAATTCGCTCGATTTGGCTGTCACAGACATTTTGCATTTTTAGTGGTGCTTGTCTTTTAAAAAGAAAAATCAAGCAGAGCAAGAAAAATTAAAAGCAGACAATGTGTCTGCGGGGGTAAGAGATCTCTAACCCAAGAAAAGAAATCTAGGGAATCTAGGGACTGAAAAAAATTCTCTCACCACCTGCTTGGAACACTCTGGACCCACCGTGTGTTTTGGCGCAGCCTGTGTAGCCACCACCACCCTCACAGTCGATAAGCCAGTGCGATAACAGTCCGGGCCAGCGCTTCACCCCATATTCTTTTGAGCCAACCATCATCACATCCAACAACTCAAATGTCGGTAAACCGAGTGACTCTAGATTCTTCTTTGGGAACACATTCCTTTATTGCCAACCCCGGCGAGATTATATCGTTCAAATCAGCAACTGCCAGACAGACGCTCAAGGTGTATCTGAAATCGGCCTCGCCCCAGGTCAAAGTCAATATCACGGCAGAGGCAGGCTTGGTGTACGTCACAAATCAGAGGATGATATATGTCACGCAAAACAAAGGCGACATGGAGTCTTTCCACTTCGAGTTTCGCCTAGCTCAACAGACGCAGTTCTCACACGCCATTAAATCACCGTGGTTCGGGCCCAACTACTGGAAATTTATGTTCTACAGTCCCAACGATAGCTCCTGTGACGGGTTTCCAAAGGGCGACTGGTTTGAGGGCGATTTGTCGTTCAAAGATGGCGGTATGTTTGACTTTGTGGCCAGTCTAGACACAGCTTTGAACGATTGCGTGAATAACTCTGACATAGACGAAGAGCTTCCCAGGTACAGTTCCCTTTAAATTTAGTGTTCTAATTAGGCGTCTATTTAATGAAGTTAATGATCTAAGAATGCAGGTGCGCTGTTCGGATCAATTCCACTAGACTCGTTATCAAAAACAAGCTCCGGCACAGTGCTCTTCACAGCAGTGCCACCGCTGCCCACGGTATTAATCTGATGTATCTCATCAAACTCAGAAAAGTCAAGCGTCTTTTCCCACTCATCTTGTTGGTCAGCGTAGCCCTCCTTGTACTTATCAACCATCAAGTTCTCCAATACTATAGCGTCTCTATAGACAATCGAGCCCTCTTCATTATAGGTTCTTGCATTGCTGAAAATCAAATGAAGATCTTCCAAAAACTCCTTAATATGGGTGTAAGTGCGATTGCTGATTCGCTTTTTAATTGCATCAAAAGCAAGAGGATACTTGATGAGAATATAGTAGTCGGGATAAAGCTTCTTGGAAGGCTTGACCAAGAAAAGATCGCTGAGGGTACGTTCGCCATCATTGTACTCAATCAAAGCGGTGTTTATGGCCTCAATTCTCCCTTGCAACAGTTCTCGTTCTTCAGGTGTGAGAACATCAATGGACGGTGTGCTCCTGTTGGAGGAAAACTTCATTTTAGGTCTGCCGGCTCTGCTTTTGCGACCCTTAGCCGAAGGTGTCTCCGATTTGGGGCGCTTGGCAGAACCCTCATCTTCAAGACCAGCGCTTTTTTCCCTTTTAACACCTTCGGACTTTCTTGAACGTGCTTTCTTTCGTGTTATAGAGTCATCGTCGTCATCCGAGGCAACGCCCTCGATTCGTTTGAGCCACTCTTCTTCGGTTAAATTGTCATCGTAAACAGCTGTCTTTCGTTCACGTGTGCCTCTTCCGTACTCTTCCATCAATTGCTCCTCGGTTTTATAGATCGTTTGAGGGTCTCTTTGGTAGAACTCCGGAAGCTCGTTTTCAGCGAGGAGTCTGGTCGAATAAGACTCTGCTCTCAACTCTTGAATCCTTTCGGCATCCAATTTTTTGAAAACCTCTAATTCGTCAACGTTTCTTGCGATAACTTGATTTAACTCCTCGTCATCTAGATCCTGATCATCATCGTTACTCTTTTGCCTTCTTTCCTCCTCCTTATCTAACAAGGCTCTCAACAAAGCTTCTTGTTCTTCAGAAGTCGACTTGTTATCGAATTTACCTGCTTGAATGACCTTGCCGTCAATCTCTAACTTAGCGACGGCTCTTTCCAAGATCATTTCTTCAATGGAATCTTCGGTGATAAGTCTCAAAATTCTGACCTCGTTCTTTTGCCCAATTCTATGCGCTCTATCTTGGGCTTGCAAATCCTGGTGAGGATTCCAATCAGAGTCAAAGATGATCACAGTATCTGCTGACTGCAAGTTTAATCCCAATCCACCCGCTCTTGTGGAGAGAAGGAAACAGAAGTATTCTGAACTAGGCGCATTGAATAATTTCAACAAAGTTGTTCTGTCATCGGACTTCGTGCCTCCGTCCAATCTCATATATTTCATTCCACGAGAACGTAAGAAGTCTTCCATGATATCCATGATTTGAGTCATTTGGAAAAAGATTAAGACTCTATGACCCGTTTCTTTAAACTTTGGTAAGATCCTGTCCAATAACTCAAATTTTCCCGCAGTTCTCCATATAGAATCATTGGTCTCAGATGTCGGGTTGATCAAATTTTCAACCTCTTCGTATACGAAAGGGTGATTGCAGATTTTCCGCAATTGCATCAACTGGTTGTTGGCATTCTTAATTGTTGAAGGTTTCTTTCCATTCTTGGACTCTCCAGCAAACAAAGCGTTGTACTTGAGCATCATCCTATACAAGGTGGATTGCAATGCTGACATTTTGCACTTAACAACACGCTCAACCTTGCTTGGTAAATCTTTTTCGACATCCTTCTTCAATCTCCGCAACAAAAATGGCCGCAAAACCTTGTGTAATCTTCTGATGACTAATAAAGTTTCTTCTTCACTCAACTCTATCTTATCCTGACCTCCGGTGTTAGCGAATGGCGTATTGAACCATTCATCGAAGGACTTCACGGAATTGAAAATTTTTGGTAAAACAAAATTAAGCAATGCCCATAACTCTGGGAGGTTGTTTTGTAAAGGCGTACCGGTCAAAATCAATCTATAATCACTGTGGTAGAAATTTGTAAGAGTTTCGGACAATTTGGAATTGGCGTTCTTCATTCTGTGTCCTTCATCAATAATCATATGCACCCATTGGACTTTCGACAATAGCGCTTTATCTTTGATGATGTATTCGAAGGTAGTCAAGAGAACTTGGAAGTTCCCTTGTCTTATGTCATGTTGCATGACTTTTCTTTGAGCTGGCGTTCCCTTAAAGGTGATCTTTTTCAAGCCTGGCGCCCACTTTTCGAACTCGATGTTCCAGTTCGTCAAAGTTGACAAGGGAACAATGACCAAAAACGGTCCAGGTACTTTTTTGACTTCGACCAAGTATGTGAGAAGGGAAATTGTCTGAATAGTTTTTCCTAAACCCATCTCGTCGGCAAGAATACCATTCAAATGATTGTTGAACAAGGATACCATCCACTGCAACCCTTTGAGCTGGTACTCCTTCAAAGTACCACCAATGAGCATTTCGGGCTGCTTGGTAACTTCTTCTTTGATCCTATGAGCAACTTGATAGTAATCCACCTTTTCTCGTGTTTCGCCGTCCATGGCCTCTTCATTTTCATCCTTAACTTCTTGGGTAGAACCAGAAATACGGACAGATTCTCTTTGCTGTGTCTGGACCGCTTGGGCCAAGGTATCCAAAAATTGATTGGTTTGTTTCAACAAGTGTGTAATTCTGGTGTCTTTGGTATGGTCAAGCAATTTCAAATAAGCCTCCTCATCGTTCATTTTCAAAGCTTGCAAACGTTGCTTGGCCATTTTCTCAACCTTCTTTTGCTCTTCCTTTGCTGTTTGAGTATGATAACTGTTAATTTTGATGGCAATTCTGTCTAGCCTCTCACGTCTTGAAGACTGCTTTTCCTTCTTTCTCGAATTATGCGATAGGATACTGGACACTATCTCTTGTATTTTTTTGTTTTGTGCCTGAACAAGAGAGTAAAGTTGTTCCCGGTATAAGTCCTCGCTGGACAAAACATTGTCAACAGATAGCTCTGGAAATTTCGCAAGAAAATTTGGATGTGAATTGGGCAAAAGTGACCTGCTGAACCAAATATAAGATAAGAGTTTACCTCTCAATTCTTTCTGATGAGGCAAGAGCTTCAATTGCTCTAACTCGCTAATCAATAGCGACTTTTTGTCATCATCACTGGTATTTTCAATTTGTTTCTGCAATTGCGAGATTCTGTCCTCCATTTTGATTAGTATTTCAAACTCTCTAGTGTTGAGAACAAGATGAGGATCAATTCCAAATGGATTGATGGAGGGAAGACGGATTTTGCTCGTTGGTCCATATAAGGATAGGAATGGGATCTGCACATTTTTGTCCGACTCGAATATCTTTGGCAAAACATAAGCGTCGACCTGCGCAAGAGGCTTTGAGACTGGGAGTATGATCTGGTCAGACAAATTCTCGTCTGTTTTGATATCCTCGAAAGGAACTGGGACTTGGGCAGGTCTCACAACGGGAGGAGGATATGAAGGATCAGGAGCATTGGCTGACTTCGGCGTAACTGAAGACGATTTGAACTGAGACACCCTGCTGGGTGCGACTCTTTTTGCGTTTGACCATTCGGACTGTCCCATTTGGTCTCTAGACAATGCGTCTGTGGGTGCATTATACTGTTCCATGGCGGGATGTGGACGTTTCATCATGGACGGGGTTTGTTGCTGCTGAATCTGAGGCGATTGGGTTTGCTGCATGGCAGACATGGGTGGTTGCGCTGGAGAACCCGATGGAATTGCGGGACGCATGGCATTGCCACCGGCGGAGAGAGTCTGGTTCTGCTGGGAGGGAGTTGGCGCTGAGAAGGCTAGGCTATCGTTTGTAGCAAGCTCAATGATGTTTTGAGGAATGGGGGGAAATCCGTTTGTGTTCTTGAACAAAAGCTTGGTGGCCTGACTCTGGGATCGGAGAAGCTGCATCTGCTGAGCCGAGATGGGACTTTCCACACTACCAAACGGTAGAGAGCCGGCCGGTGCACTGGGTGGAACAGCACTGCCCGCCGGAGAAGCTGTGGCGGAAAAGTCATGGTTTTGGTGCACAGGAAACTGGGGCATGCCAAGAGGCTTCTGGGCGTTGGAGGGCCCGCCTGGCCCGTTGGGTCCGTTGGGTCCGTTTGGAAGCGGGGGAGTGCGCATGGAGGAGTTTCCCATCAATTGAGTGTTCACGTTAGCGCCCGAGGGATAGCTTCCGCCTGGCATGTTGTTGGCCATTTGCATGTATGGCTGCTTCTGCTGCATGCGTTGCTGCATCGCCGGGTTGACTTGTTTCTGTTGCATTTGCAGGAACTGGGCAGCGTTGGGTTGCGGGAACTGCCCACCAGGCGCCGGGCCTGCGGGTGGTCTGTGCTGTCTGGCAGCCTGCTGGAACTGGGCAGGTGACCGCTGTTGCTGGACCATCTGCGCCAGCTGGCCGACCTGTGGCTGTGGGGCCAGGCCTTGCATTTGTTGTTGTTGGCGTATGTACAGTTGGAAATAGTGGAAGAGCTTCGTGAGCTGGTTGTATTCGGGAACGTTGGTGACACCGTCACCGTACTGGCTTTTGAGCTGCTGCATCCGCAGCAACGTGCGCCGGATGTCCTCTTTAGTCGGTTGTCTGTTCATGTTGACTGGCAGCACCACGGGCTAGTCGAGTTGAGCACGCTCCGAGTTTTTGGTGTGGAAGGTCGTGCGTGGCACGCGCTCCGCGCACCATCTGGGGTTCACCGTGGACTCACCAGCACGGTGCTACTGGTCGCGGCTGAAAAGTGTGGGCCAGAATGTTTGGCTTTGCATTGGCGAAGCTATAAAAGGCACGGCCCATTAGCGGCCGCTTTTTGGCTGACGGCCGTTTTTTCTAGCGGCTTGCGGAGCCAATCGCTGGTGTACGGCCGGCGTGATGGAGCCATGTGCTGGCCGTTTGGCCAGTGCGGCTGGTTCTCACGGTGATGCGATTACCTTGGCTACTTTGAATGTAGCATAGCAGGCAGCCGCAACAAACAGCGGTTATAAGTGGGCTGGATGCCCACAGTGTTCGTTGTAGACGGGTGTGGTCCCCAAAGGCTCTCTGCATCACGATGGCTCCACGTTCGTTTTGGCAGGCCTTCTCCGTCTGTGCATTTTGGGCTTCGCCTGTGCTTATGAGTCTCCCGGCAGCTGGAGAGTCTTCGTAGTCTTTCTAATGATCTGGGGGTTGCTTCTCGATATTGCTCTGTTTGATCTTTGGCGCGTCTTTCTTGTTCAATTTCTTTGGCGCGTCCTTGTTCAGTTTCTTTGGCGCGTCCTTCAGTTTTTTCGAAGTGTCTTTCTTTACCTGTTCCGTCTTCTTTTTGGCTGACTTCTTCTTCGTGTCTCGGCTTCGGTTCAGGCCACGTTTCACCTTCTGGGCGTCCGGGAACAAAGACGATTTGACGAGGGCCTCTTTACCATTAACCCGCGTGGCGCCGAGCCTTTCGCCTAGCTCGGCAACCTCGGCTTTGGACGCACCCTCGGTGCCCTCCTCAGGAATCGTGACGCGAGAGGTCTGTATGCTGGCCCTGTCGTACTTGTCTCGCTTGGAATTGAAGTCTGAACCCTCCGGGCCAATGGAAAAGCCGGAGACATCCAAGCCTTGCGTGAGAAGAAGCTCTGCGTCATAGACATTGATGGCGGCTATGGCGAAGCTTTGCGCCCACAGCTTTGCGCTGCTGTCTTCGGTCACGAGCTTCCAGTTGGACCCCCACTTCTCCCGCAACGAGTTTCTTTCGTGGGTCAAGTAGACACACAGCCTGATGAGGTCGCGTAGACGCTGCGGGGCCTCCATGTATTCGATGGCATGCGCCGGCTTGTCTTCAACATGGTTGATCTCGTTGTACGTTGTTTCCCTGCCGTGCAACGGCAACTCGTGCCAATGTGGCTGATAGATTTGATACCGCATACAGTTGTTCCAATGGGGTAGTCTATCAGACGGGTCCTCCAAGATTATGTTCAAGAGCGACGCATCGTCTTCCGACGCGTCGGCAAACTTCTCGAACATGAGGTCGATGAAGTTCAAGGCCTGGCGGGCTTTCTGGGAGCTCACGATGACCCCGGACCGTTGTAGCCTCAACTGCTGCATGGTGAAGCGAGGTAAGTACACGTTGAGTGCCACGCGGTCATTCTCGTCGAGCTGGGAGCTCATGTATTCTTTGTCTACCCAGCGCTGGATGTTTCCCAAGCCAAGCGTGAAGGCAGAGTCATCGATGATGAGGTTCACTGTTCTGCGAGCGGCCGCTGAAGAATGTGGCTCAAGCGTACGAGGTACTTGTGCATCGTGGGTCGGAGTAGCCTCGGTCACGCTATCGGAAAGCCCATCCGAATTGTCGCTGTGGTGGCTGGGGAGGGCGCTCATTGCCGATGGAGCACGGAGAAAAGTGCGTTGGGGTTCACATCGCTTGCAGTCGCGTTCACCATTTGGACGTGTTCACGGACACACTCCGAAGCGCATTTACGCCGCTCGTGCCTGGCGTCACGTTCCGTCACTGTTCCGTCTGTGCTTTCTTGAGCAGCGACGGTCCGAAATTCCAGGCTACGAGCGGATAGAGGTTGCTACGGGCGAAAGAAAAGCAGTATGTTGCTGGATCATGTAGATACCAAGTCACTATGGGTTAGAATTCATTCCATTGCAGAAACTGTGGTTCTTGGTCGGATCAGATAATTGTCAAGGGTTGTATTCATCGAGCTGAAAAGCTCTAACATTAGAGATGCCAGAAAAAACATACTATAGATAAAAAAGGATTCATCCTGTTGACCGAACCAGTAAGTAAACATACCATTTGCCATTCTTCACCACACACGTAGCTATTTTGGTTCCACCATATACTGGCTAACGAGCCATTTTCAATTTTCGTAAGGTGGACGAGAAAGAAAAAAATGCTTCGGGCCTCGAAGACTTTTATACCTCTGCGGGTGGTACGGGTGTGCGGACTACATCTACGCTTTAGGGCACGAACACCACTGGTCGAGAGCCATTTTCGTTAGCGACTAAATAGTTCTAGCTGTTGTGCTTGTAAAATCAGGAGAGGAGCCACTTTGAAAATCGGGGTCTGGCCTTCCAAGTGCCATTTCGTGGCACGGCGCCACTTCGCTTGTCATTCAAAACATGATGGTGAAGCCTGTGGCCAACGTGCTGTCCTCGGAGTTTCCTGTGGCAGCAGGTTTGCCGAAAGCCAAACCGGCCTTCTGAGCTATTTCCTTCAACACCTCCTTGTCGTTTGGACTCAACTTCAGGATGCTCAGCTCCAACTGCTTGACCACCTGGTAGTTTTCTTCCAAATCATTGTTGTAGATCTTTTGCTTGGTGTAGAGGGCGGCCTTGTGCTCACGGAACTTAGCCTCTTGCTTGCGAATCATTTCGTCAAGGTGACTCCGGGCCTCTTGCTGAAGCTTTTCCTCCTCGCCGCTGTACTTCTCGAGCAACACCATGTCGTCGAGACCTAGCGTTTTCTTGTACATGACGTATGATGCCAAACCGTCCTCGTCGCCGTTGACAGAGGGCACCTGGCCGTCGGGATTTTTCAAAGCTGACTTTGTGTTGTTCAATCTCTGCTTCAAGAACTTCTGGCGGAAGTTGGTGTAGTGGGTTTCCATGGCGAGAATCAAGTCGAGCAAATGCTCAGACATAAGAAGCTCTCTGATGTGGACAAAATCGCAGTGGTCTGGGTTCTCCACTTCCACCATACCCCATCCATATTTCCTTGCACGGACCAACCTGCCGTCAGGGTTTTTGTACACCATGTTCAGGCCGATGATGGCGTAGGGCGAGTGCAGCCTGATCTTCTCCATGACAAAGTTGTCGGCAAGGTGTTTGCACACCTGGATGTCGTTCGCCTGGAGTGTCTCGTTGATGATGGCCTTGAAGTTGACCAACTCGTCTCTATTCAAGGTATCGCTCCGGGCAATGACCGGCACGAGGCTGACCCGTTTGGAGATCTCGCGCATGGCCTCGATGTCAAGCGAGCTCAACTCGGTGTTTGTGGGCGAGATGAAATACACGCAAACGTGGACACGGTTGTCCTTGATCAACTCGCGCAGCGGCTGCTCCTCTTGCATGAGGTACAGCCGGTAGTGGTACTCGATGTACTTGACGAGCGGGAGCCACGTGTACTGGTTGTCGATGTTGACGCCAAAGTCGGGCATGTCCACCACGGTCAAGTCCATGTCCAACTTGTCCTCTTGCAAATGGAACTTCCTGTTCCTCACCTGCATGGGCTGGCAGGCCGAGGGGTCGTCTTCCAAGTCTTCGCCCACAAGCGTGTTGAGGAACGTGGTTTTTCCTGTTCCACGGCACCCGGCAAGTATCATGGTGAAGTGCACACCCTTCTTGTGGCACAGGCCCTCCTTCTGCAACGGAAGCGAGGCGAGGCCGACCTTGTTAGTGCTGTTGCGCAGCTGCGGCACTCTGTCGGTCAAGATTTTCTTCTTGTGGCCCTTGCTGGGCGGAGACATTGACGGAGAGGGTTCGGTTGGTGTTTTTGCGCTCGAGCCGTGAGGGCTGGCTGTTCCTGGGAGGGACGAGGCGGTGGGGCTTTTTTGGTGCTGACTCTCGGGAGGCATTTCGAAGGGGTGGTCTGGAGAAAAGACGGGGCTTTTTGGAGCTTGTGCAACAGTGGTTGGTGTTGTTTGTGGCCGGCGTGGGTGAATGGGTGCGAAAAGCTGCGGCCAAGTCGAATGCGGTCCACATTCGAAGTCGATTGTGCGCCGCGCGGCTCAAGACGGAAGCTAGAAGGGCAGAAAAGCACAAAGGAAGAGAGAGACGAGGAGAAAAAAACAGAGCAAGAGGAGGAACAACGAAGAAAAAAAAAAAAAAAAAAAGAAAAAGAGATTGCATCGAGAAGAAGCCTGGGAGCTGAAAGTTCTGGCTCGCCGCACTCTCCAGCCACCGCCATCGAAGTCTCGGCGGGCCGCGAACCACGCCGGCCTAAAAGGCTCCAGCCACGCTCCTCCAACCAGCCCAACCAGCCGAGCCGGCCCAGCCACCGCAGCCTCCCGCGCCCGCGCCGGCATCAAAAAAGCGCCAGCATCCTCAAGATCGTTTCCGAAATGTGACGCTGGTCCTGCTATCTCGGCGTACCCCTCGCCGGCAGTATCAAAAATAGAAGCACTGCCCCACCCAGCGCCTGTGCGCGGCAGTGGCTCGAAAAACACGGGCCGCTGGCAAAACAGAGCGCAACCCTTTTCTGGAGCCGAGCCGCGGCCCCAAAGGCCGGCAACGACCACCAGCACGACAGCCGCTGCAACCGTGCCGATTCTGCGCAACCGTGCTAATCCTGGGCGACGGTCGCCATCGCGGCTGCCCCTCATCGCCGGCCCATTGCCGTGTCCAAATCAGGACGAACAACGCTGTGCTTCTGTCATTATGCTGCCGTGCATGGAGCGCGCGTCCCATTCTCCAACATACGAAGAGCTTCTGGGGCCGCCAAGCAAGCTGCTCGTGTTCCAGACGCCGCGCCGGCCGGAGCAAGGCCAGCGCCGGCAGCCACCTTCGACCCGTCTTCCCGAACGCCCGAAAACTACCCCGGCCGCGTTTCTGTCGAAACTCGCCCGTCCGCTGTTTCGTCGCTTGCATGCACCCGAAGGTGCGCCTGTACCTGGGGCCCAAATCTCACTTCCCGATCGGGCGGTAACATCAACATCATTCTTCGGGCCCATGAAACTGGCTCCCTCCATATGCCCTCGCCTGCCACCTCGACATTCTCCAGCTGCCTTTAAGCATTGGTCATTCCTGATCTCCCATCTTTGCGCCTCCATTCTTGCGGTGAATTCTCGCTCCTCGCATCTCTGAATTCCCCCACCCGTTGCCGAGCTCTTCGTTAGGTCCGGCAGAACTCATTCCGTGCCATTGTTTGCAAAGTCCCCTGTCATTCTCCCCGAGCTGGAAAGAGCTCCTGCTTCTGCTTCTGTGATGGTGCACATACAGCGGTCCTTCGACAATTTCGCCTCGCCTCCGCCTGCCGACGCTTCTCCAAGCGGCAGAAGAGCGAGATCAATGTCGCCAGTCAAGCTGCGTCCCATCGACAGCTTGAATATTACCAACGCTTCGCTTGATGACTTGAGCTGTGGCACTCTCTCCCACAGCGACTTGAAGCTGCTCTCAAAGTCCCCCATTTCCAAAAAGCTCCACATCACCATGCCCCATGGCTCCATTCCTATCCCCTTTCAGTTGCAGTTTCCTCCCCGGCTCTCCAAGCCTCTGCTGCCTGTAAACTCGGGCGCAAGCACCCCGCGGGCATCCTCGCCAACCAGGCTTGTCTTCAACGGTAACGACTACGAGGCCATGGCCGAATCTGCTAGCGAGAGCGATACCTCCTTCGGTTCTCTGCTTCTTGCGCTGCCTTTTTCCAAGTCCAGGTCCGGCAGCCCCCAGCGCCCACCTCTGGCTCTCTTCACCGACAAGCCTCCCCCAGTCACTTCCAGCAGGAAAAAGGTCGCCCACTTTGTCAAGAAAAACCAGTCAGTGCCTCTCGACAGTTTGAGTTTGATTGAAGAGAAGTCAAACTCCGGCGCATCCCGGACCCCGAGCTCTGCATCGAAGCTGCTTCCACCACTTCCCGCAAGCTACTCCGACGCAGAGATAACGAAGTTGCTTTCAGGAAAATTCGTGGACTACGACGAAAACACGGAAAGCGCCAGTGCACTGCCGAAGCAATCGAACACATCCGGCCCTGCGGAAAACAAAAGTTACTCGGGAAAGGAACCAAAGAATAGCCTTTCCCCACCATTGGATGGCCAGCATTGGCCTCTTTCACAGAGCAAATCAAAGGAGGCTGTTCCGAGACAATTGCAAGAGCTGAACTCTGTTGCATTCAAAAATGCCCTCGCTCCCCATTTGAGAGCTCCAGAGGGTCTTGTGAACCAAAAGTCCCATGTTTCGAATGACTCGGACTTGAGAATCAGCAAGAGAACATTTTCAGATGAATCAGGAGTCTCCTCTGTTAGCTCCTTCAGCTCTGTTGGCGACTTTTTGAACTTCAACTACGCCAGGTTCCACAGTCCAAATCCTCCTGTCATGTCCTTGCAAAACCAGAGGTCCCTTGATAGTAAAGCACCGCGGGATGACCAGCCACGCAAAGAAGAGATTGTGGGTTTCGAAGAACTATCTCTATCTTCAATCAACGCAGAATTACCCGAGGGTTTTGACGAAGAAGCCGCGACTGCCGAGCCGCTCACGAAGGAGACGGAAACCGCGTCCATTGTCAATGACGAAAATCTGAGATTGATGGACTGCAACACGGGCGCAGGCTTCGGCTTTTCTTTCCCCAATAATAATTCTAATGTCACAAACGAGCAAAAATTGAAGGTCAAGATGCACGTGAAATCGAAACGACCAGCAAGCGTTCAGTCAATCCCGCTCTCAGCTCTGGGACAAATCGAGATTCCAGAGAATTTGGAGCTCCAAAGTCACAGAAAATCGATGGGGCAGCTGAGAGACTCAATCGAGCCGTTGGGTGTTCCAAGCTTAGCAGCTTTAAGCCATGCAAAGTCTCTTCATGGTGAGAGATCGTTTGACTCAGATAGCGAGTCATCGTTTAACTCCCAATTTTCCAAACTACAAACCAAAAATACCAATTCCGGACAGCAAGATCAAAGTGATAAACCCGTGCTATCAGCAAGTAAGTCGAGTCCTGCTTTACCATTGGCTCAAAAATCCCCTGTGCGCCATTCTAGACACAGATCTATGTACAGCATCGACTTGGACAGCCTTGAGAAACCGTTGAACCTTCATACTCGCTCGAAATCGGCAGTTTCTCATCCGGAGAATGGCCGTATAAAGCATGATTTTCCGGCACATACCAAACAGCAGGAAACCAATCGAAAAGCTATGGTTTGCAAAGCAAAATCACCTTTGAAGCAAAATCGAGTGAGTGAAGGCGCAGACGACGAGCTTCGCAACATCAACGTGAGTGAGCCTCCAAAAAGAGTCGACTATGCTGTGGATTTCAAGGCCGCAGAGCTGCGCCTGGACAGTGACACTGCATTTTCGGTGAGACATCCAACAAATTACTATCTGAAATCGAGTTCTCGGAGGTCTAGTTATTCTAGGGCTACTCGCTCCACCACTTCTGCCCCTCTGGACACTGTATCCAGCTACCAGTCGAGTAAGACAGACCAACGTTCCTACTCCACCGCTCCCTCTGATAGTGGGAGTGTGGTGATTGACCTCACAAAAGACAAGTACGATCTCTGCATGGTGCAAAGAAGTGACTCCACCCTCTCATACCGATCTATCATCGAAAGAACTAAGGAAGGAAAGAGGGTGGAGGTTGTCCTTGTGGAAGAAGACGAGGAAGCTGAAGCTGACAGCGATAGGGATGACGTTCTGAGCATATGTTCTCGTTATTTAAATGGCTGGAATGATCCCACGAGTTTAGCGCCGTTGCAGGTGCTTAAACCCTTCATGGGCAAGAAGATTGAGAATCTGGACAGCCGGGTATCCTCCACTTCAACCAACTCAGATGCTGCTAGTGAATTTCTGGAAAACAGCTGGGCTTCTGAGTCGAACTTCCACACAAAAACATTGGCCACTAAGTCAAACAAAGTGACCAGACGAGTTGCATTCGAGACGTCCCTGTACTTGACACAAGCTACTCCAACTCCTGTGTTGAACAAAAAAAAATCTTCAAGGGCAGCTTCCAATGAAAGACCTCAAAAGGAAATGCATTACTTCGATTATTCTACTAATGACAACTACAATTTCAACACCTTTATGAGTCAGCAATCAAGTCATTCATAAGCAAGCCTAGTGAAGCCTCGTCAAAGCTTGAATAGAGGACCTCGTGTTAGAAGGCGACACCAAGCCATAAAGCTAATTATCAATACATTTGTGCATTTATGATTCTGTAATCGGATCGAGATTGAAGGATCTTATACTATTCAGAGTGCTGTTCGACTTGCTTAGCATAGATCCCAATCTCGCTGTGTATGCAGATTTGTTGTAGCCAGTTGAAACGTGATTATCATTTTCTACTGCATCCGTATCGCAGATTCCCTCGGGAATCGACGTGTTGGGCGATTTCGATGAAGAAGGTTTGCTTGGACTTAAGCTTCTACTACCCTGTGAATGATCCTGAGTGTTGTAGAAAATGACAGTCTTCGTGGGAGTATTAATCTTATTGCTTTGTGGTTTCGAGTCATAAAGAACCTTCTTCGGTTTCTTGCTGTAGGAGTTAGATCGGTAAAAATCTTCGCCAGCTTCAGCCTCGAAATATCCTTGCCCATCATCCTCGTAATCTCTAGGTAGTGTGTTGATCTCATCAAGGATGTCTTGAGTGATGGTAAGGTTTGGGCTTTCCGCTAAAGGATCTTCTCCTCCAGAGGAGGTCGAGCAAGCCCTGTTATTTGGAGCATCAGGGCATACCCATGAATACCTTTTTCTCTTGTCCAATTTTGCAGAAGTTGTCGACGCTGTTCTTTGAGCAGGATTCTCATTTTCAAGTTGGCTATCGAGAACTGATAGTGTAGTGAGCATATCTGATACGGACTTCCTGCTATTACTCCGTTCTGCTGTTCCGAGTGAATCTAGGTTCGGTAGCGAAGGTACATCTGTGTTCATTTCATTCGTCTGTTCGTCACTCGCTCCGGACTCTTGTGCCCTTTTGAGAGTATCCATCATATCTAGAATTGACTTCCGTCTCGTATGTGTTCGTTTTAAATCTGAATCGTTCTCTTGTATAGTGAGACCTAAACCCACAGGAGCTTTTGGCGTTTCATTTCCAGAATGATTTTCGTCCCAAGCTCTCTCGTCAGTCCTATTGTGTTCATTATAGGGCTGAGTGGAGCCAGTATCCGGACTTATCGATGCAGAAGTATGCTCAGGGTAGTCTGGGCTGCGCTGATCAGTCATTTTACCATCCTCGAGATAGGCGTCGAGAAGATCATCATCGTATCCAGGTGACCTCAATGTGGACGAATAACTCGCACTGCTTCCACTCTTGAGAGGCCCTGGCGCTTGTAACTGTGTATCTATACGCAAGCGTGGTTGAGTGGACAATGGATTTGAAGTCTCCTCTATCTGATAGCCGGATATTTGACTAGTGGGAAGATCATCTGAGGAATCATGGTTCAAACCATACGAAACATCTTCGTCATGAAGGAAGTCTTCGTATCGCGTTGAGTTTTCAGGAAAGTCCTCATCGTCCCCTTCGTCCTCAAGACCGTTGTTTTCGTAATCGTAATCAGAGTAGCCTTCTCCTTCCATGCCCATGTCTTCGACATTAAAATAATTTGAAGGCACCTCTTGATCCGCATTCTCCAGCTTGCTGCTCACTCTCGTCTTGTAATACTTGACAGAGGTATTGCGGCCGCCTCGAATGTCCTTGACGAACGAGAATTGAGAGGAGGAATCGGAGTCTTTCAGATCGTCGTCTGCTTCGTAGTACATTTCCGCTTCTGCTCTCTCTTTGCTCTTTAGAGTGGATGATTCCAAAGATGCACGCAGATGTTCTGAAGTGGAGGGTTGCGCTACATGCTTCACTTGCTCGGGAATGATTGCCATGGCCTCTCTCTTGTTCGTAGCATGATTTGCACTGGGCTCGATAATCGACGCCCCAGAAGCGAAGCGCCCAGAAGAAACCTCGAAAGGCGACATTTTGGGCGGTTCGGGCAGATGCAGTGAGGTGGAAGCATTGATGGTAGCGGACTGAGATAGTGAGTTGTCGGAGCTTCGTAGGTCGGACAAGTTTGAGAAGGAGGACGCGCTTCTTTTGAAAGGTCTGCGCCCGCGGGGAGGCTCGAAGTCGCCGAGCATCATGGATTGAAGCCGATCGCTCGACAGCGGCGACGACGTTTTCGAATGGTGACCAAACATCTTCTTAATTGGAGTCAAGAGCTTCTTGGGCGAGCTCAACAGCGACGTCAGCTCCGCAAACGGCAACGACGGTGTGGTGTGGGCCGATACGGGCATCACGGGAGACGTTGTGGAATTTCCCAGGCCATTTTTCCGTAGAGAGTAGTCAAACGGAGCACTCAAGTCGGACTGCGAAGAGCTGGTGCGCTTGTGGGATGTAAGCTTAGATCTCATAGCGGCGAGGCGACAATAGCAGAGGGAGCCGGGATTGTCGCAGAGGGAGCAAGGATTGTCGCAGAGGTCAATTTATTTGCTAGACATTCATCAACTGCGATGTGGAAGCGGGCAGAGCAGGACGGGGCGTTGTTATAAATAGCCAGCACCTGGCAGACCACGCCATGTGCGATAAAGATACCGGTGAGATCTACAGAGGTACGGAGGTACTGACGCCCTGGCCACCACCCACCAGCAACCGCCGGTCAGGCGGCGACGGGGCTCGCTGCAGCGCAGCTGTGGCTACCAAAAGACGCTACTCAAACTGGACGGGCTGAAGGATAACGGCAGGCGCCGTTGCGATGCCCAAAGTGCCACACCCTCTCCACAGCCGAGCGCATCGAAGAACAGCGCCAGGATAGAATTAGCTTTACCCAAAACCTAAAGATGATGAAAGGCAGAGCCCAGGACCCCGCTGCCAGCCGGCGATGACCTATGCCGGTTTGGAGAAGCGGCCAGAGGGAGCGCAACCAAGTCTTTGCAAACGCGGGGTAGCTAAAGACAGCCGCGTCACAGACTGTGGTGGGCACCAGTCGGTAGCCACTGCCGCTGCTGAAAAGGCAGGCGTCAGGATGCCGTTCCGAAGCCCAGTCGGCTGGAGCTGCAGCTAGGCCGCCATGGATTGCGCTGGCAAAAGCGGAGGCTGAGCTGCTCGATGCTGGCTGGGCTGGTGGAGACAGAGGTGCAGTCCAGGGCTGGCGCCCTCGCCGCCGTGTGCGCACGTGCGCCGGGGCTCTGGCAGTGTCGCGCACACTGGAGCGGGGCCTGCACGCAAGCACTGCGAAAAAACTTCCTAGCTCTCCAAAAATTTTCCGACTTTCTTATTCTCAGCTAGAACTGTTCGACGTCAAATAAAGATTTCATCATGTTGATTCCAAAGGAAGACAGAAAAAAGATCCACCAATACCTCTTCCAAGGTATGTAAGAGCCAGCGTGCTGCCGATGTTTCCCGTGTCAATATCCGTCCTCCAGCCCACACTTGATCGTGCCTCCAGCCCATTCCAGCCCATCCGCCATTTCCACCGCCTCCCAAAAGACACATGGAAACCGCCCAGCCTCGAAAATCCTCACAAGCAAATTACTAACAGACCAGAGGGTGTTGTTGTCGCCAAGAAGGACTTTGAGCAACCAAAGCACGACGAGATCGACACCAGAAACTTGTACGTCATCAAGGCTTTGCAATCCTTGACCTCTAAGGGTTACGTCAACACTCAGTTCTCGTGGCAATACTACTACTACACCTTGACCGACGAGGGTGTGGACTACCTTAGACAAGAGTTGAACATCCCAGAGGGAATCTTGCCAATGACCAGATTGAAGGGTGCTCCAGCTCAAAGACAAAGACCTGCTGCCAGAGACTCCAACAGAGGTTTCGGCGGTGACTCTTACAGAAGAAGAGTTAGAGACTAAGCTATCCCTATTCAGTCATGGTAGTTAGTTTTTAATTTTGAATGTATACTTATTCTCGATAGCCCGAGATGCCGCCGTAGTGCCGCGGCCAGCGCCGGTTGGCCCTTCCTCTTGCTCGGCAAAATGGCCGCTGCTGCTGTTCTTTGCCCCGCTGCCGCTGTTTGTGGCTTGTTCTGCTGGCGCCCCGTAAAACTCCCGCTTCGGCAGTCTGCCGCCTCGGACGCTGGCCTACACCTTCCGTCGCTAGCATTATTTCCTATTTCGACCTTCGCTCGATGTCTTGCACACAGCGCGACTCAATCCACCCCACCAAACATCACCTCTCGCCTCGTTCGCCAAACTTCCTTGCCAGCACCACTTTTTCTTTCTCCCCCCTGGCGTCACCATGCAGCCTGACGAATTACCCGTGTACCCGACGCCGCAGCAGGCCACCTACGTGATTCCGCCCCAGGCGTCGCTGTCGCTGCGCCGCTACCAGAAGCCTCAGCAATACCAGGCGGCCCCGAGCCAAACCGTCGGTCTGCCTGTGCCATCGTCGCTGTTTGCGGCCCAGCAGCAGCACCAGCAGCACCCGCACGGAAACGGAAACTATCAACAGTCGTCACGCCCCTACCAGCACTCCGCCCAGCAGTACCAACAGTATGCGCCACAGCCACTGCCGCAACTGCAGCTGCACCATCACCACCACCAGCTGAACCAGCCGCTGTATCACGCCCAGAAACAGTATCTGCAGCAGTACACTGCCCCTCAGCCCACCGCCCCACAATACCTGGCAAACTACCTGGCCCCTCCTGCGGCTGGCCCTCAGGCCTACACCGAGCCACCTTCACAATACTACCAAAATGCTCCTTCCACGCAGCCTCCTCGCGCCGTCTCCGCGTCCTCGTCCCACTACGGTTCTTCTCCGCAAACTGCCTCTTATGCCAGCACCCCTCAGACCGCTCAGATGGCCTCCTCGCTGACAAGCACCAGGCACGCTTCTTCCTCGTCCCACCTTGCTCCTCTGTCACAGCCAAACCTGTCGTCCTCGCGGCCGTCGCCACACAAGAAGGTGCCTCCAATGAGCAGCTCCCAGGCCAACAGGTCGCGGGAGCGTGTGGATGAAGCCCCTCGCACTTCGGGCAAGACAAGGCTCGAGGCTGAATTGAGGGCCACGTTCGACAGAGTGGACACGAATGGCTCGGGCAAGATCTCCGCCGCTGAGCTCTCGGCTGCATTGATCAACTTTGACAACACCGGCTTCCAGCACTCCACGGTCAAGCTCATGATCAAGCTTTTCACCAGTCCTAGCTCGAGCTCGAAGTCCAGCTTGAACTTCGAGCAGTTTGTGTCGTTATGGAAGTATTTGACCGCGTACAAGAAGTTGTTCGCTGCTGCTGACGTGAACAAATCCGGAGATATCTCCTTTGGCGAATTCCAGAGAATCATCGAGCAAATTGGCTATAAGTTGAACGTCGACTTGGTTCTACATCTATTCCAAAAGTTCGCCAACAAGGAGCTGTATGTGGATGGTTCCGTTGCCATTGGCAAGCTCAAATTCGATGCGTTTATTGAGCTTCTAGTCTATCTTCGCAAGCTCACGGACATTTTCAAGCAATACGATAAGGACCTTACGGGCGTTGCTACGATCGACTATCTGGATTTCCTTCTCGAGATTAGCAACTTGACTTGATGCCGTTGTTGGAATTTTCTAATGAGCTCATGAACACAAAAGTGCTTAGCCTATTTTGACGTTCTAATGCGCCGCTAAACTTAATTTCGAAAAACTCATGCCGGTCATTTCTGGGGTGCAAATGTATCTTCTCTGACCATGTAGAGAGCCGGGTCGCGTCCGTATGCAGGAAGGTCTGACTCAATGGCCGCGCAGCCTCATCTTCAATTTAGATTATCGCTTTTAATCCCAAGAACAAATGTCCGTAAACTCGCTTAAATGGAGCCACATGGCTTCCTTGGCGAGGCATGGAGCATTCCGTCTCCAGTCAAGACAGCTCCAGCTTTTGCGGAATCAAAGCTCGGTCCATGCCAGTAAGAAATCCACTTTGGCCGAGAAGTACCCAGAACTCTGTGAAACAGACTACACAAGCAAGGGCGACATCAACTATTTGAAATTGATTCTTACTTCGAGAGTATACGACGTTGTGGACAACGCTGGCTCGCCTCTCACACACGCCGTCAACTTGTCCCACAAGTGTAACGCCAAAGTTCTCGTCAAGAGAGAGGACTTGCTTCCTGTTTTCTCCTTTAAGTTGCGTGGAGCATACAATATGATTGCCAATTTACATTCGAAAACGCCCTTGAACGGTGTCATTGCGTGCTCTGCTGGTAACCACGCACAGGGTGTTGCCTTTTCGGCAGCAAAGTTGAATATCCCATCCACTATCGTGATGCCCACTGCCACGCCGTCCATCAAGTACAGCAACGTCAGCAGATTGGGATCGCAGGTCGTGCTTTACGGAGAGGACTTCGATGCCGCTAAGCAAGAATGCGCAAGGTTGGGCAGTATCAACAACTTGACCGATATTCCACCTTTCGACCACCCATTTGTCATTGCCGGCCAGGGTACGGTCGCTTTGGAAATCACGAGACAGTTAGTCCTCGAAGATTTGGACGCTATTTTTGTCCCTGTCGGTGGCGGTGGTTTGATCGCCGGCATCGCTGCTTACATGAAACAAGTGGCCCCACATGTTAAGATCATTGGTGTGGAAACTTTCGACGCGGATGCATTGTATCAGTCTTTGCAAAAGAGAGACAGAGTCACCTTGGACCTGGTGGGTGTCTTCGCCGACGGAACTGCTGTCAAAATTGTCGGAGACGAAACTTGGCGTCTTTGTCACCAGTATGTGGATGGAGTTGTGAGAGTTACCACCGACGAAACATGTGCTGCCATCAAAGACATTTTCGAGGACACCAGGTCCATCGTGGAGCCATCTGGTGCATTGGGTGTGGCCGGTATGAAGAGATACATTGAGGAAACCAAGGGCACCATCGACCACCGCAACAAAACTTATATTCCAATTTTGTCTGGTGCAAACATGAACTTCGACAGACTTAGATTTGTCAGTGAAAGAGCAGTTCTTGGAGAAGGTAAAGAGGTCTCTTTTGTGGTAACCATCCCAGAAAAATCTGGTGAGTTCGCCAAACTCCAAAAGATCATTCACCCAAGAGCCATCACTGAATTCTCATACAGATACGCTGGCTCTGACTCGGCAAATATCTACGTTTCCTTTAACGTTCTAAACAAGAACAAAGAAGTCCCTGCCATTATCGAAAAGATGACCAACAGTGAGCATAACTACGAGGTTGTTGACATTTCTGACAATGAGATTGCCAAGACGCATGGACGTTATTTGGTGGGTGGAAAGTGCACGTCAACGCACATCACGAAGCGTGAGAAATTGTTTCAGTTCGAATTCCCTGAAAGACCAGGTGCCTTGACGAAATTTTTGCAGCAATTGAAGAACAACTGGGATATCACCTTGTTCAATTACAGAAACCATGGAAATGACGTGGGTAAAGTCTTGTGTGGATTCGTGATTCCCGAGGACACTCAAGAGAGTGAGTTCTATGACTTTTTGAACGAGTTGGGCTACAAGTACGTTGATGAAACGGAAAATGTTGTCTATCAAAAGCTTTTGAAATGATCTTTCTCTGAGATCTCTATGTACATATAGTGCAGCGCGTACGAACTGCGATTCAATATTCAATTTATTCAAGCATTAATTTTTGTTGCTCAGTCCTTAAGAATCTGAGCGACGCAAGAATGCCTGGTATGCTTCGTGGTTAATGTTGACACGCCCGGTGCTTTTCATTTGTCTCTTACCCTCTTTTTGTCTTTCAAGTAACTTCTTCCTTCTCGAAATATCAGCAGCGTGAAGACGTTGTGTGACGTCTTTTCTCTTGGCCTTGATTGTTTCTCGCGCCAAAATCTTATTGCTCACTTTCGCCTGAATGGCGACTTCGAAAAGTTGTGATTTCAAATATTCCTTGAACCTTGTCACGTATTCTCTGGCCCTCAGTTGAGCTTGTGATCTATGCATGACTTGTGAAAGAGCATCTTGTGGAACTCCACTAACGCAAAGCTCTAATTTAACAATATCCGATTTTCGATAGCCAGCATCTTCGTAGTCCAAGGATGCATAACCTTTGGTTGCACCCTTCAACTTTCCAAAGAAGTCTTCGACTAGCTGCGCCATGGGAATCTCATATTTGAGCAAAACTTGCCCGGTGGTGAGATACTCGATTTCTTTCTGGATTCCTCTGTTGTTCTCGCAAAGGGTCATGATGGTGCCAACGTACTCTTCGGGAATGGTCATAATGGCATCAACATAGGGCTCCATGTACATTTCGAGATTATGTGGCCGATCAGCGCCGGGGAACTCGTCAGGATTGGTAACAATGTTCTCCGTACCGTCCTGAAAAACCATTTTGTAGGGGACAGTAGGGGCGGTCAAAATAATCTTAGCCCCGTATTCCTTTTCAAGACGTTCTTTAAAGACAGAAGCATGCAATGAGCCGAGAAATCCCAATCTCCAGCCCAAACCTAAGGCGGTCGAGGTTTCTTTCTCGAGGGTGACGGATCTATCATTGAGAACCAAGTATTCCATGTGGTCATTCATGACTTTGAACTCGCCTCCGTCCGTTGGGAATGCTCCCACAAAAACCATTGGTTTCGGTTCTTCAAATCCAGGGAGCGGCTCCAAACCTTCGTGGTGGCCGTTTTGGAAGAAGGTGTCACCAATCATGGCCTCCTTGGGATCTCTCATACCTGGAATAATGTAGGCCACTTGACCCGCTTTGACGTGGCTCATGGGGGTCTTGTCTGGATACATCACGCCCACTTCCTTCACATCGTATTTTTTGCTGGTGTGTGCTGATAATAGTTTCATTCCTTTCCTGATCTTTCCATCTTTCACGTAGACAAGCATCACCACACCGACGTAGGGATCATGCCAAGAGTCAACGAGCAACGCCTTCAATGGTTTGCTGGCATCGCCCTCTGGCGCAGGAATGTCGCTGATGACCTTCGGGATAATTTGCTCCACATTGAGCCCAGTCTTGGCACTGACCGGGATGCAATCTTCACTATCGAGTTCGAACGTGGTTTCCACTTGCTCCATTGCACGGGGTATATCGGCAGCATCCAAGTCAATCTTGTTGATGATGGGAAGAAGCTTTAATCCCATGCTGTATGCCAAGTAGAAGTTGGCGACGGTCTGAGCCTGAACACCTTGCGAAGCGTCAACGAGTAATAGCGCACCTCCACAAGACGCGTAGGATCTGGACACTTCGGCCCTGAAGTCCACGTGTCCTGGTGTGTCCACCAAGTGTAGCAAGTAATCTTCTCCTGTCTTTTTGTCGTGGTAAAACATGGAGCACGTCTGGGCCTTGACCGTGATGCCCCGCTCTCTCTCCACGTCCAACTTATCGAGAACTTGCTTGTTGGCATCTCCGGGCTGGATGACGCCCGTGAGCTCTAGAAGACGATCGGACAACGTGGACTTGCCATGATCAACATGTGCCACGATACTGAAGTTCCGGTAGTTTTTCAACGGTATGCGCTCGATCCGCTCTTCGATGCTCTTGATGTGTGCATCTTTGTCAAGGCTTGCCTTCTTGTCCTGGACTGCAACTGTCTTGGGCGCCCACAAGCGAGAGCTCAGTGTGAGCGTCCGGAAATAGCTTGGGCCGTTGTGACGCAACGAGACTCCGCCTCGACTTAGAAGCATTTATGGATGGACCGTGACACCTATGATCGGTTAAAAATTTGTTCGCGCTGAATTTGCACCCATGGCGCGCTGCGCCAAACACTACGCTACAAAAATGACATCTTCGCTTACAATGTTCGTCCAATGGATTTCATGAGTCCGTTTGATGCTGAGTCTGAATGTCTCTGTACTGCTGATCAGCACTCCTTGGCGAATTTGTGAATGAACTCAACCAACTTCTCGACACTAGCGGGCGAAACGGCGTTGTAGATGGAAGCTCTGATACCACCCACAGATCTGTGGCCCTTCAAGCCGCTCAAGTGATCAGCGGCAGACTCTTTGAGGAACTTGCTTTCCAAGTCGTCGCTGCTGAGCGTGAACACTACGTTCATCTTGGAACGATTGTGAGGTGCAACGGGCAACTTGAACACGTCGGGGTATTTCTCCAAAGCCTCGTACAAGATCTTGGCCTTATAGGTGTTTTGCTTCTCAATTTCCTCGAGGCCTCCTGCCTTCAAAAGCTGCTCGGTGACAAGCTTCAATATGTGGCAAGTGAAGATTGGAGCGGTATTGTAGGTAGAGTTGTTAGCCACAACCGTTGGAAAATCGAAGGCAATGGGGGCCAATGGGATGCCCAAGGCTTTCAATTCGTCATCGCTTGCGTGCTCGAGCAATGACTTCTTGATGATGTAGATGGTCAAGCCCGCAACACCAACGTTCTTTTGGGCACCGGCCATGATCAAACCGTACTTGCTGACGTCAATTTTCTTGGACAAAATGTTGGACGACATGTCGGCCACAAGCTCCACTCCCTCGGGCAAGTACAGCGCAGGAGGCACGTCCGAAAACTCATTTCCGTGAACGGTCTCGTTGTCGCAGACATATAAGTATGCAGTGTTTTCCTTGTCAATCGGCTTCCACTCTGAGTAAGGAGGAATGGTGGTGAACTTCGAGTCCTTTCCGTTTGCCACGACGTCGACATCAAAGCCCAAACGAGCGGTTTCCTCTGCAGCCTTCTTGGACCATCCACCAGTAACGGCAAAAGCGGCCTTACCCTTCTTACCTGTTTTCTTAGCATGGCTGGCCATGAGGTTGTAAGCACTGGAAGAAAAACCGGTGGTTCCTCCACCTTGCATGAAGAACACCTCGTAGTCATCTGGGATTTCCAAGAGTTTGGTGAGGTTAGCCTTGGTTTCGTCGATGATCTTGATCGCGCTCTTGGAACGATGAGAAATCTCGCCAACGCCTAGGTTTTCATTTTCATAGGTGACCAAGTCCAAAGCGGCCTGCTTCAAGACTTCTGCAGGCAACAATGCTGGTCCAGCTCCAAAGTAATGTGGTTGTTCACGGTCTAAGGACATTGTTAATGACGGGGTCAAGCGAGCCTGGGTGATAATTATATGCGAACTTTCCTGACTCATGTCGGTCACGTGAAAGCGGGTCAGATTCACTCAGATGAAAGGACCAAGCGTTGTTGTCATTGACAGCCGGGACTTTCGGAATTTACATGCGTCAGTCAGCAGAGAAGTGGGCCAGCCACTGGAGCGCCTCTGTCGGCTAATAATCTAGGTCGTCGTCGATGCTTTTCACGGCGCTGATGTAGTAGCTCATCTCGACCTCGTCCGTTTCGTCGAGGAGACCGTGAATTGTGCAAGAGTGTCCATGGCTAAGCAATAGAATGGTTGTTTTGCAGTTTCTGACTATCCGGGAAGCCATTGACCAGTCTCTGAGCCTCACAGTGACTTCGACGTCCTCGTCTTCCGTGGCGCTTTTCGGCTCGTCTTCTTGTAGCGCCGCCGCTCGTAAGCTGTCGGTGTTGGTATCCTCCGGCGCTGTCCGAATCTCTATTTTGCTGTTCCAGGTGATGGTTGTGCGGTGGCTGTCAGCCTCTTGTAGAATGAATCTGAAGAAGCCGCCGTGACGCCGCCCAGCATTAATTGTCATCAAGCCTTTGGATCCCGACGCCTTGAACTTATCGAGCCTTTTGAAGGCCGCAGAAAACTCGGGCGGGAGTTTGACCATGAGATCGACGCGTGGAATGAAGGGCTCCTTCAACCATTCGCTTGTCTTGAGGATCTTCACGGGGATTCGAAACGTGTGGTTGACTGTGGTGGCATCATCCGCCACGTCTGAGTAGTAGAGAGTTAGGTTGGCGAGGCGAGAGTTGCCCTCGCCTTCTTTCTTTTGGAGTCTTATGCTGAAATCGATGCTGTTGGACTTGTCGAAGTTCCGGAGCGTCTGCAAGAACAAATCTATGTTGATTTCAAACACAACCTCGTTGTTTCGCTGGCTCGAAATCTCGATCTCCGAGAATATGTCCCGCATGGGAAACTTGCACCACACCTGAGGCTCTGACACCACCGATGACGCGCTGGCCAGAATGGCCTGGAGCTGTTCACGATTGAAGCGAAGAATCACAAACTTCCGCAAGCTGCTGATATGTGAGAAGCACGCGTGCAACTGCTCGGTGCTTTGCGTTCGTAGCTTGAGCTTCATTGGCAGTGAATAGTGGTTTGTTCATCTTCAGTGCTGATGCGCGTTCGATGCCTTGAGTAGGCGCTGTTAGTGATAGCATCGGTGTCCTAATGGCCGCCAGAAGCCTTGAACAGACTTGAAAAATGGTACAGTGTTTTACTCTGGTTGTCTTACATTTTATATTATACACTTCGCTTTCGCTTTGCTTCTCCTCGCAAACCCCACAACAGTCCGTGAAAAGAGCCTGCTCCTCTTTAGAGGTCTGTAACACACACAAGGCGGCCTCAGACCTTCAACACAATGATCACAGAGTCACCTCTAAGAAACATTTTGGTGACAAACCGCTCCTTGGACGTGCTCTTGATGACTTTGCCCTTCAGGTTCCGAGTTGTCTCCGTCCAAAGCTCTTTCACGTCCTCCAAAATCATGTTGCAGTGTCTGTCGAAAGCCTTCACTTTGGCTAGCAACTTATGGTTATTACGGCAGTATATCATTACGGGACTTCCCTCGTTTGTGGCGGTTTGGATGAGCGACATGGGGCCATGTTTGAACTCAAACTCTTCGAGCTGCTGGAGCTCCACCTCGGTGAGCTCCGACCTCACACGATCTATAAGTTCGCTAGTTGTTAGTATGTATTTCTGTTTTCATCAAGAAAAGATTACGTACGCCATTGTGTTGGAAGAAAATGTGGGTGTGGGTGGTTTAGAATCGCTGTTCGCGCTACTGTTGAGTGTTCGATGCTGGTGCGCCCCATCGCATGCGAGCCTGTCCATGTCCGTTCATGCATAAGTATATATTATTTAGTGATTCAAGCCACTTTGATGGGATAAGAGAGAGGGGCGGTCAATTTGCATCCACGCTTGACAATATTTTCTATCCGGTCTTTCAACACTCTGGAGACGCATTCCACTTTAAGTGTGTAGAAGTCTACGGTTGCCTCTGCTTTACCCACCTGGATGCGAGCTGTCTTCTCGTCCATGCTGACGACAGCAGCTCCAAACTGCGACTTGAGCAAGGTCGAGATTCTGTGGATTCTGCTTTTGATATCCGCCACCGCATGGGCTGATTTGAGCTCGTCAGCGGCCTTAACCTCGTCACTAGGTTCCTCCTTGATATGTTCATGCGAATGAGGCTTTGACGTGAGCTTCACCGACGCTGGCGATGAATCAACGTTGTAAAGAATTGCAACAACGCTGTCTGCTAGAGAGTCTGCCATCGAATTGTTGTTGACCCATTCAACTGTAATCTCGAGCCCATCAGCCCCAGATTTGTCCGCACTGACGTAAATCATGTTCATGATCAAACACTCCCAGAGATCGTTATCGTCTTGTGTAACATTGATATGCCCGAACATCTGTTCAAGGTGCCATGCTATCAACAGGACATTGGCATTGATTTTGACCTTGATGTTGGACTTGACAATGGATGTGCTGAGTTGCGTGTAGTCGTGAAGATCCTCGAGTTCGAGCAAATTCATATCAAAGTCCTTGGAAATTAACACTCCAGAAACCTTTATACCCGTAGGAAGCAACTTGTCCTCGATGTCCCCTTCCTTTTTGTTCTCTTGAATTTTTGGGGCGTTGTCCTCTTCTTTCTTGACCACGTCGGCATCTTCTGTTTTTATTTCCTCGATTTTTGGCTCTTCTTTGCTGTGCTTCTCCAAGAAGCCCTTGATGACTTTAGCTTTGGCCTCAGCTAGAACACCCACAACCTTGGCGATCTGTGCACCTGCGATCTCGATGAGAAGGTTCTCGCAGTTCCTGGGGTTATACACCCTAACTTCCTCCTCGGTACCTTTTCTGGACGAGTATCTGCTTAGAAGTGCTGATTTCAATCTGCCCATGGGGTTGCTATCACCGTGAACGAGAATGATCTTCTTGGGAGCAACTTCCTCGATGAACCCGGCATTTTGTTGAAAGTCCACATGGGCTGCAAACGAGATCTCATCCACAGAGAGCCGGCGAGGAACAGTGACTTCGGAATTGGTAATGGATGGGATAGCTAAGGGCTCTGCGAGAATCTCTTTGGCCATGGTACCCTCCACTGCATAACCGGTCATAATGAGGGCATTTTTAGGATCAGGAGCCCATCTTTCGAGCAATTGCCGGCTGACACCACTTTGAAGCATACCGGGGGAAGCCACGACAACACAGGGACCCATATCGTGCACCTTATCTATACTTCTGATTGACTTGATGAATTTGAACTGGAAGGGATTGGTCTTGGCTTGCGAGGACGCGCTAAGTCTGATCTTTTCGTTCATGATGCTGGTGTAGGTTTGGTAGACGGCCATGCACTTTCTAGCCAAGTTTGAGGCGTAGTAAATATTAATGCTTTGTATGTCTTCGTTCATAGACCAGTACTCCTCGAGGATCAACAACAACTCTTGGGCTCTGCCCAATGCGAACACTGGCATCAACACTCGGCCTCCTTTCAAAAGAGTGGAATGGATCTTCTTCATCATGCGCGATTCCTTCTCGAGACGTGGCTCGTGAGTGGCGGTACCGAAGGTGGACTCCGTGATAAGGATATCTGGTCTCGTGGGAGGCACCTCAGCCACCTTCAAGTGACGGTCTTCCTCCCTCGAGTAGTCGCCGGTAAACAAGACCTTGAGGCCGCCGATCTCGAGGAAGTACATACAAGCACCAAGAACATGCCCCGCATGGTAAGCGGTGAAGCGGATTCCCTCGACCTCGATGGTGGAGTGGTAGTCGATGGTTTCGATTTTCTCGAACGAGCTCATCAAGTCCTCGTCGGTGTAGAGGTTGGCAGAGCCGGTTGCCTGCTGCTGGGAGCTGTCCATTTGGCGAGCCTCGTCGCCCCCTCCGGCGATGGACGTCACCCGAACAAAGTCGGACAAGAGCCACCGGTAGATGGCCTTCGTTGCGTGGGTCATGAACACTCTTCCACGGAAGTTGGTCTGCTGCATCACGTAGGGAAGCGACGCCGCGTGGTCCAAGTGGAAGTGACTGATCAACAATATGTCGATTTTCGAAAGATCGTACTCGTCGAAGAACGGCAATGAGTTCATGCCGCTGAGGCCCGGGTGGACACCCGAGTCCAACATTATCACTTTGTTCTTGTACTCGAGGATGTGGCACGATCTGCCAACCTCATTGCAGCCGCCCAACCCGAAAAAACGGAAGTTGTCGCCGGTCTCGGATGCTATGACGTCGATCAGCATGGGGAAGCGGTTCGTTGATGGTTGAGCACGGTGAATTTTGAGGTGCGCATCACGGCGGAGACCCAGAGGTGCGCGGCATGCTTACATGGGCTTTTGGCTGGTGGCCTGGCTAAATTACAAAGTATATACAGACGCCGTCACGTTGCCCTGCTCTTCTCATTGAAGCTCTTGAAGTATCGTGTGCGGAAGCTCGTCACGCTGTCTTGGATCATGCCGTTGCGGGTCACACCTTGGTACGACTCGTCTCTCTTGACGTACACCACAAACCGCCGAGACCACTTGTTGAACTCCTGCTCGAGCGCGTAGAGATGCTCTAGTTTTTCGTGTTGCGGGATGTGGTGCTCGACAAACTCGTCGTTGGCCGTGGGCATCCAGAACGCCAAGCGCCCGCCCACTGGTAGCCTCTCGGCCGCGAACGCAAGGAGGTCGTCAAGGAGGTTGGCGAGCTCGTACGGCTTCTTGGGCGCAATGAAGTCTCTTCTCAAATGGCCCAACTCGCCCTCCACAACGTTTCCTTCTCTGCCAGCAGCTTTCTCGGGGTTCTTAGCTCCACACACCTTCAAGCCCTCCCTGACTCCGTAGGGGGGATCGCACACAATGGTGTCGATGACCAAGCTGCCTCTGAAGGCATTGTTTGTGAAGTCCATGACAAACGTGTCTATGAACTGCGACGTTGTCTTGTATTGTTTGAAGTTGCTCTTCAAGTTGCACTGGGCGCTTTTTCCCCGGATTGATCTGGGATCTATGTCTGTGCCCAACGGGTATGCGCCGAAGTAGGCGCCTGCAACAAGAAAGGATCCTGTTCCTGTGAACGGGTCGTAGATAATCTCGCCTGGGCTCACTTGAGCGATGTTGCAACTGATCAACGAGAGCTCGGCCTCAAACGAGGTGGTGCCAATGTACTTTCTCTTCTTCAAATCGTAGTCCTCCACCACACCAGCGGCTCTGGCACTGAGCTGCACCTCGCGCCCGAACCAGAGATACACCGGCTCGTCTGCTTTCTCCATGCCCACCACATGGTACTTTTCCAAGATGGCGAACACAACCTGCGGGTTTTTCAATCTGATTTTGCCCTCGAAGCCCAAATACTTGAACGTCTCGATCGTGGAGATTTTCTCTTCACTGGTTTTGTTTCCCTTGAAGCTGACAAAGTCGAACTTGAATGAGTTATGCTTGTATGCTAGAAACTTATCCTGGGAGCTTTCTTGTACGCTTCGATGCAACTTGGGCAAATTTTCGCCCTCTCCCCAGAGCTCGTATATACCCTTGGCCAAAATGGATCTCTTGATCAACTTTTGGGCTTGGTGGTCGTCCTCAAGCTCAACCTTCATGAACGGGCTCTTCTCTTCATGGCTGCTCAAGTCCACCTGGATGCCTTCTTTTTCAGCCAACGACTCTAGCTCGGGTATGCGGAAATTGGGAAACGAGTTGGCAAACACTATTATGTAAGTCTTCATCGTGATGTGGCTCTTGTGGGCTTGACTGGTGCGATGCGATGCCTGCGATACGCGAATAAAAAAGATGAGGTGCGCGGAGGGTGGGTGCAAATCAAGCCGTTATGAAAGCGGCAAAGAGAGAATGGAGAAGGACAATCAGGTGGAAACTTCAGTAGTGTCTTTCGCTCTCGTCAATTCTTTTATCTTTTTCCAGATCATGCCTGGTGATTTTTTTTCCTTCCCATCAATGAAGTTCGAGTCGGCCTGTGACGAGTTTCGCACTCAAGAAGCGATAACTTCTATCCATTGTGAACAGCCAAAGATGTTCGGTGAGAGCAAGAACGCAAAACAAAAGAGGAGAAAAGAAGAAAAGAAGAAGAAGACAGGCATAAAATAAGAATATACTGGTCTGTCTAAAAGAACGAACGCCCTGATGAAAAGGTTGCAACACCGAGGCAGAACGCCCTACACAAATACTTGGCCTGCCGAGTGGTCCCACTGATCAGTGTAAGCAAATGAAGACTGCTTCGTGCCAAGAACTGATATTCTAGAATGGAATTGATTAAAGCTCCACTTACAAGCCCTGGCATTTTAGCACCACAAAAATTAGCACCACAAAAAATTGACGATCGCCGCATATCGATCTGCCTAGCTATGTCCGCGACATACAGGGAGACAAAAATGTCATTTGCAGATAGCTTGAGCAGGGGTAGGTAAAATATTACACAAGACTCAAGCGGGACCTAGAGCTAGGTTCGGCGATATGCTTCAAAAACTTGCAGAAAGGTGACTTTTCTGTTATTGCGCCAGATACTGCAAATAGAACAAAAGAAAAACCAATCAATCACTTATTAAGAACAGCTGAGCCGATCTAAGAGCCCCTGCAGTTTAATTAAATATAAGGTGAGATATTGTCAGCCAAGCCACGCGAACTGGGTAACGTCGCTTGGCATTTCATATTGCGAACTCATGACTGTAGACTATGGGGCTCTTTGGTCCCACTTATATAAAGCCGTTACCAAAGGAAAAGATGTCCATAGAAATTAGACTGATATGTTGCTATCACTCCTTTTGACGATCGCTTGTTGTACTTGTGCCACCTTTTCTCAGGCCGAGGAATCTCCGATATACACTTCCAAAAACGTGGGGGTTCTGAAAGATTCTCGAATTTTCAGCAGTGAAATCCGTTTATACACTCGCGATGATTCGGGGACTCAAAAGATTCTAGTCACGGAATCATGCAACTATCGCATTGTATTGTGGGAGAATGCGCTGGTAAACTCAATAGAATTTGCATACTTTGACTTTTCGAAGCCTTATGTTATCTGTAGTAAGGCAAGAGGAAGTTTAAAGAGCTCAATGTCTACATCAAAGAAGTTCATTTTCGGTCTTTTCAATTTAGACGAGTACCAAAAAAAAGAAAACTATGCTACATTTGAATTGTTGTTCATTAGCGCACCTGAAGCGAAGCCAATATGGGGATTAAAACCACATCGTCTGTGGATCACTCCCGTGCAGCAAATGTTTAATGATGAGGTGATTAGCTATCCGATTATCTCTGCCAAACCACTGACACTGGGCAAAGAGGTGGTCCGTATTGGAGACTCCCATTCCGGTGACTCATATGAATTGACTTCCAAACCTATCATGGATATGGATAATCTCATTGTCTTCAAGATTGAATACGGAAGTCTCCTGTTCAGCAAGCCCCAAGGCATGAAATTCAGGATTATGACCTCCTCCGACGTCATTTCTATTCCATCACCTATTTACAGCGTCATTTGCAAAAATGCAGCTGCTTTTTACCACGAAGGGAAGTGCTACGTTCCATGCGACACCCAAGAAAAATTGAAACTCAATGTCGAGGGCCGTGATGTAGTCATTCCAATCAATGGCGCCCCGCAAAATCTTAACCTTCCAGGTAATTATTGTCGTTTGTTGATGAACGAGGAAAAATCCGGACAGAACATTCTTGGTATACCATTCTTGCACGCCATTTACTTCGAAGTGGATTACGAGAAATCTCACTTTGGATTTGCGCCCTTTTTCGAACAATGAATAACCGTGGTCTCTTTGAGTAAGAAAAGGCGTTTTTTGGAAATTCTCTCAAAACCTGGGGCTCTGTCACCCCAACATCAAACGTTCAGTAAAATTCCTGATACATAGTCATGTAGAAAGCTACTTGCATTGTCTTAGCATTTAACTCCAATTATGCACGCTACTAAAGCGAGCAAAGAATTCTTGGATGATGAAAGGTTAAGGGTTGCTAACAATTTTGAGTAAAGACTTCATGAAAGGAGCATTGTTTTCCTCTTTGCATCTGCCTGGAATCAAACTTTTAAGTATGCCAGAGAGAGAGAGAGAGAGAGAAAGAGAGAGAGAGAGATGAAGAAATAAGAGAGAAAGAATTGGATTGTCTGAATTCTATGGCACTACCTGTATGTTGAGTCTCATGGAAGATAACAATAGATTTCAATAAAGATTTCAATAAAGGCCAGGACTTCGCCCAGAAATCCCTCTAGGGTTCAGCGTTGACGCACCATGGCCGGCTAAACACCGCAGATCTTATAAAACTTAGGCGTGTGGTAAGGTCGAAGAAAAGCACTCGGACAAGGTATATCAAATCTACCGTGAAAAACAAAATTGAAGGTCACCAATATGCTGATTTGGGTTGTTTTTTTAATATCATGTGCTTCGTGTATCAACCCCCAAGAGTCAAGTGAGTCTCGTATGAGGCTAGATATTTCGACACCAGTCCAAAATGTTCACAATAAATATCAGTCAGCTCAGAAGAGAATTCCAAATAATAATTTGGCAATGCCAACGCCAACGCCCTCTAAAACAATTATTTTTGAATCGAAACACTATACATTCTCATTGCTGCCCTATTGGCTACCATTCATTCTGGAAACGTTCGGCTTCGATTTTTTTTGGGATACTGTCAATAGGCACATTGAGCAGAATGATCAATCGAACAATCCAAAAGATGCCGTGTATTCTGACCTTTACGCCATCCAACAATTTCCGTCTTTCAAAAACACCGTGTTTGATATGCAATACACTAGAAGGAGGGATATACCACAGGTATGGGGATTAAGAAAACTGGAGAAATTAAACATGATTGAGAGCTTAGTTCGTCAAGACATAATTGAATGGCCCATCATCTCTATTAGACCAATCAGCCCTCTGCATGAATTGGTACGCATAGGGGACCGGGATGATGGATATGATTTCCAGTTGACTTACAAGCCTATTCAGGAAATGCATAATCTCAAAGTTTCGAGAATTCATTATAAGAAAACCGTGCTCAGGGGAGACTGGACTTTCCACCCCTTTACTTCTCTGAAATTCATCTATCTCCCACTGGAAGTTTTTCTGAGATTAATTTTAAGAACTAAAGCCATACTTCTTGATAAATCATACTATGTTCAATGCGGCCAACGCGAAACGTTAAAACTCACGGTTGAAAATCGTGTTGTGACGGTGCCAATTTCTTTTTTAAAGATGAGAATTTACGGCAGAAAGGTACTATGCCCTTTGCTCATCAAGCCAGATTATAAAAACAAGTTTATTCTTGGCCAACCTTTTTTCCGTCAAATTTACTTTGAAATAGATTACAGTAACTCTCATTTCGGATTTGCACCTTTGACTTGATGTCCACATAATACATTTGTCCCTTTTCCAATAGAGTTTGTACTGATTTTCGGCGTTTAAACAAAATTTAAAATAATCATCATCATCGACTTGTGTCTTTCATCAGGGCTCTGAAACAGCAATTGAAGACAAGCATGCAGTGCACATCTTAGTTCTATGCTTCTTCTGGTGAATTTGTAGATTGAGGGAAGGGATAAGCTTGAGCGTGGCATGAGCCCCGTCTTCCAAAAAGGTTCGTGTCTCAAACCGAGCTTCTAGCATCATCTGGTTCGAAATTCTTATCAAGCACATTGGAAAACTTCCATGTAGCGAGAGGGAAATGAGTGACTGAGAAGAAATGTCCTTTGCTTGTCTCGAGGACTGACTGAACAATCCTATCTATGGCAAACAAAATGGTGCCACGAGCTTTGAATCATCTTCGCAAGAGAAAACTCCAGAGATTTAGTGATTGAAATTGTTGATGATAATTTTTCCAATTTGTAGAGATTCTAAGGCACTTTGCCGCACCCTTTGATGCATATCAAGTTTCGTTCCTAACAGCCCTTCAGTCACAATTTTCCAAAGAAAACATTGTCATTGAGATTGCTTCTTTGCTGCCACTGTTAGTGGGTCCCCAGAATTCAAGCGTTGGTAAAAGCGCCGCAGATTTAGCAGAAACAAGGAGACCCTGCCTTATACCGGGGGCCATCAGGAAAGAGCGCTTGTTAAAATAAATTCCAATCTTCCCACGCTTGTTCGCTCCACAGTCTCTACGTTCTGTAATTGAGTTTGAGCGAGCGGCTAAGATCACTTGGAAATCGTGTGGGTCCTTCCATGTGTTCGCGAAAAATGCTTAAGGTGGTGGCGCGAAAATTTGGTGGAATTGTTGCGAAAAAGGTTGCAAACATGCGCCGCACAAGCGCATCTTGCATAATGAGACGTGAAGCCCGAACGTGATTTCCATTACACTGAATTATCAATTGCTGCTTTTCTACGGTGATCTTGCGTTTTGTGAAATGGTGGCCAGGGATTCGAGGAACTGTGAGATTGTAGGCCGACTTAGCGCAGCATTAGTTAATTCTTATTCGCTTCAAAGCGAGAATGACCGGCACTCATCACAGACAGTATCCTCTTACTACTTCAAAGGTGCATGAACTTTTGTAAGACGCAAACTCCTGTATGTTCACGGATGTGAAGCTTACAGCTTTGGGCTTTGCAGATATATGTCTCTGAACGCCAACCCACGGCGCCTCTCTTACGGAGAAGTCCGCGGTGATCACAAAAATGCTCATCGATTTTGTAGTGACGAATGGTGCCACGTCTGCTGCTGTGGTGAACGTCCTTAAAAGTCACTGGGCTGTTGAGAGGCTTCTCCAAGTGGCTGTTAGACCAGCTTTTTTCAACAAAAAGGTCCGCCCACGCAGCAAGTAGTTCTCCATGGACTCGCAAAAATTGCTGAAGTCCCAACCGAGTTTAATGGCCTCCGTCAAAGGCGTTCCCTGACGCCCATCTCGCAGCAAAAGTTATCAGATGGAAAGGAGGTAATGTTTGTGCTCCGATTCTTGTAGGCGGCATCTCAAAGAGTGTTGAAGCAGCGATCCGAGTCAGACGAGATTCGCTTACGAACGGAACGTCCTGAGGGTACTTGCCCGCCTTTATTGCTTTTTATCTGCCCTTTGCTTTGATGTCACGAGTGGTAACAGCAGATTGGCTGGCTTGAGCAAGGCATCCTGGAAGTGGTTTGGGTGATGGGGATAAAGTAGGAGAGAGTGCAGGGCTTTTGAGTGTTTGCTCGGGATAGGCGGCGTAGAGCCGCAACTTGGTGTTTCTTTTTTGATCCTTTATTTTTACAGTTCATTGTCTTTTGTTGAAGATTTCTCCTGTTCATTTTTCTTCGATGGTGATGATACTTTCCACAGTTTTCCATTATTACCCGGATTCCTGCTGTGTGTGTTAATTGCCATTTCCCGAGTGTGCGTGTTTTATTATCTTGAATTAGGGTTCAGTGATTTGAAGCTTCGTTCCATACCGTGGACTTTCGTGGCACAGATTCAAGCGTCTTTCGCAAAGGATTTCTGGTCACAGATCAGCAGTGCTTGAGTGGGGTTGTTGATCTCTTGGTAATTGCTTTATCTTGTTTTATAACAATTTTTTTGCTAGTTTCACTCATTCAAATCAGGTCCTTTGGCTCAGCTGAAATAGTTGGTGAGGTACGAGAGGATCGACGGAGTGACATTTAGAGTTTTTCGCAACCGCCAAACAATTATAAAGAAGCTGCAAACCAGTCATATTCACCAGTAAAGACATTTGCATTCCCATTTCTAAAAACATGTTCAAAAATTAAAGATTCAAGCCATTACCGAAAATCTTGCATAACCGTGCAGCATCGCACATTCGTGACCCTTGCGGGTCAATAGCGACTCTCACCCTGGACGGGTTTGTCCAAGATTGGTTAAGTGGGCCAAATGGCGGGTGCCACCAATATCCAGGTTGGAATTGGGTCGCACACTACGTCACGTGAAGGCCATGACCCTTGAGGAGGGTCTCGCTCAACCNCGGGTGCCACCAATATCCAGGTTGGAATTGGGTCGCACACTACGTCACGTGAAGGCCATGACCCTTGAGGAGGGTCTCGCTCAACCTGTCACTAACAATTCCGGTCCCTTGGCCCAGTTGGTTAAGGCGTGGTGCTAATAACGCCAAGATCAGCAGTTCGATCCTGCTAGGGACCACTCCCGGGCGTGTGGCGTAGTTGGTAGCGCGTTCGCTTAGCATGCGAAAGGTCTCCGGTTCGACTCCGGACTCGTCCATTTCTTTTTTGCAAGTCCGGACGCTACACGTGACCAACTCTGAGCGAGCACGACCTTTGCCGAACGCATCGAAACCCGACTCCACCATCACAGCTAGCCCATCACTATTTATTTAGTTACATAAGCGAGTCTTATTAGCAATAAATTTCTTAACTTTCAGGTGGATACCCCCTTGTACCTGCCAATTGCATCCGGCACCCCGTGTTTTATATCAAGTGAGCGGTAACAATGTCGACGTTCGACGATGATGAGGCCCTTTTCGAGGACATCTATGACGATGACTCCAAAACGGAAACCAAGGTGCTTTCCAAAACGCCAGACTCAGAGGTCAAGCCAGAGCCCGCTCCGACAACCGAGGACAACGCCATTCCTCCTCCTCCGACAGGGCTCCCCCCTTCAGTAACCTCTAGTGGCGAGGCCCCAGAAACAGGTGCTGGTGCTGTGCCCAATGCGCCTCAAGAGCCAAGTCCCGCAGCGCCGGCTTCGTCAGAACAGCCAGTCAAGTCGGATGCTTCCGGGTCGAGCCAGCAATTGCCACAGCCAGATCAACAGCAGCAATATGGCCAACAGTACGGCCAGCAGCCCTTTGGCCAGCAACAGTACGGCCAACAACAGTACGGCCAACAGCAACAGCAGTATGGTCAGCAGCAACACGGCAATCAGCAATATGGCCAGTACGGCCAGCAACAGTTTGGCCAGCAGCAAGTTCAACAGCAGCAGTTCAACCAGCCACAATTCGGCCAGCAGACTCAGAGCGATGCCGCACGGATGCCAGAATCCAATCTCGGAAAAGACAGTGGCAAGATGTTCATTGGTGGACTCAACTGGGACACTACAGAGGACGGTTTGGTAGCTTATTTCTCGAAGTATGGCGAGATCTTAGACTATACGATCATGAAAGACTCGAGCACCGGAAGATCCAGAGGATTCGGTTTCTTGACGTTCAAGGACCCACGATCGGTCGATGAGGTGATCAAGAAGGACCACATTTTGGACGGCAAGTTGATCGACCCAAAGAGAGCCATTGCTAAAGAAGAGCAGGATAAAATTGGAAAGATTTTCGTTGGAGGAATCGATCCTTTAGTAAATGAAAAAGACTTTAACGACTTCTTTTCTAAGTTTGGACGTATCGTTGATGCGCAGCTTATGATCGACAAGGACACCGGCAGGTCCAGAGGATTCGGATTCATCACGTATGACTCCTCGGATGCCGTAGACCGAGTTTGCGTCAACAAATACTTGACGTTGAAGGGCAAGGCTATGGAGGTGAAGAGAGCCGAGCCAAGAGGCCAGCATCAACTGAACCAACAGACTCAACAACAGCCACAGAGCCAATACACACCATATGCCAACCCATACGGCCAGTATCAGTATGGCCAGGGTGTACCCAACGGCGCAGCCGCCACGCCGGAAATGATGCAAGAGTACTGGCAGAGAATGCAATGGTACATGTTCCAGCAACAGCAGCAGCAGCAGCAGAGTGGAGAAGAGGGGTCTGCAGAGCAGCCAGACCAGCAGCCATTGAACCCTCAACAGCAGTCGAACGGAGAGGACCGCGACGACAGGCCCAGAGATGACAGGAGAAGAGATGGCAGACGGAGAGACAGGAGAAGAGATGATCGAAGAAGGGACGACAGAAGAGACGAAAACAGAGCACGCCTGAACCCGAACGACAAGCCCATCCCCGGTCTTCCCGACGGCCCCCGCCTTGATTCCAGACGCAGCGGCAACCGCGACGCTCCCACGGTCAACGGGCGCAAGCTCAATTTGCCCAAGGGCCCTCGAGGCAGCGGAGGCAACGGCGGAAGTGGTGGAAACGGCGGAAACGGCGGCAATGGCGGAAACGGAGGCGGCGGGGGCTCCAGAAGAAGCGGATACAAAAAAGGCGGCTTCCACCCATACGGCCGGGGAAGCAGGAGGTGAGAAGCGGGTACAGTTTGTACAAAAGATTGGTTGAGCGTGGCCTCGTGGCCACGAGCAGCAATAAACAGAAGAAGTGAATATTCTAGAAGCTCCGCTGTGCAAAGCAGCGAGCAATTGTAGGCGCATTTTTGGAACGTCTCTCTGCGCTGCCGCGCTGGAGAAGGTGTTGCAGGACCCACATCACCGTAGCGCAGCGCTCATCGCACCGGCTTTTCAACACCATCTACTTCCGCTGCTCCATGTCCACGCTTTACGATCTAAACGTGCCGTGGCCGGGTTCCGGGTACCAGAAGGAGCCGAGCCCGGCCGAGGTCACCAACGTGTGCAACACCATCGCCACGCTCTATCAGCTAGGCTACACCAATGTGGCGCTCAACTTTACCATCGGCGAAAACGTGAAGCCGCCCGCCAACAACGCGGCCGCCGTCAACCCGATGCCATTGGAGCTCCTCCGGAAGCGGCTCCTGCGGTTCGGGGGCCTCCGGCTCTTCTCACGGGTCACGTTTGTCATTTCGGACCCCGCCAAGTCGCAGAACGTGCTGAAGATCGTCAACACCGGCGCCTTCGACCTCATCGCCGTCCAGCCCACCACCGAAAAGGCCTTGCAGATGGTCGCCACCAACTTCGACATCGACATTGTGTCGTTGCCCATGTCGGCGCGGCTCCCGTACTTCTTGAAGCACAAGACCATTGGCCTGGCGCAGTCCAGAGGCGTCCACATGGAGATCTGCTACAGCGAGCTAATATCGGGAGGCGCCGCGTACGTCACGCCGACGTCGTTGGGTGCGGGCACGATCAGCAGAAGAAACTTTTTTTCCAACTGCTTGCAGCTCATCCGGGCGGCACGCGGAAGAGGCTTGGTGTTGTCCAGCGGCGCTGCCGAGCCGCTCTACGGCCGAAACCACGCCGAGATCATCGCGATCATGGAGCTGATTGGCTTGAAGACCCACAGCGGCAAGCAGGCGTTCACGGCCAACGCCGAGGCGGCGCTTATCAAGGGCCGTTTGAGAGTCAAGTCTCACAAGCAAACAGTCATGGTGGGAACCGAGGTTGCGGGAACTTCGAAGGCCGCGGCGATTGTGGGCCATGAGACAGCCAGACGCGGCGTTATCGATGGGTTTAAGAAAGGCGTTAGGGAAGTGGACGAGGACAGGCTGAAGAAGCGGCCGGCCAGCGACGCCCAGCCCAGCGCGAAGAGGAGCAAGAACTAATGAGAAAGAAATGCATTGTTGAAGCAGAAATGTGTAGATGAGCTGAGGTGACTGAGGCTAACTCAAAGAAGCAAGAACTGATAAGATGCATTGTTGAAGCAGTAGTATGCAGATGAACTGAGGTGTCTGAAATCAATTCAGAGGAGCAAGAACCATGAGAAGATGCATTGCTAAAGCAGAATTATGTAGATGAACTGAAGGTGGTTAGCAGGAGGGACTCCAATGAGGAGCAAGATCGAGTCCAATGAGCAGAGCAGCACGGGCCGGCGGCGCTAGGAAAAGAGCGAAGACTTTGTACGCCGCACCGCCGGACGCAGCAGCACGACGGGCGCCTGCTCCAGTGTCTGGGCTCGAGCGTGTGCAACGCGCCGGGGCAGCTCGGCCATCGGGCTGCCGCTCCGGGGCCTTTTGCGCTGGTCGAGAAAGATCGAGGGCGGTCTGCGCTTCCGCTGCTCCACAGGAGGCAAGCTGGGCGCCGGCCCGGCCGGCGGTTTTGCAGGCGACGCGGGAGGTCCTGAGTTTTCGGACAGCGGCGGTCTTGCGTGGTTCGGGCCACGGTTGGGCCCGGCCATTGGCAAACCAGGCGGCAGGCCACATGGTGCAACCGAAGGCATGGACAGCAGGCCGGCCGGCGGCGCAGCCGACGGCTGGAAGGCCCGCCTTCGCGGCGGGTTGTGCTGGCGGTTGCCAAACATCAACAGGCGCTGCAGAACGTCTCGCCTGGCCTTGCCAAGAATGGTGGTGGGCTTCCGGGCCGCGTACACCCGCGGAGTGCTCGACAGCGTCCGCCGGCGTATGGTGGGGTCAGCAAGGTAGCCCTGCACGGACACGATGGAGTTTTTTGACTTTTCCTTCTGGAGCTTCTCTGTCATGCGTCGGAGACGCTGGGCAGACGAGGCGAGAAACTCGTCTCTCTCCAGAGAGTACAGTTTGTAGAGCGCCCGGTACGGCATGGTCTGCGCCACGCCGGCCACGCCGGGCGAAAGGCGGTTGGGCCGCAACGGCCGGTCGGGGAACTCCCTCTCTATTAGCTGGGCCCAGAGCTCGTCGCTTCGCGGGGTGATCGTGGGGCTGTTTTGCTCCAACAACGCCAACTGCTTGCCGTTCAAGCGAGCCAAGATCGGCTTCACCAAATGAAACGGGGTGTCGCCCACATCGCTGATTCGAGGTGCCTGCTTGACACAGACAGCAAGAGATATCTGCGCTAGCGAGGCCACCATTGTGCTGGAAAAGGTTGGGCTTCTGGGGCGGCGGCGGGCGGGGCTAGTTTCTGGTTTCTGCGGCTAGTTGCAGTGGCTGGTGGCAAGGGTAGCAACGTTGCGGTTTGTAGCTTAGGCTTGTTTCTGGGTGTATAGCTTGGTGTGGAGGCGATGATGGGTCGTGGTGGGAGAGAGCAGCCCACTAGTGCGCGAATGAGCATCGCACGCCCGGGCAATGGGCATACTAAATCACGGAACAAGCAGAATTGACAGGCGGCCACTACTCTACAGACATTTAAAGTGACGAGAAAATTGCATTGGAGGTCATCAGGGTGCGCTTGATGCCCAAGGATTTTGACGGACACACCGCCTGCGCTTGCTCACGGCACAGCCGGCTGAGCAGACAGGCAGATGGCTGAGCACACGAGATGGCCACGGGGGTTCAGCTTTTGAAAGCGGGCTGGCCTCAGACGCATGCACCTTTCTGCGTTTGCGTCCTGCTTCCACCGCAAGGCTCTTTGCCCAGCGTTTTCGGGAATGAAAGCTATCATCAGCAGTCGTCGCACGGCCAAGTGTCGCAGCCAGGGCCACAGCAGCAATAATAAATAAAAGCGTCCCACGAGAAAGAGTCGAGAAAATCGAACGCAAAAGGCAAATCGAAACCGCCAATCGTGACCAATTCGAAGCCTTATCAATCGTCGTCGGCAAGCTTGAGGCGAAACGTTGGGCCAGCCAACAGTGCAACGTACTTGCTGATCAACTTCATCAGGCCACCCGTGTCTAGTTGAAGCGCCACAGAAGTGTCCCGGGCGAGAGAATCGAGCCTGAGCCCCGCCTGCAAGCGTGAACAGTAGGAGACGGTCCCAGTGCCGAGGAGCACAATGAGCTCAAGCGCCAAAAGAAGAAGCATGGGCCCAATGATGGCCACCATGGCAGCGGCAGATATGGACGAGATAGCATGCTCAGCGTTGCGCATGAGCGGTGTGCTTCTCAAGAGATGCGGCATGAACGAGATCAAGGAGGAGCTTATCATATCGTGCCTGGATTGCCCACACTGAAAAACGTACTGCTCCATGTCGAGGCGGGCCACGGAATAATATAGGCATGGGCCAATTTTTTAGTTTGCCAGGTGCACACCAAATGCAGTCATTTCGCTCCGGATGAAATATACTTGCATGCCCAGGTGTGGAGGCTGAGAAAGCTGGTGCGCTCTGACCGGAGTACCGCTTGGCTCCCGGGGATCAATGTGAAGTTCTCGGACTTTTGCGCCGAAAAATCGCCCAAAGGGGCTGCTGCAAGTGTAAACAAGAACACAATAGGCAAGAAACCACCACAAAGCTAAAGTTAGAATTGACAGACGGCACAAATAGGCTTAAAGTTAGCAAAAATCAATTGAAGAAACACCACTTTTGCTGCGGCGAAAATCAGACGCCAAGGGCTGTGCGGCGTGCGCCAACCCTAATAACCTTATCTGTTGAAGTTTATTCCCTCTCTTTTCACCGCCACACCTAGCATGGCCAACCCTGGGCAAAATAAAACACAAACGTGCCCGAGATGGCTGCCATTATGACCGAGCGCCCGGTTACCTTAGAAACCCGGTTTGTTTTCAGCGCTTAAGACCGCTTGCTACCGGGAATTGCAGCCACTCGTCATGGCTACCCCTTGAATGAAGCGCTTGCCCGCCAATAAAGCTTATTTCCAACGGACAGTTGTCCCTGAAAAAACAGGCCATATGTTAAGCTCTTTTCCGGGCCGTTCCCGGGCACGGCCGACCTAGACTATTCTGCCAAAACAGCGGCCAGCCAGACTGCTTTGGCGGCGTCTACATCGCAGTGTTTTGTGACGCCCTCTGTGGGGACGATCGCTTTTTGTTCACTGGTCCGGTTTGGGCTTCCGGCTGCAGTTGCCATGGTCTCGGATCTTGTCACTGTCGGTGTGTTTTAGGTGCGCGCCTAATAACCAGCGCTTGTTTCCTCGCCACATGGGCCGTTCACACATTCTTACACCAGACGCTGCGTGGAAAAAGGGGGTGGGGCACACGCCAGGTGACCCGGATCAGGTGACTCCATCAAGGGCGGCATCGGCGGCAACGTTGCCCGTGCCGCCGTCAGAGGCAAGTGCTCCGAATGCTTCCAGAAGACCCAATCATCGCAGCGTCGAAAAACCCGCCCGTATGCACCTCGCGCAGCACCCTCGCCAGGGCGGCCACCATGCGCCCCTGAACAAAGCATACCTGCACACACGATGCGTCCACCGGCCCTTCGATGCCGGCGCTTTACGGTGGGCTTCTCGAGGGCCATTGGTGGGCCGCTTGGAGAGTCCAGATCCCGGCAGCACCACAAAATGGGTGCCGGGCGCGTGAGGGACGAAGGATGGACAAGAGTGGCCGCGCCGGCAAAGGCTGCGTTTGCAATTTGCACCATAGTCGGGCAACGGGCCTCTTTTGGCGTGGGATGTGAATTGTTGTACCAGCGGGTGCCTCCTCGGAAAGCACCAAGCCCCGGCTTCGGCAGCGGGCTGGTGCAGACGAGTCTTCATTTGCGATGACGTGCGTTTGCGAGTGCTTGGCGTAGGAGGGGCGGAGCCTCTCGCAATTTGTTTGCTCTCCTATAGGCTGGAAGGCTCCTATTTCGGGATGGAAAATTGACACGGATGCCAAGTTTTTTCAATGCGCAGCCGGTACACTAGGGCGAGATTTTTCTGATAGACATAAGGGGTCGAGCAAAATGCCCCACGTCCCCTCGAAGCATTGCCCCACCACAATCTGCAACGGCCGGCCGTTGCGATTCTGGGGAAATGCGGCGAAGAAGCTCGCTGGACGCACTGGTTTGCTCAAACGTTTTGTCGTAAACGGGAGACAGTCGTTTGTTGTTGCACTTCTTCATTCCAGCCGCACTAACTCTTGACGCGCATGGTGCTATGTGCAGACATCTCATCTATCAATCAGATGCACGGTTGGCACGGCAAACTGGGAGGGCGATCGAGACACAGACCGAGGCTTAGGCGGGCATCTTCTCTACTGCCCTTCTCGCAGCCCAGATTTCCGGGGGCGGTAACGAGCGTGGTTTACGATGGAAGAAGCATCTTGCATGTGGCTGCTAGGTGCCAAATTGGGCGACGAGCAGATTTTCGAGCAGAAAACTAAGCGCTTATTGACGAGCACCTATAGACGGCCTTGCATACCGCCTCCACCCATTTTGAAGCCGGAGATGATTTTGATAATGAGGCATATAGCGCGCTCGTGCGTATTGCCGCGGATTATAGGCAGGATCTGCCTATGATGGTTGACGTTCTGTCAACTTCATGACACGTGTGGCAGGCGAGTTGCCACACAGCCGTATGGCAGCCCGCAAGATCCTTTGAGAAGATGTTTCAGACGACCTGCGTGTTTGCTCGAAGTACCGGGAACAAAATTCAACCAAGAAGCCAAGAACAATATCTTCACCGATCCCGGATATCACTGTTGGTACCTGTCGCATCAAGTCATGTATGACGGGTGCAGGAACTGGCCAACTGACAGGATCTCATGTCCCATCAATTTCATCTCTACGAGTCTTTGACCTTAACATTTGGGGCGTTTTCAAAGTTTTTTTTGACTCAGTAAACTCCCGGGACGTTCGTGAGGCGGCGAATGTGTTTCGTTTAAGAATTTGCTATTGAGGCGTGAAAGGTCTTAGTCTTTTTGTCTCAAAGCGCCATATGCATAAAATGACACGACGGTTAATCTGCATTGGCAGGAGCATCTAGATGAGTGCCATTGGCTGAATTGAAAATCTTTTCGATCAACTGCGCGTACATGCACGAAAATTGGAGGCACCAGCATGTTGGATGCTGATGCAGCATTTCTCTTTGCCGAAGACGTTAAAAAATTCCCGGCCTCTATAAGTACCGAGATATCCCGCTCCAATTGTCGTCTTGCATCGGACAATAATATGAAGATTTCGCTTCTTTTGTTGGCTGCGACCTCCCTTCTCGGGGGCGCCAACGCAGGGGATCTTGAACCTGTCGTCACCTCCAAATACATGATGCAATTGAGAGGATGTTTGGGTGCCTCATCCAAATTCACTTTCTTCACCACGAAGAAAAAGAGAGATTACAAGCAATACTGTGGTAATGAGAACGCCAGAGCCACCTTGGCCGGATGTTACGACACCATCAACGAGGACAACACGAAGAGTTTCGAATGGTTCGCCGACTTCTGTGGCGATTATTCTGTTGATCTCACCCTAAGTGACATGCAGCAGTCTCTTGTGTTCCTCAACAAGTACGGTGTGAACTTCACTGACGTTAAAGCTCACTCCTCGAGCAACTCGACCAGCTCCGGCAACTCGACTAGCTCGGGCAAGCAGGCCGTCCATGGTCTCCACCAGTTGGAGAAGAGAAAGAAGTCGAAGGGAACGGCAGTCGACTACCCCGTCATCCTCAACTCCACCTTAGTCATCGCTTACTCGAACTCTTTCATGCAAAGTTTCGGTAACAAGAACTTGGCTTACTATTATTCGTTGGGAATCTACGGATACTGGGCGTTGGTTTTCCTCGTTGCAGGTCTCTGCAACTGGGCGGTTTTGATGTTCCCATACCTCAGATTCTGTTGCAACGATAAGTTTTCGAAAGCATGGAGAAAGTACATTACTCTTCCAGCCCTCGTGCAAAAAAAGAAGAACCAACACCAGAGAGTGTTTTCTTTCATCGACTTCCTCATTCCATCCAGATTGGAGACTCTCATTGCTTTTGGCTTCTTCTGGTTGGTGTTCATTTTCCTGGCCGCCAACATGCACTATAGCCCTGCAGACCCATCGTACGACACCAAGTATGACGCTTACATGAAATATCTTTCGGACAGAACCGGTATCATTGCCACCTGTTTGCTCCCCTTGTTGTTTTTGTTCGGTGGTAGAAACAACTTCTTGCAATGGGCTGTCAAGTGGAAGTTTTCCACGTTTGTCGCTTATCACAGATGGGTTGCCAGAGTTGTCATGACTTTGTTGTTGGTTCACGCCATTACTTACACCATTCAAAGACTCAAGAAGGGTACTTACTACTCCACCATGAAAGACCAATACATGATTCTTGGTACTTTGGGTATGGTTGCTGGTTCTCTTATGTGCTTCCAGGGTTTGTTGGTTTTGCGTCGCCGTTGGTACGAAATGTTTTTGGCCATTCACATCATCTTGGCTGTTTTGTTCACCGTCGGTGCTTGGTTGCACTTGGTTGACAGATCCCAACTTCGTTTCTGTTACGCCGTGGTTGCTGTGTGGGCTTTCGACAGAGTTGTCAGATGGGTCAGAATGTGTCTTTTCGGAGTCCGTGACGCCACCGTCACTCTTCTTGCCGATGACTGTTTGAGAGTGGAGGTCACTAAGCCACACTACTGGCCATCTGTGGCTGGTGGACACGCCTGGGTGTACTTCACCCACAGCTGGTACTTCTGGCAATCGCACCCATTCACTTTCTTGGACTCTACTGTTGAGGACAACAAGATTGTCTTTATTTTGAAGCTGAAGCAGGGTGCCACCAGCTACCTTGTGAAGATGTTGGCCAAGAGACCAGGCAAGACATGTACTACCAAGATCATCGTTGAGGGTCCTTATGGTGAGGCTGCGCCCGCCAAGAACCACGACAATGCCGTGTACGTTGCCGGCGGTAACGGTATTCCAGGTATCTTCTCCGAGATCTACAACTTGGCTGTCAAGTCCGCCGAGAAGTCCTCGCAAAGACTCAAGTTGATCTGGATTATCCGTGACATCAGCACTTTGGAGTGGGTGTGGCAAGAGTTGCACCAAATTGGCCAGACCAGAATCGAAACCACAATTTATATCACGAGACCAGACTTGGGCGACGCAAGCGTCCTCCTCCAGCGCATGCTGGACTCTGAAGACCTGTCGTCGGAGGAGAAGCCTGCTCTCAAGGAGAAGTCGGACATTTTGGAAATGCTCCGTGAGCGCTTCGAGCATGTTGCGTTCGAGCAGGGTAGACCACTGATGGAATCCATCGTGGACAAAGAGACAGAGGAGGCACAAAAGAGCGTTGCTTTCGTGACATGCGGACACCCGGTCATGGTGGACGACTTGCGCTACGCCGTGGTGAAGAAGATCGACAAGACGGACAAGAGAGTCGACTTCTACGAGCAGTTGCAGGTTTGGGCCTAGAAGGCATATTTATAATAGAATAAAGGTATTAGAGACATGGGCCCAGCGCACAGATCAAGCGATAGACCAAACGAGCCACGAATGAAGCCAAGACAGTATCTGTCAAAAGCCACAATGTAAAACGGCTGAAAAAATTGCCAATAAGCACCACAAGTTTTTCAAAGGCCGCAACAATTTCTCCCTGTTGGAATAAGTCAGGTAGGGCACGGCACGGCACACACGCACCCGTGCACCAGACTTACCCGGCGGCCATCCCGCGGGTATATTTTCAGCGTGGGCGCCAGAGATTTTACCCACCTGTTGATGAGTATGGGTATGTGAAATGATGCAACATAATCACCTTATCTACATTATCTGAGGCCTCTGGCCAAGAAGAGAATTCTCGATTATAACTGACTAACACATATAAGCACGTGCCACGTATCCGCATCCATGGCGCCAGCCAGGCGCCGCTCGTAGAGTAGGCAGCAGCGTTTGCAGCGCCATCAAGGGCTTGCTCGAGTAGGCCGTTCGCCAGCGGCGGCACGGCTTGTGTCTGACGGCGGCCGCCGACCGACGAAGCCCTGCACAGGCGTAGACATCTGGACTACTGCACAGCAACGGTGACTCCATCCCCACAGATTGGAAGAACGAGACACCCTTGGCTGAGTTGAAGACACAGCACACCATGCCCATCACGAGATCCGTCAAGGTCCAGGCGGCGATTTTGGGCGCCGACGCGGCCGACGCCAAGGTGACGAAGCCAGCGAAGGTGAAGGAGGAAAAGACGCCAGTGAAGGTGAAGCAAACAAAAAAGCAAGAAAAGGACGACAGAAAGCCCGTGCGGCAGCACATCGAGCAGTCGTTTGCCCACATCGCCACGCCCGCCGACCTCAGTCTTCCGCCGGCGTTTGTGGCGTACCACACCGAGCCGTTCATCAACGGCATCAGGCACATTTTGAGCGTGGACGCGTCGCTCTACCCGGCGATTGTGTGGGACAACTTCGAGGCGTTTGCCAGGGAGAAGCAGGAGAGCGGCAGGGACGGGCGCGTGTTGGCCAGCGGCGGGTCCCGGGCGTTGATCGACCAGTACTGGTACTCGTTGGTGCTGTCGGTGATTTCCCAGCAGGTTTCTGGGTCGGCGGCACGGGCCATCAAGACGCGGTTCAACGGGTTGTTCGCCGGCGAGCCCACGCCAGCGGCCACGCTCCAAATGGAGCCCGAGACGCTCCGGGGCGTCGGGTTGCTGGCCATGAAGCTCAAATACGTCACGCACATTTCGGAGGTGTTCAGCAGCACGGACTCGAAGCTTACGGACGCGCAGTTCTACCGCAGCGCGTCCGTGGACGAGTTGGTGGCGGAGTTGGTGCAGTTGAAGGGCATCGGCGAGTGGTCGGCCAAGATGTTTGCCGTGTTCACGTTGCAGGAGATGGATGTGTTTGCCCACGACGATCTCGGGGTGGCCCGCGGGGTGGCCCGCTACATGGAGGTGCGGCCGGAGACGTATCAAGAGATCAAGGCGGGCGTGAATGCCGTGGAGGAGTTGAAGCAGAAGTTGAAGAAGCGGGGCAAGTTCCACCAGGCCAACTCCAAGCGGGACTGGGTGCCTGTGCACGACGAGTACATGAAGTTTTTGGCGCTCAAGTTCGAGCCGTACCGGCTGGCGTTTATGCTTGTGATGTGGCGGTTGTCTGCCACCAACATTGGTGCGTTGGAGAGCAAGTAGTGGGGGTCTCTGAGCTGGGCATAGGTTTGGAAATTGGCCAGGATGGGTTGAATTCGACACAGAATCGATGCAGAATGGACATCAAAATTGATGCAGAATGGACATCAAAACTGATGCAGAATGGACACCAAAATCGATGCAGAATGGACACCAAAAGCGGTTCAGCATGGACACCAGAACGGGTCAGAATGGACAGAGAAGGGAGCCAAAAACAAACTCACAACACCGCTTTTGGGTCAGAAAGGACATTAGTATCGTCTGAATTGACAGGGTCCCACCTAGAATCGCCCAGAATCGTAGACTCCAGAGCCCCGAAGAGCATACGGCGAAGCGTTGGCCAATTGACTTGATCGACTCCAGATGCTCAAAGACGTGCCAAGGCCCAGCAGCAGGCAAGAGCCCTCACATCCACCCGAGCGGCGCCAACAAAAGCCACGGCACCCACAAAAGCCAACGGCCGGGCCCGGCAGAATGGCCCGCCAGGCTGGCGGCCACCCCGGGAGCCTCTGCCGCCGCCTCGGCGTCCGCCGCATCGTGGGCCTCCCGGATGCGCCGGAGCTCATCCTCGATCGCCGCATAGTCGTACTCGGCCGACGGCTGCGCAAGAAACTCCAAGTCTTGTCGGTCAAAGCCGCGGTGGCTCACGAGGTAGTCTACGAACGCGTCTGTGTCGAGGTCTATCGCGTCGGAGGCCAAGTACTCTCGGCGGGGCTCGGGCTCGTCGTGGTCCAGCGACACCACGTACCGCGTCCACGACCGTAAGTCGTCTTCGTCCGACAAGGTGCGCTCGAGGTTTGTGAACTTGGAGTTCAACGGCGAGTTGTCTGCGGCCGCCAGCGCCAGCAAAAAGCTCTGCGACGAAAACGCCAAAAACTCCTTGATCCAGTCCGTCTTCAGCCGCACGCGTGTGTCGGGCGCCCAGTCCACGGCCGGCGGTGCTGAAGAGTTGGCTGGCGGTGGGTCTGGCCGGGCGGCTGGTGGGGCCGTGCGCGAGTGGACAAAGCGCTCGGGCAACTCGCGGGCGCCGGCGGCGTTGGCGGCGTGGGTGGGGCACAAGAGAAAAACGGCGAAAACGCCGAAAAGCGGTGCCGGTGTTACGAGCATTTCTGGTTGGTGTGGTTGGCGGCTGTGGGCGCAAAATGGGCGCGGCGCGGCGCGGCAGGGCCAGAAAGCCAGATGCCAGAAAAGCGAGATTGCCAGAAAACGAGATTGCCAGAAAACGAGATTGCCAGAAAAACGAGATTCGCCGGAACCCTGGTATCGTCACGCGCTTGTCGCAGGCTTGTCAGAGAAGTGCAGGGCTGCGGCCTGGCTCGCGTGGTGTTCTTTTCTTCCTTCTTGTCTTCCTTCTTTTCGAATCTACTTTTCTTTCCTTTTCTGTGCTGGTGGCGCTGGCTGTGCCCCGCATCTTCAGGACATCGCTGGCGCGCGCCAGCACAGCCTGTCAAAGCCGCCAACAGCAATGGGCGTCAAAGCTACCAAAACTCGAGAACTCGTAAAAGCACGCAAAAGTAGAAGCTCGGCCGTTGGAACTCACAAGCACTCCCGTCCACAAAACCAATTCCTCTTTCTATAAAAGCCCGCAGCGCCACCAAAGTGACCCCCATCGCCGGCCGCCTGCGCCGGTGCTCGCCGCTCTCAAAGCGGCACCCGCTGGTCGCGCCCGACTGCACTCGAAAATTCCTCCCTCTAACCATCTCCGGTCCCAACGTTGCTCCATAAACACCCATTCTTTTCTAGCCACGCCGTGTATTTTCCGCCGCCTTCCCCGGATCTATCCTGGCTCGTGCTCCCCTTTCATTCTCCGCCCCGGACCCGCCCTGGTACTCCGGCCCGCACCCTTGCCTCCCTGATTCTGAGCTGGTCTGGCACCACCGCTGGAATCGCTTTTGCTCAGCCGCCCGGCCCATCAAGCGCTCCGTGGCCACATTCGCTCCGTTTTCCGCCCTTCCAAGCCGCCCTGTGCTTGTGTCCCTCGCTAGCTAGCTATACTTTCTGTCCATGCATCCCTCGCTCCTCAGCAGGCCCTAGAATGCAAAGAACAAACTCCTTGACGTCGCTATCTACCTCCAACTCCACCCGGCCAAGCGTGGTCGATGGCGTCCGCGATACCTCCACAGACTCGCTCCTAGGCGACGACCGTTTCACCCGCAAGCCCCGCAAGGCCGACCAGAGGGTTCCCTACAACTTTCCCAACGGCGAGGTCTTCACCCCCCGGCTGGCGTCCGCCAAGCGGGCCGTGCCGCCAAAGCTTCCCCAGAACCCACGCCGTCCTCTTCCGCGCTCCTCGTCCATGGTGCTGGTCCAATCAGCGGCCTCGTCCTCACACGCACCCAGCCTTGCTTCCCGTCCCAACGACTTCTTGACGAAGTCCCACTCGTTTAACAACTTGCGCCTCAAATCAAAGCAAGACCTTCTTTCTTCTTTGCGCTCCACGAAGCAAGACACCCCGACCAACATCGTCATCCAGCATCCGCAGCTCCAACCCGCGGCAGACGCGTCTTATAGACTGTTGTCCCTCACAAACAACAGATACGCCCACAACTCCACCAACATCGTTCGCCTGGAGAGCGACTTCAACTCGCCCATGTCCGACTTCAAAAGCCACCACGCCAACCCGGCTCGCCTGGACTCAAACCCCTCAAACCCCTCCAGCATCTCCAACTACAACTTGGTTCGCTCAAACTCAACCACGCCTCAAACGTCTGTGTCCTGCTTAGACTCCGAGGTCGCTCGTACCAACTCCTCGAACGACCTGTTCGCCAACCTGGGCAGCTCGGATTCTGCTCTCACTGCTATCAACGAGGTTCACCTGGCAAACCCCAGTCCAAACCCACTCAAGGTTCTCACCTCTCCAGACTCCCCTGACACAACGTTTTACGACTCATTCTCGGGTACTTCGTCCGTCAACAATGTCAGTGACGAGAATCACTCACAAGCACAATCATTCGAAAGCGCTAAGGAGACTACAGGGAACCCTCAAGAGAAATTGGTTTCTCTGGTTCAAAATGATTCATCAAATGTACTACAGAAGGAAGAGACTTGCGAAACATCTGGGTCTAGGACTGTCACAAGGGCAGATGGAGATGCAAACACAGAGCTTCTCAGCCATCTGCCTGAGACCCCTGTCGACACGAACCCAGCGCTGGAGGTCTCATCACATCATATCGGCGTGCTGGAAACATCTTCCAGCGAATCCCTGCTTCATTCCGAAAAATCTTCTGCGGCTGGCCGTGACCAGGTGGGGGCATATCAAGAAAGTGAGAATCACCGCCTGTCACAATCAGAACTGGGAAGCAGTCAGAACATGCCTCAAGAGAGTAAAGTGGCACCCAAAGTGGAGGAGTCGCCTGTCAGAAACGATATATTCACTGAAAACGCTGAATTGTCCAGACGTAATCAGGATCAAACTAATCTCTCTACTGAAAAAGATGTGTTGTCTAGAACTACTCCAGATCCAAACTATATTTCCATTGAAAGTGCTGATTTGTCTAAAAATATCCCGGATCCCTCGACTCCAGTTAATGATGACAGTGAGAGCATTGATCTTCCAATTTCCGCGTATGCATCAAAGGATGAAACACCAAAAGAAACAGACTTGTCCCCAACAAAGCAAATCGTAAAGTCAATGCTTCTACCCGATGAGCCACCAAGATCTGTACCACAACCTTCGTTTCTGGAAAGAAGAGATTTATTACTTTCTCCAATAACAACTCCATCATTGGTTGGGGACTCACAACGACAGAATGATGAGTCGTGGCCTGAACATACTGAGCTGGGCTCAAATGTTTCCAGGCAACCCGATGTGGCCAAGAATCATACAGAACTCGAAAATGTACCCACAGGGGAAACTGAAGTTCAGAGTACCCCACAAGAAGTTTCTCAAGAAGAGCTCGAGGAATTCTATTCACCAAAGCATATTGGGAAATTTCTTCATGACCGCCAAAAAGAAGTTCCTCCAAGAGGCGATGTCAACGTTGAGGGTGGAAAGATCAAGTTCCATAAGCGTAACACATCCTCGATCAGCTCTATTGGGTCGTTCAAGCAAATCAAAACCCAGAATAGCTTGCCAGAATCACCACTTGCAAAATTGAGAGACACAACGGGATTGAGCAATGATGTCCCAGAAATGGAGAATCGAGAGCAGTCTGTTTTCACAGAGCGTCCCAATGCCATCCCAAAACTAAGAGATTCCATGCTTGCAGTGGTCAACGTTGACTATGACAAAAGCCTTCCTCCTAGTCCGCTCAGCAAGGAAATGCCCTTGGCCAAAACCTCTCCCAAAAAAACAGTTCAAAACTCGAACACTGATTCCAGGGAATCACTTCTATCTGTTGATCGAAGCGTGGCTACAGAAAAGAAACCTTCAGGTGTCAAGAAATTTTTCAAGATGTTCTCTAAGGGTTTAAAACGATCCGAGTCACAATTGTTTTTGCCGAGTCTTAAAAACTCCCGTTCGTCCTTGAGTTCAGCAGCAACATCGAGAAACGATGTGTCGACATTGGGATCAAATCAAAGCTCGGTGCAGGTTGGAAGAGCTCCATTGGAACAGAGTCAAAGAGACACAGAGAACTTGAACTCAAAAAGAAGTAAGTTTCTAAACAACTTGAGATTGACCACCAGTATCAACATTGATCGCTCACACACTTTGGAACCCACTCTGGCTGAAAAGTCGACCTCTACATTAACGTTGCCTAAACCAATAGAAGAGCAGGAATCAAACAGCTATGATCTTCCCAGCTTTGAAGCAGAAGGCGGCTCTTTTGCAGACGTTCTCTTGAAATTCGATGAGGTGGAAAGAGAAGTTGAAAAAGAGGTGTTCAGCAACAGGAAAACTAAAAGCATCCATGACTATTTCTTGAAGGACGATGAATTGACTAGAGCACAGATCTTCGATCAGCAGAAGAAAGACAGCAGCCAATTTGAAGAGCTCTATTCGACGAAGGTCAGCTTAGTTAACAGCAGCTCACTGAATGTTGACTCGGTTGGCTATCCGGATAATGAGGGGGTCGGCTTTGAAGGTATTAGGTCAGACTTTCCTGTGGATGGCGACTCGTGTGTTGTTACACTCACCAACAATCAGATCCGTGCAGTAATGAGCCAAACACATCATCCCAAAGCGTCTTACATGAAATATGCCAGGCAATTTGCGGACTTTGAAGAGATCGAGATGAACTTGACCAGCTTTGATCCGTTGAAAAAAGTTGAAATTTTGGTTGGCGGCGAGGAGAAGCCCTCCATCTTGGGCAAAAACAACGGAAAGCTGGGAAGTGGAGTTAAATTTTCTAATGTGATTTCAGTGAGCGAGACGTTTGCTCCGCATTTTTACCGCAGAAACAACAAGTCTGTCACTCACTACTACGTCACGAGCTATGCCGAGATCAACAAAATTAAGAACGAGTTGAACGCCTACAAATGCCACGAGATGTTGGTGCATGAAAAGTCGCAGATGAACACGCACTTCTACTACTAGATAATCTATATTTCACGTGTATTGGGCCCAGTGTAGCAGAAAGAACATCGAATCGCAAGCGATCAGACGAACAGTGTGATTTGGCGACGCGCAACTAAACGAGTCGTTAAAAGGCTTTGACATTAGTTCTATTACCATCCAAATCCTTAGCTTCCTCTGTAGGTGGAGTAGCTATGGTTCGCCAAAAGCAACGGAACGTGGTAGTGGTGGTCCGGAGGATTGTCGATCTGAAAAATAATCTCGACAAACGGGAAAAACGTCCGGCTGGAGGCGTCGAGGCCGTGGAAGTACCTACCGGTGAGGAACTTGATCTTGTAGATTCCTGGACGCAACAGGGACCATGCGTCGGCCGTGGCGCCGATTTGAGCCCTCAAAGAGTCCGAGTTCTCGGGATTCATGACCCAATTCTTGATTCTGCCGTCCTCGTCGGTGCGAGCCATGGCAAAAGGCTTCTGCTGGGCATCTAGGTCGTAGGCGGCGTCATTGGAGGGGTCCGAGACCAAGGGCGCAAGATAGTAGATCGAGCAAGTGACTTGCGCAGCGGGCTTGCCCCTGGTGGTGTCCAAGATGTGGCACGTGATGGGATCGACGGACATGCTGAGGGCCAGACGGAGGAGACGGATGAGGAGGAGGGAGAAGCGGAGGGAGATGGAGGTTGATAAGTCGCGAGGCTCGGGCGAGGCCGAGACTGTGTGCAGTGCGATAAGCGGCCGGCCACCGGGAAACAGGCAAACACCGAAGCAGCGCAAGAGCCCAAGAGAAGCCGAATAAGCCTCGGGGAGGCCCGGCAGCACCGCAAGACACTTAGGAGTCAGTAAGGTCAATGACGAGGCGCTGGTCATCCTGCAGCGCGGCGGAGAAGGTGGATAGGAGCGCATTGGGCAGGCCAGGGGCCAGGACAGGGGCCGGTTCCAGCGACAGCAGCACGCGGCGCGGTAACGGGAAACTGTCAGAGACGTGGGCAAAGTTGTCGCCGAGAAAAACGACGCCGTCGTCGTCGTCGGACGCAAACAAGCGCCGTTTCTCGCGGCGCACGGCCTCGTCACGGCCCTCGAGCCGAGGCACCGGCAGAAAGCGGCCGGCAGGCGGCTCGGGCGGTGTGTAAACCCACTGCACGGCGAGGTAGCGGCGCGTGTCCAACACGTCTCGCCAGAGGCGGAGCTCCACGTCCAAGTCGGTGTGCTTGCCCACGAGCGACGCCGCCAGCGCCAATACCTGCTTGGCGTGGTTTTGCACGTAGACGACGTGGCCCGTGACGGCGAGAAGCGAGTCGGTGGTCAACGCCGCAAGCGGCACGCCCAAGCTGGCCGCGGGCACCTTGACACACACAGACAGGCGGTCGCCCGAGCAGTCGTCCAAGGTCACGAGCGCAAAGTCGAAGGTGCCGGGCGCGTTGCGGCGCGGGTAGCTCTTGACGTCCGCCAGCATCACGCGGCCAAACACGCGGATGGTCCGCACGGGGTAGTTGTGCACCATAATATAGCCCTGGTTGTGCTTTTCGACGCCCTGGACACCGTAGATCTCCAACACGCTCTTGGAGCGCACGACGTCGCAGAGCGCGAGCGGCACAATTTTTTGGAACGTCGGCGCCATGTGGAACACGGCCGGCACGTAGTAGCACACGCCGTGGCGGCGCCACGAAATGTGGGGCAGCTCTGGCGCGATGTCGTGGCGGAGCCGCGGCTGGGGCGGCATGGGAGAGAGTTCAAAGACAGTCGGAGGCGGCGTGCGGCGGTGAACGGAGGCGGGAGATTGGCGGAGGGCCAAAGACAGAGGCGGCGGCGGGCCGGAAAGAAATGGGCCTTTTGCCGCTGGAGCTGGAGCGCACTGGGTGGAGCCTGATGGTGATGGAGGAGGCAGCTGCAGGAGCGCGCTCCGGGGTGGCCGATGGGCATGGGCATCTTCGCGCCATTTCCCATTGAGAAATCCACACGCTCTCCATTACCACACGCTTTCAAAATGGCGTTGTTCGAAGTCGAGGGCTGGAACATCAAGGCCGACCAGATCAAGCTTGGTGGCTTCGACAAGAAGGACAAGAAGAAGAAAAAGTCGCAGGCGCAGAGAAAGGCGCAGAGGGACGCCGCTAGCGATGAGGCCGGTGCGGCAAAAAAGAGAGCGGCCGACGGCGCCAGCGACGCCGGCAAGACGAAGAAGAGCAAGCGCGACGACAAGACGGCGGCCGCCAGTGCCGTGGAAAAGCCGCCCGCAAAGCTCGAGCCCGTGCCGCAGATGGCCGCCAACTTGACGCCGCTACAGCAGAAGATGATGGCCAAGCTCTCGGGGTCTCGTTTCCGCTGGATCAACGAGCAGCTCTACACGACGACGTCCGAGAACGCGTTGAAGCTCGTCAAGGACCAGCCGTCGCTTTTCGACGAGTACCACCAGGGCTTTCGCTCGCAGGTGCAGCTGTGGCCCGAAAACCCGGTGGACGTGATGGTGCAGCAGTTCAAGGACAGAACGCACCGGCCCATCAGCGCGCCGGGCGGCTTGCCCGGCCACGCGGACAAGAAGGTGGTGGTGGCCGACATGGGCTGTGGCGAGGCGCAGTTTGCTGCGGACATTGCCAGCTTTGTCAAGACCTACAACAGCCAGAAGCGCAAGTTCGACAAGAAGAAACAGGGCCCGCCGGGCCCCAAGCACTTGGACGTGGCCGTGCACAGCTTCGACTTGAAGAAGGCCAACGAGCACATCACCGTGGCCGACATCAAGAACGTGCCGTTGCCCGACGAGTCGTGCAACATTGTGATCTTCTGCTTGGCGTTGATGGGCACCAACTTTTTGGACTTCATCGAGGAGGCGCACCGGATCCTCGCGCCCAACGGCGAGCTCTGGATCGCCGAGATCAAGTCGCGGTTCAACGAGTCCACCAACGGCAAGGCCAAGCCCAAGGACACCGTGGGCGAGGAGTTTGTGGAGGCGTTGAAGCTTCTCGGGTTCTACCACAAGAAGACCGACAACGAGAACAAGATGTTCACGCGGTTCGAGTTCTTCAAGCCGTCGCGCGAGATCGCCAACGAGAAGAAGGAGAAGTTGCAGCGGAAGAAGAAGTTTGTGGAGCACGAGTCCAAGAAAGAGCAGTTGGACAAGAAGAGACACGGCACCACCGAGGGCCAGTGGTTGTTGAAGCCGTGCATCTACAAGCGCCGCTAGCCGCGCTGCCTACGCTTTCTTCACATGGCCCGGTCTTTCACAAGCCCAGTGACTTCACTGCTTTGGACCGTGCGAAGATCATAAGCCCGCTAAGTAGCACAATAGACGAAACAGGTCATGCAAGACACAGAATCCCCACATCTGGTGACATGTCAAGAATATGGTCAGATGCCTTGGGTGCCGCAGAATGGCCTGATGCCCGGAATGCCCGTGCCCATCGCAATGATGTCATGAGTCTCCAGCAAGCCGCGCGGACCGATGAGAATGCGCCGTGTGCAGGAGCACCGATCAGGGTTTTGCTGGGACGGTCAGCGTGACGCCCGGCTTGGCGGCGTGGCGGCCTAGGAAGTCACGCGTGTGCTGGAAACACTGGCGCCACGTGAGGGCCGCTTTTGCCCGGCCGTCCCGGCCCGCAGGTAATAGCCAGGGGCCGCCGCCGGTAGCCGTGACGCGCCAGCCGCACGGTCACGTGCACATGTCCCGATTGGGAGCCGCCAGCCACCGGCGCCAGCGTCCGCTTCTGGCTGTCTTCACCGAACAAGAAGCCAAACCAGCAGGGGTCACCTCGCCATGGCCGCCGTATAATAACAGGCGATGGCGCCCAGGCGCCACGGCCATCATCTTTCGTCTACACATTTCATCTACACACTCATCTACACATTCACATTCGCTTCCTACCTCCACCCATCCGCACACTTGGCCATGGAATTCTACGAACCAACGTTTCTCTTCCGGCAAAACGCCATTCGCCGGCCAGACTCGCCCGACAGGCAGTCACAGTCGTCGGGCTCGGCACACAGCTCGCTGGGCCGCTCCAGCTGGCTCTTGAACAACGACATCCGTGATGACACGCCAACGATGAACAAGGTGTGTTCGCTCGACCGAGTCAACATCAAGTCGAACTACTGGAAGATCCCGGACACGGAGATGAACCTCACGGCGCTCGCGATGAACTCCGCGACGGCGGCGCTGCCGCTCTTGGCCATCTCCAGCGCCAACGCAAACAACAACTTGTTTGTCTACGAGCTCGACACGCTCAACCACTACTTGACGCACCACACCACGATCTCGCTCCCCAACATCCACGGGCTTGCGTGGGTGCCCAACACCAACTCGCGCTTCTTGATGTCCGGCAACAACAAGGGCTACGCCCACCTCGTGTCGCTTCCCAACGTCCAGAGCAGCGACGAGCCGGACGCACAGGAAAGCGCCGAGATCGTCAAGCGCTTCAACCACAGAAAGCACTTGCGCCACGTCAGCAAGGACCCCAACATCTTCACGCACGCCAACACATGCATCACGCAGCTCGGCTTCCTCCTGGACACGAGGCTAGCCACATGCTACGACGACACGCTCTTTCTCTGGGACATGAACGACGTGGAGCTGGCGATGCGGCCGCGGCCCACGTCCATTTCGCTAGCGCCGGGCATCTGCAGCTTCGACGCGTCCCACTACGACTCGTCCACGTTGGCGCTCTGCGGAGCGTTTGGCGTGTCTCTCTTCGACACGCGCACCTCCCACCACAGCATCCCCAAGTCGGCGATGGAGGACCGCCGCAAGTTGAAGAAAATCGCGTCCAACTTGGTGCGCTGGAGCCCGCGCGACGAGCACGTCTTTGCCAGCGCCCACGGCGACGGCGTGGTGCGTCTCTGGGACATCCGGAAGCAAGAGACGTTTTCCGAGCTCACAGGCCACGCGGGCACCACAGTCACGTCGATGGCGTGGAACGGCGACGACCTCCTCACCGGCGGCGACAACGGGAATGTCATCCACTGGGACCTCCTGACCGGGTTGCAGGGCACAGGGCTCTCGGGCTGGGGAGACACGCTGACCACGTGCTCGGTGAAGGGCGGCTTCGACAGCGTCAACTTCGACACGCAGTCCAACACGTTGCGGGAGAAGCTCAACGAGAGACAGTGCGGCACGTCGCTCCCGGCGCTGAACAACAAGATCATCTCCATGTGCCCGGTGTACGGCGCCGAGCGGGACGACGAGTGCAGCATCATTTCCATCGACGGCGCGTCGTTCTTGGGGCTCCACCTGAAGATCTACGACGCGGCCCGCAACGTTACCGGCGAGCTGGAGAAGAAGTACTACTCGCAGGAGGACCTCGAGCTTCTCGCGCACGAGAGCTCGACAAACACGCTCGTGGCGTCGACCGACAGCTTGTTGGCGCCGCTCGTGGTGAAGGCGCGTGCGACGGACCAAGAACGGCCAGAGCAAGTCACAGCGGAGGCGGCCGCTCCCACGGCTACGGCCTCACACGATACCCAGGCGGCCGGCCATTCTCGGGAGCCACTGGTGGCCACCGAGGACTTCGACTTCCTGCCTGCAACAGAGGCGTGGGACGAGCGCACTAGCGCCGTGTCGTTGCATTCGATCGAGTCGCTGCCGGAGTTCCAGAACTCGGCGCACACGCTCTACTCGCTGAGCAACGCGTCGACAAACTCGCTCTCGACCATCGCCACGTTCATCGGGCACGACGAGGTTGTCTCAGTCAAGAACACGTTCGCCAGCTGGGACGGAGACATGGCGCAGATATTAGGGGCCGACTCTATGCGAGTGGCATAATGATATGTATATACGGTGGAACAACGAGCAGAAAGAGAAACGTAGAGGGACACGAACAGAGATGGAAGAGAAGAAGAAAAAAAAAAAAAAGAGAGAAAAAAGACTAGAAGACCACAGACCAAGAAAAAAAAAAAACGATCTGTAACCCAGAAGCTTCAGAAGGCCCGCCACAGCCGTAGTCGCTGGGCCAGCCGCGCTGCGGCCCTGCCCGGAGCAGAGCAAGAAAGCTCGCCTCGGGGCGCCGCCGGTAACGCCGGCGCCGCGCCACGTCAAACTTGCCAGAGCAAAGCAAAGAGGCGGCCAGCAAAAATGCCCGCCGAAAAGCCAAAGGAAAAACAGAAGTAATAAAAAAAGTAGAAAACTAAATACAAAACAAAATCAAAGCAAACATTCCAAAACACTGCAAAACAAGCCGGCCTGCCACACGCGACACCGCCCGCCCGTGCCCCCGGCACCCTGCCGTAATCCAGATCCAGCTCCTGCCCGCGCCGCATTTTTTCCTCTGCTAGCTTCATCCTCGTCCAACTCTTTTTTCCAATCCCTTTCCACCCAAGCATCACCTCCGGATTGGGAAACTCGGTCTTGGTCTCCCCGGCGCCCTCGTATCCAAACATATCGAGCCCCCGCCCGCCTGCCCGCTCGCCACCATGCCCCGCGTATCCGTCAAAGTCGTGGCGGCAGAGTCTCTATACAAAAGGGACGTTTTCCGCCAGCCCGACCCGTTCGCCGTCATCACGGTGGACGGGTCGCAGACGAAAACAACAAAGACAGCCAAGAAGACGCTCAACCCCTACTGGAACGAGACATTCTCGTTGGACGCCAGCGACGACTCCATCTTGGTCATCCAGGTGTTTGACCAGAAGAAGTTCAAGAAGAAGGACCAGGGCTTTCTCGGCGTCGTCAACGTCCGCATCGGCGACGTCATCGACTTGTCCATGCAAAGCTCCGAGGAAACCGTCACGCGCGAGTTGAAGAAGTCCAACGAAAACTTGGCCGTCAGCGGACGTGTCATCATGGTGTTGAGCCACAACTCCGCCGCCGCCGGCGCCCCACCCGCCAACGGGGCATCCGCCGCCTCCGCCGCCTCCGCCCCTGCCCCGCCGTCCGCCCTGTCCGCCCCGCCGGCCTCTGACTCGCTGGCCAACCGCCAGTACTCGTCGTTCGAGGACCAGTTTGGCCGCTTGCCGCCGGGCTGGGAGAGAAGAACCGACAATTTCGGCCGGACCTATTATGTCGATCATAACTCCCGCACAACAACATGGCAGCGGCCCACCTTGGACCAATCCGAGTCCGAGCGCGACCAACAGAGAGACGACTACACCGAGGCCGAGCGCAGACAGCACCGTGGCCGTACGCTCCCGGGCCAGACCCCGCAGTCGCCCGTCATGCAAACCTCTGGGTCCTCCGCCAACGGCGCCGTCACAGTCAACTCTAGCGGCGCGAACACGCCCGTCACTCCCGCCGCTGCCGCCTCGCTAGCCGCCAACGGCGGCACCACCAGGGGCTTGGGCGAGTTGCCATCTGGATGGGAGCAACGATTCACCAACGAGGGAAGGCCCTACTTTGTTGACCACAACACGCGCACCACCACCTGGGTCGACCCACGGAGACAGCAATACATCCGTACGTTCGGTCCAAACACCACCATCCAGCAACAGCCCGTCTCCCAATTGGGCCCCTTGCCCTCCGGCTGGGAGATGCGTTTGACAAACACAGCTAGAGTCTATTTTGTCGACCACAACACCAAAACCACAACGTGGGACGACCCTCGCTTGCCGTCCTCTTTGGACCAAAACGTGCCGCAATACAAGCGTGACTTCAGAAGAAAGGTGATTTACTTTAGATCGCAACCTGCATTGAGAATTTTGCCTGGCCAGTGCCACATCAAGGTCAGAAGAGACCACATTTTTGAGGACTCTTACCAAGAGATCATGAGACAGACGCCTGATGACTTGAAAAAGAGATTGATGATCAAGTTCGACGGCGAGGAAGGTTTGGACTACGGTGGAGTTTCTAGAGAGTTCTTCTTTTTGTTGTCCCACGACATGTTCAACCCATTCTACTGTCTTTTCGAATACTCGAGTCACGACAACTACACTTTGCAGATCAACCCTAACTCCGGTATCAATCCCGAGCACTTGAACTACTTCAAGTTCATTGGAAGAGTCGTTGGTTTGGGTGTCTTCCACAGAAGATTCTTGGACGCGTTCTTCGTGGGAGCATTATACAAGATGATGTTGCGTAAGAAGGTCGTCTTGCAAGACATGGAGGGTGTTGACGCAGAGTTTTACAGATCGTTGCAATGGATCATTGATAATGATATCACTGATGTGTTGGATCTCACGTTCAGTGCTGAAGACGACAAGTTCGGCCAGATCGTCGAAGTTGACTTGAAGCCAGGAGGAAGAGACATTGAAGTCACCGAAGAAAACAAACACGAATACGTGGAGTTGATCTGTGAGTGGAAGATCTACAGAAGAATTGAGGAGCAATTCAAAGCATTCATTGACGGTTTCAACGAACTCATCCCATCTGAATTGGTCAACGTGTTTGACGAGAGAGAGTTGGAGCTTTTGATTGGTGGTCTTGCCGAGATCGACCTCGAAGATTGGAAGAAGCATACTGATTACAGAGGTTATCAAGAGAGCGACCAAGTTGTTCAGTGGTTCTGGAGATGTATCAAGGAATGGGATTCTGAGCAAAAGGCAAGATTATTACAATTCACCACTGGTACATCTAGAATTCCAGTGAACGGTTTCAAGGACTTGCAAGGTTCTGACGGACCAAGAAGATTCACAATTGAAAAAGCCGGAGAGCCTCAACAATTGCCCAAGTCGCACACCTGTTTTAACAGGGTTGATTTGCCACCATACACTTCTTATGAGAGCATGAAGCAGAAACTTACCCTCGCTGTGGAAGAGACTGTTGGATTCGGACAAGAGTAAAATGTTTTAAGGCATGGACTCAACGCAGCTTGAGTAAAATAGAGATTCCTTGGGTGAGAAGTCCGAAAAAAGTAGATTTACATCCAAGAATAATGGAAAAAACTGACAAAGAAAACCGTTCATTTCTTCGAGGCAATAATTTTCAAAAGCCCTGAAACTTGCATCATAGCTGATTATGGAAAATGTGAGTGTGCCTGTTTCCCTGAAAACAAGTAGGTTTAAGTATCACGTGAATTTAAGAGAAAATTATAAACGGTAATATTTAATTAAGCTATGAGTGGCGTTGGCTTCGGAGTCTCGAACAGCAAGCCCAAAGGAAATTAGCTTATTAATGACCTTCGAGCGTGTGGCAAGTGGGGAGGGGCGAAAAAGAAACATCACACTCCACATTCTTTGCTCCACACTTAACTTCTCCTCCTCTTATGTGCAAACCAGTAAGACGGGATGGAATAGACTTATAAAATGGAACAGTTGTCTCCAAAATTAATTTATTCAAATACAACATAGAGAACAAAATGCCAGATCTTTTCGACAACTTCTTTGGAAAACTATCCACTACCATGCACTCCGGTAAAAGCAAGCCTCGCTACGGAGGATCTTCGCAGGTGAACACTGGAAAATTCTATCAATATCATCAAAATGCAACAAATAACAATTACTGGTTGCCCACCGAGAAAAAGCCGGTGGACAGAGAGAGTGTTGTCGTCCCCGAGCATAAACAAAGAACAGCTTCCGTGGATAGCACTGCGTCCGCCATAAGTAACGCAACCGACTCTTGATGTACATTTGCATCAATTGAGAATTCTTTGATAAATGATGTAACGACAAATGATGACGCATAGTGTTAAAAATGACCTTGTAGACTTTTGAGTGCTCTAGCAGCATCTCGAAACACCACATAGTGTAGAGAATTGAACATAAGAGGGGGTACAGAATGCAAAGAAACGATTGCCAGGTTCGCCGACAACACTTAGAAACAACAGCACATGCTTCGTAACCAAGAACGCTGCTTGCGGTTGTTGAAGCTAGATGTGTCTGACCGCAAATCAGCATCGTCTTGAGATGCACCTATGCCGTTCTGACAATTTGGACCAGCTCTGTAGGCATTGCTGTCACTCGTTGAGTTGTAGTTTGCGTGAGTCAACGACTGGGACCTGCTGAGTCTTTGTTGCTGCTGTTGCATCAAAGGTTGGTTGGGGGACGGAACATTATATCCATCCTTTTTGTGCAGCACCATAGCATTGTTACTTGTGTTGGTAACCTTTCTCGATCTCTGTGGTGGGTGGGGGTTACCGTAACCATGCAAGTTTGCCTTTTTATTGAGAGCGGCGTCCCAGCCTCTACCACCGTTCAAATCCATCCAGTCAAAATGACCGTCAGCCTTCGCATCGATGGAGATGAGCGCCTTGTCCATCAATCCTAAAAGATATGGATAGTCGGGGCTCTCATCGAATTTGAGGTTTCTCACATAAGTCAAGTATTGGGCGAACTGAATCGGATAGCCGTAGCATAGCTCGTTGATGGATGTGGTTTGCTTCTTAACACCAATCTTCTCGTATTTCAGCTTATTAGTAGGCGCCTTAAGACCCTGCCAAGGAAGAGAGCCCCGCAAGAAATACATGAAGACATGGCCGAGACTCTCCAAATCGTCACGCCTCAGTTGTTCTCTCCCGAGATGGGTGTTGATGGACATGTACCTTGCAGTGCCGCTGAGAGCTTTCTTCTCTTTATAAGGAATGTGAGTCTTTGTCTTTGGATCGCGATACTGTTTAGCCATGCCAAAGTCCACCACGTAAACCATGTTAGCGTTCGGGGTGTCAGGCTTCCCAATCAAGAAGTTGTCGGGCTTCACGTCACGGTAGATGAGATTGTGCTCGTGGATTGCCTGCATTCTCTGTAGCATTTGCTTGGCAACCTGTGCCACTGTTTTTACAGAGAACTTCCGTCCACACCAGTCGAACAAATCCTCCAAGGATGGACCCAAAAGGTCAATGACCAATATGTTATGCACGCCCTCTTGCCCGAAGAAGTGAGCTTTTGGGATACCGTCGACATCACTGAGCAAGCGGTAAGACCGGTACTCGTCCCTCAATTGTGGCGCCTCGCATTTGCGGGGCTCAAACTTGATGGCGATTTGCTGGTTGTTGAGAAGATTGACACCCTCGAAAATGATACCAAACGAGCCTTCTCCGATCTTTTTGCCGACCTTGTAATGCACGCCGACTCTGTTGTTGCTGCTGGACTGTGCCATTTCGACTCCGCGTTGTAGAATGGGATGTTAGATGAACAAGGATTGTGGGATGGAAAGCTTGGTGGCTCGGTCGGTTACTTGCCTGGATGTCAGAGAGACGACTGAGCTAGAAACCAACCGTGGGGGTACCCTTTAGTAGAAGCCTCGGCAAGCGGTTTGTTGATAAGCGCAGAGATTCACGGAAACGGAGCAGTTGGAGCCGGGCCGGCACTCAGCTGATGCTCAATGACTGGATGATTCTAAATGGACACCTGATTAGGACAGTTGTTTCGTCGGGGCGAAGAAACGGTTTGTTGTGGAGTGTTCCGGGGTAAATTGAGTGGAAGTTTTTTTTCTGCCAAGTCTGCTATCAGCATGTACGGGTGCGTAGCCAGCACTGAAGTGGTTGGTTATGGTGAGGCGGAAATTTGCCGACGCCAGGGGCGAACAGGCAGCAGCAGCCGTCGATGTCTGAGTCTCTGTTGTAGCCGGCCACCAGCGGCGCCAAGTCAGCACCGTATCGTGTTGGTGTAGCCATGTTGCAAGGGCCAAACGGCGCTGGGGCACGGAGGTGCCGTAAAAGCACACTGGGCACCACTAGGGTATTTCGCTCACGGAAGCACATCTCGAACCTTCGGCCAGTGATAATTTGAACGGCCGCTACAGGCCAAAGCAAACGGGCCACTACAGGCAAGTGATTATGTGCCTCGGCTGACTCAGCCGCATCCAGGGCCATCGGCGATAAACGCGGGCCACACATCGCGGCGCCTCCACCAAAGCACCGATAAATAGCGATGGACACCGGCGCCACGCAAACGGCCATGGACACCGACGCCTTCCTAAAAACGTGGCTTCCGCTCCTACCGTGGACGGTGCTCGGCGACGTGTTGGAGCACGTGCCGGCGGAGCACATTTCAGAGGCGCTTTTGCATGTGCCCCAGCTTCGAGACGCCGTGATCCAGCAATTCTACAGCCATGAGCTCCACTTGATTCTTTCACCCACCTCCCGGCCCCACCTGTGCACCGCAGACGCCCATCGGCGGGAGATAATCGATATCCACACCTACGGCGAGATCGAGGACTTCCTCCAGCAGAATCCTAACATCTGCCCGAAGACCATCAAGGTCATCACCAGCCAGGACTTCCGGTCCATGGAAATCTTGTTGAAGAAGTTCCGAGCGCACCTCTCCCGGGTGGAGCAGCTAGAGATTCATGTGGAACGGTACGAGCTCACCGACGACGACTTGGAGACGTTGCTACTGTTCGACAACTTGTGCAAATTGCAAACGGCCCGGATCCGGCTCCGCAAATGCCTGCGCTCGTTGGCCGGGCGGCTTTCGAGTTGCGCCAAGCTCTCGCAGTTGGTTTTGCTCGGCCACGAGGTCGCCGACTGGTCGCTGGTGGAGTTTCCGCTGCACATTTCCCACATCGACATGTCGTGGTATCCGCAGACGGATGTTTCGTCCGTGAATCTCCCGGACTCCTTGGAGCACTTGTACTGGAATCAGGTGGGGCTAAAGAACAGGGTGCTTGATGGTCTCTCGTTTCCGCTGATGCTCAAGACCTTGATGGTCACATACAACGACTTGATGTGGATCAACGTGTCGCAGTTACCGCCCACCTTGGAGACCATCGACTTGTCAAACAACGTTCTCTCTCTGTTCACGCACAACGAAGGCAGCGCTCGTTGGCCGGTCAATTTGAAGTCGATTCTTCTCAACAATAACCTCCTAGGCGACGACGCTTTGGAGCAGCTTTCCAGCATTGAGTGGCCCCCGTTCTTGGAAAACTTGAGGTTGGACGAGAACAAATTCACCAAACTAGACCCTCTCCAGGGCTTGCCCAACAACTTGAGGTATTTGGATCTCTCCGACACTCGCATCTCTACTTTGGAGGTGCAGAATGACGACGAGAGCCCGTTTTTTACTTTCCCGGACTCGCTCGACACATTGAACATCCAGAACTGCCGGGACCTCGAGTTTCCTCTTTATGACACAAGCGAAATGGCGATTCCGGTGAGCCACCGCGTCAGGTTTCCCGAGGGCCTCAAGCACTTGAATTTGACCGAGTGCAACTTCCTGAGTTTGGCCCACTTCATGTTTCCCGGAAGCTTGCGCGTGCTTTGTTTGACGGGAAACAGAATCCTGGACTTGAGCACCTACAACCTCAGCGACGAAGACGGCGATATCGTTGCGTGGTCTCAGCTCACCAACTTGTGGGAGTTGGAACTCTACTACAACAACATCGAAAACCTCGAGGGCTGGTTGCCTCCGGCGTCTCTCCGCAAGCTCGACTTGAGGCGCAACAGGATAAAGGTCTTGACATGCGTCAACACGCCCATCTTCAACGAGCAGTTTAGCGCCTTCACAAGCAGTTTGAACGCGATCTACGTGGACCAGAACGAGGTGGAGTCCTTGGATGACGGGCTCCAGCTCCCGCGGCACTTGAGGATTCTCTCGCTTGCCAAAAATAACCTCCTTTCATTTGACCTCTCGCGTGCCCTCACCAGCCACAAGTATCTCACGCGGCTTGACTTGTCTTATAACCCAATTGCTCGTGTCAGCGCCTCTGGCGCCGGAAACACGTCCAGTCTCAAGTGGCTCAGTTTGTTCAAAAACTCGTGTGCCTCTTTCGATATGTCCGTGGACGATTTCTACAACGCGCTTCTGCTGGTGGGACTCTCGGCGACTAAGCGCAAGAGAAACATCAAGAGTGAGCACACTTTCGTGTAAGCGTTCAAAGACACCGGCACTTACCAAAAGGGCAGTTGGCCTAGTGGAATGTCAAATTAAATAGTAAAACTACACCAGCATCCTTCTCTTTTTCTGCCCTCGGGCGCCGCCGGCGCTCGCATGTGCCCGTTTTTCAGTAAGGTATGGAGGTCTTCCACTGCGCGTCAGTCTTCATCACCAAACACCGAGCATCAGCCTCACCCACCATGAGCCAGGAAATCGACACCTTCCTGCCGGGCACGCGGGTCTTGGCCTATCACGGGCCTCTTGTCTACGAGGCCAAGGTGCTCAAGTACCACGAGAAGGGAAAGCAGTTTGTTGAGATTGGCGATGCCAGCAGTGAGCCGCTCCTGGAGAACCGGATCCCAGCGTTTTTGCTAGAGGGAAACAGCTACTTTCTCCACTACAAGGGCTGGAACACCAAGTGGGATGAATGGGTGTCTGCCGAGCGTGTTATGGAGTTCAACGACGACAACTTGGGGCTTTCCCGAGAGCTACGGAACGCCAGGAAAAAGCCCATCGAGCGTTTGGACCCGGGCGTCGACGAAAGGACGCCGAAGCCGGAGACGAAGCAAAGAAAGCAGAAGCGCTCGCTCCCGCCGTCTGACGGGCCCATCCAGTCACCAGCAAGGGCAGACATACCCAAAGAGCTGAGAAGCAGCGGCCCCGGCCGCAAGAAACAGAGGCCCGAGCCGCGGGCCAGCTACGAGTTGTTGATCCCGCTTCGACCCAAGCTTAAGTGCGTGCTAGTGGACGACTGGGAGCTCATAACAAAGGACCGCAAGTTGGTGGACCTAGATACGACCACGCCCGTGAAAGACATTCTCGACGGCTATTACGCGGAGAAATTGGCCACGGCGAACGCCGAATCTTTGGGCGCCACGAGAGAGGCGTTGGACGGCGTCAGACTCTACTTTGACCAATCCTTGAGCCTCGACTTGCTCTATCGCCTCGAGCGCTTGCAGTTCAGCGAACTTCGGAGGCGGAGCGACACGGAGATGGTGCCGTCGGATGTCTACGGCTTGGAGCATCTCCTCCGGCTTTTGGTGGGCATCCCGGGCCGTGTGGCGCAGGTCAGCATGGACGCCATCAGCGTCAACATTCTCTTTGAGCAGGTGAAGGATTTGCTCGAGTACCTTGACGGAAAAATCGAGCAGTTGGGCAGCTCGTACATGAACACTAGCCCGCAGTACGATCGGGTTGCCAGGGGCTAGCGCAGCGGAGAAGTACATTCATTCGTTACACATAAAACATCAGGCATACGGATCAGTAGGCGGACACGATCCGTGGTGGTCCAAGAACAGTAGAAGGTGAAAAGCGCAGCGTCGCCAGGACTAACATTGACTTTTTTTGGTTCATTTCGTTTAGGCTGCGCCGGTCCGGGCCGGTCACACCGGAATGGCCTTGTAGTCTACCTCGACGAGCGGTGTCTCGTTGTTGCTCCGGACCTCTAATTGCAACTTCCAGTGTCTGTCGTACATGTCCTCCTCCTCCTTGTTGAATCCGTGGTCGCCGCAGTCCTCAAACTTCCAGGTGATGGCCTTGGGCGTCTCCTCGACAATGGCCTTGCCAAAGTCCATCTGGAAGCCCGAGCACTTCTCCATGTCCACCATCAAGTGGCGCTTGATGTGGTGCTGGAGGTTGCGTCTGAACTTGCGCGAGTTCTTGTTCATGGTGGGCTTGATCTTGTCTAGATTGTCGTGCACCTCCTTCATGATGAACGGAGGGTAGTAGGAGAGGTGGGCGTGGCAGTAGTCGAAGTCGTTGTCCCATGTCTCGTCCTTTATGTAGGACTCGAACGCCACAATGTCCTCGAAGTCCTTCCGTGGAGGTGGCTTCAATACCTGCGTCATCGAGCCGTCCTCGCTCTCGATGGAGGTGATGGACGACGAGCGGGATTTGGGAACGGGCTTGAGGTGCTCGAGGCGCTCGACCTGGTCGAGGTTCAACTCAATCTTTTGGTGTTTCTTGGACTTGACCATGGCGGCGGTGAAGGTGGTGTAGGAGCTACCGGGATGTTACGAGTGGCCAAGCGTTTGAAAGTGATCAAGCTTTTGTGAGAATGATCAAGTATGGGAAAGTGACAGGTGATAAAGCGAGGTGCTGTCGCGAATGGGTGCAAAATATCAGTGGCCCGCGCCGGCCTTTATAGGCGCGCGCCAGACGGGTGCAGGGGGCCGGGGTCACTCCGCTTTCGATAGTCGGGCTATTCGTTTCTTTTTCTTCAAGCCTGTTTTTGCTAGCGCCGTCCGCCGGCCCGCCTCCCTTGCGGGGCAGCCGGAGTGGGGAGGCCAGTCTGGCGAGCTTCTTCCGTGCGCACCCCGCTGGCCCTAGGGCCCTAAGGCTCTCGCGGCCCTAATGGCCCTAGAAGACCCGGATGCCCTGGTGCCTAAACTGCCCTGGTGCCTAAACTGCCCTGGTGCCTAAACTGCCCCTGAGCTCTCGTGGCGTGAGCAGACGCTGCCGGTGGCGTGGTGCCGCTTCCATAGCATCACCTGACACCTGTTTACCCCTGGTGGGGCCACCCGCCCGTTCTCCTCTCTTGTCACCTGACACTCCCCAGATTGGAAGCTTCCACTGCGCAATGGCCGCATCGCCGCCTGCACTGACGGGGTCATGACAGTCGAGCACTTTATTGTGTTTGGGGAAATCGTGTTCGGGGAAAATTTCCTTCAGGCAATTTCGCTTTGGTTGTTGTGCTTTTGTGTTTTGGAAACTGTGTTTTGGAAACTGTGCCTCAGGGCAGCTGAAGCCGCTTGGCTGAGACCACACCCGTGCCGCCCGTACCGGGCCGTGGTTTCCGTGACCAGTGTTCACTTGGCCGGCCCTACTAGCGCTCTCGCCGCTCCCCGACGATGGCCCTCTTCTCCACCAGAAACGGTCCCTGCCCCTTACCTGCCGAGTTGGCGGAGGGGAATTCTCCACTTGTGCCCTTTTCTACACATCCGAAAGGCGGAGAAGCCTGCACGCGTGGGAGCCCCGGCTCCTGTCTAAAATCGAGCAGAGGAGCCTGCGAAGCAGCGTTCCTGGGCCGGCCAGAAGCCCCGTCGGGCTGGCATTTGCGTCGCTCAGGCCAAATTCTCATCGTCCGGGGTTTTTCCGTTTCTGGGAGTTGTTTGTAGTTCGAATATGGCAAGCCTGCTGGAGTGGTGAGATCAAAGTGGAGTTCGCCGCGGCCGCGGCCTGTCGCGCTGGCTCTGGGCCAAGTCCTGGAGAACTAAACTGGCAAACACCACGGCCCCGAATCCGAAATTCCATCGAATTTTGACGTGAGCTACTCTCTTGAAGCTGGAACTTTCCTTCTTGAATCTTCGAAAAGCACCACTTCCGCTGCTTTTTTCCCGGTCCAGAACCCTTCTGGTGCTTCGGGCCCGCAGTGTTATCTGGTCCTGTGGCTAAAATTTTGCAAGGCGACATCTGCCGCAGCTCACCACCTACCAACTCACTTCCCAAGCACACCATGGTCTTCGGCGTCTACACGGGCCCCCAGGACCCAGAAAAGCCGCTAGCACAGATGTCGCAGGAGGAGCAGGCCGAGATGGGCGCCAAAAAAATGGTGGAGGCAATGCAGTCCTGTCCAGGAAAAACCGTCATGGCCGGCGGCTCTGGTTTCTTCTTAGGTGGTTTCTTTGGTTTGTTCATGGCGTCCATGGCCTACGACGTCCCCGTCGGCACCTCGGCCGCCAACCACATCAGCGAGTTGCCCTTCAAGCAGCAGATGAAGCTCCAGTTTTCGGACATGGCCAAGCGCTCGTGGTCCAGTGCCAAAAACTTTGGCTACATCGGAATGATCTTCTCGGGTGTCGAGTGTTCCATCGAGAGCTTGAGAGCAAAACACGACATCTACAACGGTGTTACTGCTGGCTGCATCACGGGCGCAGGCCTTTCGTTCAAGGCCGGTCCTCAAGCTGCCGCTCTTGGTTGTGCTGGCTTTGCTGTCTTCTCCACCGCCATTGACCTCTACATGCGCTCCGAGAGCGCTGCCCCTCCAGCAAATGACTACGACGACTGATCAAAGCCTTCTTCGTTGCCCATTCTGTATATATGTATAATAGTACAATTAACCGTGTCGGAAGTGTTCGTGTCGGAAGTGTTCGTATGCCGTCAGCAAAAATAATAACAGTATTCGTAAGAAAACTGGCCTGCGAGAAATGAAATCGTCAAGAGAAGACAGACAAAAGCTGCAACCACCGGCATTCGTAGTCTGGTTCTGTGATGCGGGTCAAACTGCTGGAACCGCTCAAGCTCTTTGACTATATTCTCCCGCTGTCTGTCCTCCATGATCTGGTCTAGCTTCTTCATCACAGACTCGACTTGCCTCGCGTGGTTGCCAAGTGCTTCGTCGCTGGGAAACTCCATTTTGAGCGCCTCGATTTTCGTCTCTAGTTGGTCAAGCAACGTCTCTTGAGCTTCGTGATGATCCGGCGCTTGGACTGCTGCCTCGACAGGATTTGGCCTTCGCCATATCGGCAACGGCAAGTCTTCGGACGAGCCGCCTCTGCTGAAAGTCTGGCTGTGCTCGCTGACATTTCTTTTGCGTAGCAAAGGCTCCAGGACTGGATTTTGCATCACTCGCTCACTGCTAGCAGGCTCATTCTTCACGTGGCTTCCCTCGGCTCGATACGGTAGAGGAAGAGGCTCTCCTAGTTGCGCCAAAACGTCTGCAGATCTGCGTTTCTTGTTCATGACATGTCACTATTTCAGGACAAACCAAAGCGAGAGATGTCTATAATTTGGAGCTTGTGAGCTTCGAATCGTGTGTTTACTTCTTCTGTTATTGTCGTTATGTGTGCAGGATCTCGCGGTGTCTGGCGACTGCTTCGCTATGATCGTTTGGCTCGGCTTCGGAATTTTGAAAGGAATCTCTGGATCAAGTATGTCGTGCAGCCGAGGAATCTGAACAACGCCATGAACGCCACGGTCCACAAGATCACAGTGAGGAAAATTTGCGAACGCGAATCGTCGTCTCCATTGTAGTTTGCATCAAACTGGTTGAAACCACCTGTTTCCAAGACCAAGGCAATGATTAGGAAATTCGAAAACATCCACACGAGCACTGTCATAGATCTCACAAATGCATAGTAATCCTCATTAGACGTCTTTGGCTTATCTCCGCCCTCTTCTAATGGTTTCTTGATCTTCTCCAATTGATTCAAGTAAGACTGGTTGATCTCCTCACGTAAAACTGGGATGCTCACGTCGAATGTACCATCCTCTCTCACCTTTGCAGCACCCAAGTCCTTTGCTCCTGTATCACCCTTTGTGCCCCAAGACACATCGTCAATGTTACAGAAAGCATAGATGTTCAAAACATTCACGTAAGCAGGCGATAATAGCAAATATTGTGCAAACGAAGTGAACATGTGCCAAGGCTCGAGGTAAAGAAACGATGCAAGGAAGTAGAGCACGTACGTGGACGATGTCGCGACCACCAAGTCTCTGAATTGGGAATTCTGGAAAAACGTTGAAACGGTTATTTTGCCCGTCGAGTCATAGATCGACTGGACGGCATGCACAGCCATGAAGATGGCGGCAAATATCATGTATGCCATCAAAATGGCAAAAAATAGCACGATAACAATGTAGAACTTTTCTGTACCTTTCGGCTTGTTACCGAAACTCAAAACAAATGTGGTAACAATGGAGGCCAAATAAAGCCATAGGAAGATCACCGAAAGAACGTTGCCCGGTGCAAAATTCAAATCAGAAGCACTGAGAGAAGTGGTCAAAATCCGGAACACAAGAAAGTAGGATCCAATAGAAAACCACGAGACAACCAAATTGATGAATTGATAAAAAAACTCAATGTGGAGAAATAATTTTCTACTCAATGAATGAGATGATGTCCATAATTTGGGGAAATGTGCGAGAGAGTATATGGCAGCGAAAAATGAGCCGTTCAACCATCTTCTTCTTTGTAAAATAAATTCTGCTAATCCTTCAGGAACGTCTGTTTCAGCATGAGCAGATCTGCAGTAGCGAAGAAGCCAGGAACATCCTCGTTTGGCCACTAACTCATAACATAAAATTCTATCCTCGGCAAGGTACATGTTTGAGGTGAAGATTCCTGCTTCATCTTTGAGCAAGTTTCTCTTGAGTTCGTACTCGTCGTCTTCGGGGTCTAATTCGCCACTTCCGTGCAAAAACTCGCCCTTGAAGTATTTTTCGAGTGGGCCTTTCCCGTTGATGTCATTCTGCAAAGCAACGTACCGGTAAGCAGAGAAAGCACCAGGAAGAACTGAGATGAATCCAAAAGCTGACTCAGTAGGCTTGTCAAGAATATTGGATATTTTATACTCGAAATTCTGGCCATAAACCAATGGGTTTGTAAGCATTTGACGCTTCTTTAAAGATGCCTTGATTTCTCCACATGCTCCGGCAACTCTCGGATCATTATCGAATTCTTTCCAGAGATGATACAACGATTTCCCTGATGGTTGAGTTCCACAATCCAATAGAACAACTATATTAGGATCGAGAACTTGAGAAATGGCCTCGAAACACCATCTGTGTGAATTGATCTTCTTAGCGTTCTGTTCCTTTAAGCAAAAAAGCATCTGAACCGGAACAACCTTCTCTGTAGTCAATTTCACGGTGTCTTCCACTGAGGAGATTCCCACTCTGGTGGTGTACTCATACATGTGGGCTCTGACTTTCTTGTCATCAATTCTGGATTTTGCCAAACCCTCCTGGTAAACACCCAATGCAGCCAAAAGAGCCTGGGCTCTCTCGTTAATCTTGGAACGACCGTCACTCACAACGCAAACGACAATTTTCTTCCACGAATCTTTTCCCCAAACAGGAGAACGGGTACGAGACTCCATATGCTTGATGTTTTTGAAAACACCCTTGAGGGTTCGGGCTAGAAGGATGTCGTCCTCATTATACATTGTGATGACAATCATCATTTCTGTCTGACGACGAACGGGGTAGTGAATGGGACGCAAAATGTACCCGTCTCTCCAGAAGTTCGAAGGGCCGCAAGTGACGGCGGTGTATCTCATGTAAGAGAACTCTCTGCTCAAGCCGCCGTCCTTCATGGCGCTGTTGTAGTCGGGAAATTTGCCCAACAACTCTGTTGCAACAGGACAGTCCAAGACCAAATGGCCGTTGTGGCCTGTGACAATACCCACCCGGGGCTTTTCACGAACCTCCTCCTGCTCGGGCACGTCAGGAAGAGGCTCGAACACGTCTGTGAGAGGCTCCTGGTCGGAGATGGTGCGCATATCAGTCTCTGAAGGCTCGGGAACAACGACTGTCTGCAACTCGTAGTGGTCACCCTGGATGTCGTTGAAATGAATGTCCTGGTCGAACTCCTTCTCCTCGTCATCGTCGGTGTCGTACGCGTGGGGAACGAAGGCTTGATCGAAGTTGTGATCGCCCGCGTACATGTTGTTGTTGTACAGGTCGAAATTGTAATTGTTCATCTCGTACTCGCCTTGGAAAGGGTCGGAAACCTCTGGGTACGAGTATGGCGGCTCGGGTTCTTCGACGTGCTCGCCGGTGGGGCGGTATATGTTCTGCGGCCTCAGACTGTCTTCGTAGTAGGACATGAAATCCTCCGTGGAGTGCGGCATAGCATCTGCACCATAGGCAGCCTGCGGTTGCTGAAAATGGAGCAGGTGGTTGCTTGCGTTCCGAGTCGGGGAATAATTGTAGAAGCCGTCGGTCTGGGCGTGGGCCGGCCCATTGTGTCCCGCGTTTGAGTACTGGGTGTTGTAGCGTGGATCGTTGGGATCGTACATCTTTGGTAGACGGAGGGTGGGAGGACTGGATGGAGGTTCGAGAAGCGTGGATGAGTTCTGCCGTCGAGACTGGTGGGCTCAATAAAATGCTAGCGTGTTTGGATGGCGGCAGTGTTTGACTGGCGGCACGGTGTTTGGAATGGCCAGCTGCGTGTTTCGTCAGTGATGGATCAGAATGGCTCCCGTGTGGGCGGTGGCAATGGGTCGGGCGGCAGGTTTTTCGAAAGTGGAGGGCGCGACTCTAGCTAAACTTTCTAATCCGGGCGGAGGACTGCAGTTATAGCTGAACCGCGATGAGCCAAGAGAGATGAGATCTTCTATTTTAAGACAATAAGGTGGGTCGCCGGTGATCTGCTTGGTGTGGAGCGCGCCGCGGGCGCAGGCTGCAGGACTGCGCTGACACGAGTAGGTCACAGTGGGGCTGGAGAGGCGTGGGTGCGCAGGGCGGGGCGGAGCGAGTGCATCTACAGTGATTAATTTGCATTTTCCCGGTCGAGAAATAGGGAAGGCCGGCGGCACGCTTTTTTATTTCCAAGGGCTTCTGAAGGCTTTTTCTCTCTCCTTGGGCGCTTTTGGTGCTCCCGTGACCACAGCCTGTTCTGCCCGGGAATACTCACGCGTGGCCACGGCGCTCGGTTCCAAAACAGACGCTGGCTTCTCTGTCGGCTGTTTCTTTGACATGTGAATCATTTTCAAAAAAAAAATTCTTTAATACCTTTTTTTCTCATTCATTCTTTTTTTTTTTTTTTTGTTTTTTTTTTTTGAGGCGAGAATCCTTCTTGTTTATGGAGGCAAGAGTCCTGCTTTCTCTCAGCGGTAAAGATGCCTTCGCAACCGTAGGGAGTGTCGAGGTTCCATCAGAAATAACTAACTAAAAATGAGTAAATGCGCTGAGCACGCCGGCTCTGCATCGGCACAGCTTGTGCCACTTTGTCAATACTCTCTTATGTATTTGGCCCCTCCGCTGGCCACTTCGCCGCTAGCAGCCAGCCGTCTTCGTGAAAGCCCGGATGTGCTCAAAATAGATTCCCAGATCCGGGAGAACCGTAGACGGGAGTTTGCCAAACACGAAGCTGGTACTCACGGCTGACACTATCAGAGTCTACTACCGAACACCGCACCACATTGTTCATTTCGGTATCATACTTCGCAGCAACACCATTTATATTGCTTGGCCACCTGTAGCCGACCGCCACAAAACAGGGCTAGCTGCTGCGTCTTTTCCATGCCATACCTCCAGGGTAATGAAGAACAAAAGCTGCAAGGACTTACCCGACGTTTGCCATGATACCACAAGAATAATGCGCCGGTGGTTGTCGCCAATGCGGGGACACCTGGTAGACAATGGGATCATTCTCGTATTTCGTTGAAATTCACTTGGGTAGGGAGATAGTGGCAATTAGTCCACGTAAAGAGGCCATGTGAGTCTAATCGACAATGACTCCGGGGTGGTCATATAAATGTCTTTGTCCAGTGCGATATGCCGTTTATCACAGAACAGTTCATAGTCTTACTTCTTTCGAGGCGGATAGATGGAATGCTTTTTGCGTGAGACGCTCCAAATACGCTGTCAAGAGGCCCCTTTTTCATGGTCCAGGAGTTCTAGATTTCGTTTGCATACTTTTTCACCGCCAGACGAGTCATTTCTACCTATAAGGCAGTACAATTGCTTCCACCACTGTATCCTTCTCAATTAAGCCATATAACTCTATGATCATCCCTCGCCAACGGCTACATAATTTTCGATACCTTCGGGAATTATCACGAGTTTCTTTCAAAAGAGCTGTTTCTAAACAAGGTCATTGCAGATTGAAAGTAAAGATAACGATTGTTTGCCCATGAACATGATAATTTGACGCCATGGTTAAAAAGAATACTAGACAAATACTGAAAGAAAAAACTTCTGATGTTCGCAAGTCATTGTTGGAAGATACCTGGACGACTACTTGATGAATGTTTGACTGGCAACCAGGGCCCTAACATGCTACTTGCCTTAGATATTATTATGCCCCCCTCACTGATGACAAAAATGTTTATGATATGATGTCCTTGTCGGAGTCGAAGCTGATCCTGCTAAAATGTGGGGCCATTCAATGGCCACGATACTTTGGCTTATGACTTTTGTACTCAAATGATGTTTTATCGCTAATGGCATGGGCCCCATTTACAACACCAGAAACAGAATAATTATTTAGGACTCAATGGATAATCGAATTATGATGTTTGGTCCATAATCAAAACAAAATGGTTTGATCTACCACCTAAGGTTTTCTTTGGTAGCGACTTTATTAGGTGGAAGTGTGCTTTGCTCGAGTGGGTCAAGATATCAATTCAAGCGCTGCCATGAAGGCCAGTCTTGAAATCACATCATGACGAAAGCAGTCACATTTCGAGGACTTTCATATCTTGGTTCTTAGTCCAGCATTTTTTCAGACTCACAAACAAGAGGTCCTTTTGCCAGCGATTCTTCTTCAATTTTCTAGAGCTATGCTTCCGGGCGAGAGGAAAACGGCTGGTACGTTGAGGATTGCAAATTAACTAGAGATCAAGAGATGACATTTCACTTTGGGAGTTCTTATTGCCCTGTGAGACTCAACAAATGGTACATAGATCACAAATGTTTCGTTTGACTACCAAGATTCTTCAGGACGATTCGGCTTTGTATTTTTTGAATTGCCTCTACATCGAAGTTGATTTGCAAGCGAGGTTGATCGGAACGATGCCTCTACGAGACAGTTTGTGACCCATCCAGATACTCCCCACGTATGACATCAAGGACCACTGTCTTTGATGGTCATGGGCACTTTTATAATTCAAAACTGATATTTGCAGTCAAACCACTCCTAAGATCGACCCCGGTACGCGACTCTTGGCTTTACACACCCAACCATTTTGCCAGCCAAACATTATCGAGTGTTGCCCTCATAGCTTCTACACGCCTAGCCGCGAGGAATACGAATTATCAAATCACGCTGGCGCTGGCCCCTCCGAGGCGCAGAAAAGCAGGGCCCGCTGAGGTGCGAGCTGAACTGATGTACCGATGTGTCATCCACCGGCTGTCCCGCGGCACTGTCGAACGCGCATAATGACAGAAATTGCGCCAGGGTGGCCAGACGCTGTGTTGGGGGTGCTCCCGGGGAGACTGGCAGCTGTGTCCAAAAAGTGTGCCTGTGTTGATGTGAAAACCGGCTCGGGTTCCGGCCCGTTTGCGGCACAATTGGCCCTTCGAAGCCGGTCATCGCCGTACGCGCAGGGCCCAGCGACGGCTTATCTAAATCTCATCTCGGCGGCATGCAGGAGCGCTGTAAGGCCCGATGGCGTCTCCGAGACTGAAAATTAATTCGAGGGAACTCTACTTTCTTTCTTCACAAACACCCCCGGCATGTCCCGCCACGCCTGCTCCGCCGACTTCAAGCAGTTCCTCACCGACTTGCCAAAGTGTGAGCACCACCTTCATCTCGAGGGCACTTTGGAACCGTCGCTCTTGTTCAACTTGGCCAAGAGAAACAACATCACGTTGCCTGAGATGTTCCCCAAGTCTGTCGAAGCGTGCAACGAGAGATACGCCAACTTCGCCGACTTGCAAGACTTTTTGGACCACTACTACATCGGCATGAGCGTCTTGATCCACGAGAACGACTTTTACGACTTGGCCATGGAGTACTTTGCACGCGCAGCCAGCGACGGCTGTTTGCACTCTGAGGTGTTCTTTGACCCTCAGGGCCACGTCGAAAGAGGCGTCGATGTCGACGTCGTCGTGCAGGGCTTCGACCGTGCCTGCAAGGACGCCAATGCCAAGTTCGGCACCTCCAACAAGTTGATCATGTGTTTGTTGAGACACTTGCCTGCCGCCTCTGGCCTCGCCACCATCGAGTCCACCGCCAAGTACTTTGAGTCCGGCGTGATCCACGGATTGGGTCTCGACTCGGCCGAGAAGCCGTTCCCTCCGGAGCTCTTTGAGGAGTGCTACTCCCACGTCAAGGCCAAGTTCCCCGAGGTTGGTTTGACTGCCCACGCAGGTGAGGAGGGCGACCACTCGTTCGTCACCAACTCCTTGGACTTGTTGAACGTGTCGCGTATTGACCACGGTGTCAACTCCAAGCAGAGCGAGGCTTTGATGACGCGCTTGTCCTCGCAACAAACCATGTTGACCATGTGCCCATTGTCCAACGTGAAGTTGCAGGTTGTCAAGGACGTTTCCGAGTTGCCCATCCAGTTGTTTGTCGACAACAACGTGCCCTTCTCCATCAACTCGGACGACCCTGCATACTTTGGCGGCTACATCTTGGACAACTACGTCGCTGTCCACACGCGTTTTGGTTTCTCCGTCGACCAATGGTGCCGTATTGTGTTGAACTCCATTAACGGCTCATGGTGTGACGAGGCCAGAAAGGAAGAGTTGAGAGCTAAGCTCGAAGCCACTAAGGCCAAGCACCAACACTTGGCTTAGGTTCATAGAATATATTAGAGGGACTCTTCCCAATACATCAACTGCATTCTTTTTCTATAGGGTTGTTTGCCTCGGCCGTCGTGGACAAGTTCTGGAAAGCACAGGCAGAATAATTTTGATTCGGCCTTTGACTTTCGTATACAATTCGATACAAACTATATCATCGATTCAAGTATATCTATTTGCTAATCACGAAGCACGGCTGCGGCAGGATTGGGTGCGAAAGCGGTTGGTGGAGTAGATGTGAAGGTGGGAATTTGGCTATACGCAATACTGTTGGTCTTGACGTATCGACATACTATATTTGATGTTGGAAACCATCTTAGGAACTCGTATCTGGAAAAAAGCTGGGTGGCCGAGCAATAAGCTGAACAGTAAAGAGTCACCTCGTTATAGAATACTACCTGTCTCATTTGATTGGTATCATCGAAGCAGGCAAACTTAAAAATTTTCGTGTGGTCAGATGAGTCGACAAATTGGCGACATTAGCTTTCCAACGATTCTTCATTTAGATTCCCATTGAATGCAACTTCAGAACCTCTAAAGACTTCACTGTGGTCTTGTCAGGACAAGTTCCAGAACGCCATATTGATCAAGTAGTGCACGTTACCAAAACTACACGGATCGGTATATTACACATCTTGAATCCGAAGAAGTGCAAAGCATGATGGTTGATAAGCTTTTTCTCTCCACATGTTATTTTGTACTTATTGTCTTTCATCAAATGGCTCTGTGGCCGAGCGGTCTAAGGCGGCAGACTCAAGTTCTGTTATCGTAAGATGCGCGTGTTCGAATCACGCCGGAGTCATTATTTTTTTCTTTTGTTGTGAAGATTGCCAGAGGTGTTTTGGAACCCATGTTGGATAAAGCTTCGCGATCTTTTGAGGAGCGCGTTTCTATGTTTTTTTATTTCATCTCGTGGCGGCTCTATGGCCCCATGGCCCGGCTGACTAAGTTGCTGAGATATGTATTTACCAATCGCGAACTTGGTGGCTCAAACCTGGCTCCACTTTTATGTGTGCCTGTCACGAGTCAATAGGTAGAGCGAGTATCAAAACAAACTCGTGAAGTGTCTCAATTTTTTGAGGTGACAAGAAATCATCAGAGAATTTAGGAAGCGATTGTTTGTGCCTCAGGAAGGTGATGGGCTAGGCTCGGCGCCGGAAACGGCACTTCACGCATGTGGGGCTCTGGGGCTATCTAATCACGCGCATGATCGATTCGCATCGGCGCCTTCTTGCCTGCGACAACAAGGAGCGGGACACACAATCTCTATTGTTACCATTGTGGGCTGCCGACACCGGTTGATTTATGAAAATGGCTCTCCCGAAGCTTGGAAGCGCCATGCGCCTCACGATTTTTTCCCTTCTAGCCATTCTCGGATTGTTCACCGTGTTCTCCCGTCAGAATGACGTCTCCGACAAACGGCCGGCAAATGTTCTTGGATCCGTGCATTTGGATCACGGATTCATGGTTTACTTCCAGTCAGCCTCAAACGATGACATGACAAGCCGGCAAAAATCTTCCGCTAAAAGCCTTACAACCGAGCTCTCTTCCGTTATCAAGCATGTCTTGGAGGGAGAGGTGGTGCATACCTTCGATACAATGATTTATGGCATCAGTTTTCTCTTGGACTACACAGACAAGACATTGCTTGCCATTGGCTCGCCGGAGGTGCCAGAAAATGTGGAGCAAACAACCGACAAGAAGCTACAAGAATTTTTGACAGGGGTGATGAAAGACAGCTTATCAGCCAGGGGACTCGTGCTTGTTTTGGAAAGGGACAAGAGCATGAGCATCCAGCTGAGAAGAGTCGAGCTATAAGCGAGACTCTTGGGGCTGTTCTGTGAGCCGGCTGCAGTGTTGGAGGACCAGTCTATTGGGTGGCCGGTTGGGGTGGCACCTGAGTTTGGCTTTTATTCTTTTCGAGAACTCCCCAAGCGGTTGCACCTTTTCTCCGTCGTTATAATTTTCCCTTTATTGTGAACAAATATGTAGATAATATTGAGACCAGCCAACATCTTCTTCGGTGTTATAGAGAGAATCAAAAGACAGAAAAGCGCCGCTCTGCCTTGAGAGCGGAGGTTAGGGACACAGGGCTGCACAATCACAACGAAACGGCTCCCGACAAGCCAAGCTCTGGCACATTCTCAGGCACGTCCGAAAAGTCAAGCTCAGATACGTTGACCGCACCAAACGTGTTTTCGCCCGAGTACAACACGTACAAAAACCCGTCCTCGTCCTTGTGCTCCTCATACACTGTGCTCATCAATGCAGCCGTTGGGGGCAATATGTCGTTGACAAAGATGAAAATGGCCTTCTCCGATGGCAACTTGATCCGCTTGCGGATGACGTAGACAAACTGGCCCACGGTCAAGTCGCCGGGAACGAGGTACTTTCTCTTGTCTATTTCCTGGATGTCGGAGTTCTCGACCTTCTCGCAAATCACGGGGAGTCTGTCTTTAAATCTCTGCAATATTCTGGTAGACTCTGCGCTTCTCTTCTCTAGATGGTTAGTCAGTCACGAACAAAGCACGGCGGTGCAGCAAAGGGCCCAGCGCCCGCCATAAGCGGCAGCTGTACTGGGCGCTAAGAAAATACATACCAAGACTGTTTTCGTCTTTGAACTGGGACCTCATTGTTGTCGGCTGGTGTTGTTAGTCGCTGTCCTGTGGCTCTTATCAGCTGCTGGGCAAACAGCCGAAATCAGGCGCAGAAAATGAAGCGCTGCGGCAATGGCCCTCTACTTACTTTCAGCAAGGGTTACTTCGATCAAGCGTGTGTGGGTAAACGGGTGTGGCAAAGTAGTGGGGGATGTTATCAAAACAAAGATACGGGGTTATCTGAGCGTCATCCCTTGTGGGGAGGGAGGAGTGCACAAAGCCTGGCGGTGAGATGGCAAACGGGTTAGTCTGTAGCGCGGACGCAGGAACACGGGCAGCTTGTTTGATGCCAGTGGGTCAGCACCAGCTGCAGTTGAAAGCAGAAAAAAGAAAAAAGAAAGTAAGAATAAGACACGCTGTTGTCTTAAAGAAGAAAAGCAATCTTTCGGGGCCAGAAGCTCCCTGCTGCCCACCGCCAAATTTAGATACTCCCAACAAGCTTTGTAGTTTTCTGGCGGAGCGCGCCTGTCGGCGCGAAACACTCGAGGGTCGCGCACTCCACCATCTCATAACTCACGTGCAAGCTCAGCTCGTTTCCTCCAGCTATAAGAACCGATGGCACTTCGAACGCTTCGGTCGTGGCAGCCGAAAGTGGGCTTTCCGCTCAAGTGCGGGCTCGAGATCCACACGCAGCTCATGACCGCGCACAAGCTCTTTTCCGAAGCACGGAATTCGGCCCTCAGTCCTCCAAACGTGAACACGGCCTTCTTCGATGTCGGCTTGCCCGGCACGTTCCCCCGACTCAATCCGGAGGCGGTGTTGCTTGCGTTGCGTGCGGCCGCGGTCCTCGAGAGTAAGGTGTCGCCCGTGTCTTCTTTCGACAGAAAGCACTACTTCTACCTCGATCAGCCGCTCGGTTACCAGATCACACAGCATTACCGGCCATTGGCCAAAGGCGGCCAGTTGCGGCTCACGCCGGAGTTTGATGACGTCCAGACCAACAAGACCATCCATATCGAGCAGATCCAGTTGGAGCAGGACACTGCGAAGCTCAACTACAACGACTACGACTCGAACGTGAGCGTGGACTTCAACAGAGCCAACGTGCCGTTGATCGAGCTCGTCACAAAGCCGGATTTCGACCACTTGCTGCAGGTAAAGGCGTTCATCAAAAAGTACATCTCCATCATGACTCATTTGGGCGTGTGCTCGGGAGATATGGAGAACGGCGCCATGCGTTGCGACGTCAACGTCAGTGTGGCTGGTGGCCACCGAGTTGAGATCAAGAATTTGGGCAGCACATCTGAAATCTCCGCGGCCATTATCTACGAGTACAACAGACAGGTGGAGTCCTTGAAAGCCGCCCTGCCAATCGTGCAAGAGACCCGTGGCTGGAATGGCACAGAAACCGTGCGTGCCCGTTCCAAGGAAGACGCCGTTGACTACCGCTACTTCCCAGACATCGAACTACCGTTGGTCCGCTTGGATCCCTCCATCACACAGGAGGTCAAGGCCGCCTTGCCGGCCCTTCCAGAAGAGCTCATGCGCCAGCTCATGTCTCCGCCATTTTCCCTTGAAAAAAAGCATGCCCGGTTTCTCGTCGGGTCCCCAGAAAATCTCAAGTACTATCAGCAGCTACATCTGATCACCCGGGGTAAGGTCTCTGCCAAGTCTATTAACAACTGGTTCATCCACGAATTGACGGGAACGTTTAAGAAGTTCGACCTCAGGTTAAACCTTGCCCTTCTTCCTGTGGACAAGTTTGCCGGAATCATTTTGCTTGTTGAGGACAACACAATCACTCAGACATCTGCGAAGCTTTTGTTGTCTGCTATTATCGGGTCGCCAGACAAGGTGGAAGGTTTGACAATACCAGAGATGATAGAGGAGTTTGACTTGGCGGCTCCTGCCGAAGTCAGCGAGACTGAATTGAGCGACGCAGTGGATGATATTTGCTTTGAAATAATGGAGGCGCATCCGGATGTCGTGCAAAAAATCAGAGACGGCAAGCATAAGTCCATCAAGTTTTTGGTTGGACAAGCAATGAGAACTACGCAGGGCAAAGTGGACTCGAAGTTGTTCGAAAAGAAATTTGTTGAGCATATACTATGATGTCGAAAAGCTGCCGAGTGTCTGAGTTTCATCGCCCAGTGGCAGGAACGTGAACTCCTCCTCCTTGAGCATCAAGTCCACAATGTCATGGCAGTGTGGACTGTCCAAGCCAATTGTTTGTTCCGTAACATTGGTGATCTTACTGGATTGTCGACTCTTCATGTACTCTTCCGCATCGGAGACTTCAACTGTCTTCGGTCCTCCGAAGGATTTGAATCCAAGCCAGAAGAGGAAGCTGCGGTACATTTCAAGAGCGTCAGTGCCCAAGCCGAAGATAATGAAGGTGCAGAATGACAATGCAATATCTATGAGCTGGGCCTTCATGCTATGGAACCCAAAGTCTGCAAAAATGATATCTTTCCACTGCAAGTTCGCATAGAACATCTTTGTCTCCGCGGTGACCTTCGCAGCTGCGTTCACATCAGACGCAAATGAGATCAAAACCACAGGGGAAAGAACAAATATGATCAAGAGACTCAAAATGATCAATTTTGCGAAACGAGCCAAGTTCAACCCCGAATTTGTGCACTTCAAGAGATCCTTCAAATCTCTGCGCTTTTGAAGAAACACAATCATGGTCATTGTGGCGAACACACATGCAGCTGTGATCCAAGCGATGTTCCATACAGAGAGCAACATCACAGAACCAAGGGAGTAGTCATACACGGCCGTGCATCCCCTGTAACGAGTTATATCGTAGCGGTTCTTTTGCACAATGACGCTCAACCCCATCAACAAGAGCGGGTTGAACCAACACATCAATAAATTGATGAACGTCTTTCTTTTGGAATCCCGCGCCAAAAAACGGTGATTCTTTGCCAAGATCACGACAAACAAATTGAAGATGATGCATGTGGTGGCACAGAGCTGCCCTAAGGTTGCCCCGCTCATGATACGGACAGAAATGTCACAGTATACCTGGCCTTTCCACTTGTCATAGAAATCAGCGTCACTCCAAATCAAAGCATTTACAAACGTGAAGAAGTTCAGAATGCAAAACCACACGATCAAACTGACAGCCGGTATATTGCGTCGCTGTATATGGTATGACAAGGGTGGAATGAGAATCACCAACGCTATCAAAGAAAAAGCTGCGACCACCAGACCAGCTGTGTCAGTCATTTTTTAGATAATCTGAATAATTTTAATTTCGAAAACGAACACACATAGAGCCTCATCTTTATATGACACCGGTAGGATGCACTTGCATAAACGTTTCATGAGCGTTCCTTTGAAGTCCATATCGGTAGTTCCTTTGAATCGCAGATGCGGTTAAAATGACCCACACAGAATCTTCTCAAACGGGAGAGATCCCACAACTCTCTGCACGAATTGCATGTAAAGCACAAGCTGATAATATCCACGTCGCCGAAAGACTATTCGAGGATTCCACCGTGGGGGCTCATCTGACCTTGGCACGCAGGCCCTATCACTACAAACTGAGTACTGTCGAAATGTCATTTACAAACATACATTAATTCTTTAGTCCAATTTAAGACGATGCAACAAGGGCTCTCAAGATCTCGTGGCTTTGAACAGCATCGGCGTACTTCTGGTTCAAAAACTTGACCAAGTCAATGACCTTCTCCTTCAATCCCTCGCCATGGAACTGCTTGCTCTTGTCGAGGTTCTCCTCTCTACCCAAAGTGCTCTCCTCGGCCAACTTGATTCTATCAGCCTCCTTCTTGAAGATCTCAGCCAAAACTGCAATCACTCTAGGGCTTTGAGCGTCGATGACGGCGTTGCCGCTCTCATACAATCTCATAATCCACAACAAAATTGGGACGTTCTCCTCGGAACCAGCTTCCAATGGCAACTTCTGCAACAAAGCAGGCAAGACATTCTCGACTGGGACGGCAGCTTCGTTCTTCCACGCCATTCTGGCGACACATCCGCAGGCGTTGGCAACGGATCTGTTGACAACGTCCTTGGACTCACCGTCCTCTAGCTTGGACTCATCCTCGGCACGACTCAACATGTGGAACATCATTTGCAAAATCTCTTGGTAGCTGGCAGTGAAGTCGACGGGACTGTTCTCAATCAAGATACCGACACCGTAAGCGGCGTTACCCTTCACCTCCAAAGACTTGTCGTTGGCCAATCTGTCAACGAAAACTTGCTTGAGCTCCTCGCCGAATGGGTTAGCTTCCTTCAAACCAGCAGAGATCTCAGCCAAGCCACCAACCGAGCTGACTCTCTTGCTCTTCGACTTTGAAGTAACAGATGCAATGATGACGTCCTTGAAGGAGGTGAAAACCTTGTTGAAGTCAGGACCAAGCTCGATGGACAACATGATCAAGACCTCCAATGCGGACTCGAACAACATGGCATCGGATTCAGAAGTGTCCTCGCCCTCGTCAACAGGTTCCTCATCGTCCAATTGACATCCGTGCTCCTTCTTCAAGATATTCATCAATTGAACGCAGAGCTTCTCGAGGTAAGTGGTGTCTGCAGCGCTGCTGACAAGAGTAGCAATACCAATGCTTTGGAGAGACTCAGTAATGTTCTCCAAGTCGCAAACAACCAAGTTGAACTCGAACTCCTCCTCGAGGTTGCCAACAGTGATAGCTCTGGCTTGTTCAACCAACTGCATGAGGTTAGCGTCGAGGTATGGTTGTTGTGGAACACCCTTTGGTGCCTTGAACTTGTCACCGTAGGTGGCCTTGATCATGGCACGGACAATCTTCCAGAGGGTATTCATAGCAGCCTCTCTCATACCGTAAGAGATTTCGATTTGCTCGGACAAAGTCTTGAAAGAAGACTCGACGTATTTAGCGAAAGCTGGGCCAGTGCCGAGAGCCAATTCTGCCAAAGCGACACATGCGATTTCCTTCTCGATGGTGATACCGGAGTTGAACTTGAACTTGCTGTTGATGTCTTCTTCCTCATCACCAAACTCGTCCTCGTCGTCCTCGCCACCCTCGAAGAAGAACTCGTCTTGCTCCAAACACTTCAAGATTTGGGGCACGATCTCCTCCAAGAAACCAGCAAACTCAGATCCGTAGACCTTGGCCATGTTAGAGATGAAAGCGAAACCAGACTCTCTGATTCTTGGGTGCTCAGATCCAATAGAAGAGTAGGCGGCCTCGACCAATGGCTTGGCGAAAGCAGAGAAAGTCTCGGAACCGACGGCTCTGGCCATGGTGGAGATATTCTCGAAAGTGTAAGCCCTCAACTCAATGTCCTCCTCAGACATACCCTCAGTCTGAGCGGAGTTGGAGATGTAAGGCTCCAAGATGTGGACGGATTGGTTGAAGTATGGGGTGAAACCCTTACCACCAGCGAAAGCAGTGGATCCGATAGCAGAGACAATAGCGGTTTTCAAGGAGGAGGAGTTTGCGGTCTCCAACATGCTGAACAACTTTTGCATCAAAGGAGCCATGTATTGAGCAATAGCGTCGTGGCTCATGAACTCAATGATACCGTCCAAAGCGTGACATGCGTACTTGTAGGTCATGACGTGGGAGGCGGAGTCAATGATGTTCATGATGAGAGGCAAAAGCTGCTCGTGATAGTCAGCGATGTTGTCTTGCAACTCGGTAGCCAAGGAGGAGACGGATCTGACAGCGGCCACCTTGACAACAAGCTCAGGGTCTTGCATACCGTTGATCAAGACTGGAACAATCTTGTTGACTTGAGTAGCAAGGAAGTCTGGGGCACCAGCGGAAGCAACGCCGATACACAAAAGACCAGCTCTTCTAGCGAATTTATCGTAGGAGGTAACCATGGAGTTCAAGTTCTCGAAGAATGGAGCAATGACCTGAGAGGGAGGCAACTCAGAAGACAAGATACCCATCAATCTCAAAGCCAAGGATGCTGGGGTGTTCTCTTCGTTCTCGTTCTCCTCGTCCTCGTTGTTCAACTCCTCCTCCACATCGATCTCTTCGCTGGCGATTGTAGTGGCAATGGCAGTAAGTTGTGGGCCCATGTTGTTGCTGGAAACCTTTGTCTTTCTCAAGGAAACAACGGAGATCAAGAACTGGAGAGCCATGCATCTGTACTCCTCGTCCAAAGAGGTGTTTGCGGCAAGCTCGGCAATGAGTTGGATCAAAGCCACAATCTGGTTGCCAACCAACTTGTTGTCCAAGAAGATCAAAGAGTTCATAACGTCAAACACAGACTTGGTCTTGTCGGAGTCGTCAGCTTGGATGACGTCCTTCAAGACGTTAACCATGGACCAGATAGAGTCCTTGAACTTGGCGGCGGTGACCTCGTTGATGTTCTCGTCGTCCTCGATGAATTGAGAGAGCACATCCATGCACAAGACAGCGTTGACACGGATGTCGAGCGAGCTTTGGTCAGCCAACAAGCCGGCAAACAAGGAGACAAAGTCGTCCTGGTGGGCGGCCAAGGCCGGGTTCAGGGTCTCCAACAAAGTGTACAAGGTGTACACGGCCATCTCCTTGTTTTGCAAGTTGGAGTCGGACACGGCGCCGACCAACTTGGGCAACAACTCGGGCCAGGCGTTCTCAGGCAAGTCCTCGTCGCCAATGGCAGCGACGACACGTGCACACGAGTGTCTGATCAACTTTGTGGACTGGGTGAAGGCGGCCTGCAACAAGGCCTCTCTGATCTGGGGCTTCAAGGAGGCGTCGACGGTCTCCCACTTTGTGGCAATGAGCTTTCTGGCCTCGACGGCAGCCAACTGCTTGATTTGGTCCTGCTGGGCATTCTGCAAGATGTGCAAGAGGGAGGGCAAGGCCAAGGGGTTCAGGTAGAAGTCCTTGGACAACTTGGACGTGGCCTGCTTGACGGTGTTGGGGTTGAAGGTCTGCAGGAGGGTTTCCTCCAAGGCAGCGACGTATTGGGCGTCCATGGTTGGTGGTTTCTGGCCCATGGAGGAGAGAAAAAATTATGAGACGGGCAGCGGCGCGATGGAGTCACGTGACGGGCAGCGGTTGCCGATGGGGGCCCAAGGTGCGGGCAAGAACAAGCAGAGGAGGAGGGAACAGAGAAACAGGAAGAAGCGAAACACAGAAAAGAGGCAGAACAGAGAAGCGAAAAACAAAGACGGAAAACCAGACACGAACAGTCTTTCTATAGAGCGGAGAGGTCCAGCGGCATCTCGCGGATCTTGATTCTGTAGTGGCGCTCCAAGTCGCGGAGCTCGGCCACGTCGTCGCGCGTCAAGAGGTTGATGGCCACACCCTTACGGCCAAAACGGCCGGAGCGGCCGATGCGGTGGATGTAGTTTTCCTTGTCCAACGGCAAGTCGTAGTTGATGACGAGCGACACCTGCTGCACGTCGATGCCGCGGGCCCACACGTCGGTGGAGATCAACACACGCAGGTTGCCCGTGCGGAAGTCGTTCATGATGGAGTCGCGCTCGTCCTGCTTCATGTCGCCGTGCATGGCCACCACGGCGAAGTTGGCCTTGCGGAGCTGCTCGGCCAACCAGGTGACCTTGGCCTTGGTGTTGCAGAAGATCACCGCCTGCGTGATGGTGAGCGAGTCGTAGAGGTCGCAGAGCGTGTCGAACTTCCACTCCTCCTTCTCGCACTGCACGCGGTACTGCTTGATGCCCTCGAGCGACACGTCCTCGGTGCGCACCAAGATCTTGACCGGGTCCGTGGTAAACTTGCTCGTCATCTCCAACACCTCGCGCGTGAGCGTGGCGCTCACCACCACCACCTGCACCGCCGCCGGGAGCCGCCGGTAGATGTCGTAGATCTGCTCCTTGAAGCCCTTGGTCATCAACTCGTCGGCCTCGTCCAAAACGAGCATCTTGACCGCCCGCGTGCTGAGCGTGTTGCGCTTGACCACGTCGAGCACGCGCCCCGGCGTGCCGCTCACCACCTGCTGGCCCTGCGCGAGCTTCTTCGTGTCCTCACCCACCTGCTTGCCGCCGATGCACGCGTGCGTGTGTACGTTCATGTAGTTGCCCAAGTTCATGATCACGGTGTGGATCTGCGCCGCGAGCTCGCGCGTGGGCGAGAGCACGAGCGCCTGGCAGTGGCGTGTGTTGGTGTCGATTGCCTGGAGCATGCCGATGGAGAACGTGGCCGTTTTGCCCGTGCCCGACTGCGCCTGGGCGATCGTGTCTTTGCCCGAGATGATCTGCATGATGGCCCTGCTCTGGATGGCCGACGGCGCCTCGAAGCCGTACGAGTAGATGCCCTTCAACAACTCGGGCTTGAGCCGCATGCTCTCGAACGTGCCGTGCACCTTGACGTTCTTCGTCGACTTGGCCGAGAACCGGAGCTGCTTGTCTGCGCTGCGGTCGAAGTCCATGCTGTGGAGTGAAACTGGCGAGTCCGAGTGAGTGACTTAGGATTTAGTAGCGACTTGGTAGCGACTGAGCAGTGAGTGACTAAGTGCGCGGGTAACTGATTTCAGTAGGTGACTTCACTGAATAAGTAGGTGACTTCAGTGGTGACTTGATGGGTGAGTGGCGAGGTACTCAGTAACTGACAGCGTAAGTGCAAAATGAAAAAGCGGCTTCAGTGGAGTGAATAAGCGACTTCAGAGAATTGGTGAAAAGTTCCTTTAGCGAATAAGTGACTTGAGTTCCGTGATGATGATGCGCGGTGATGAGATGAGCTGGGCCGCGCTCGCCTCGCCTCCTCCCCATCCCGCTTCCGCTGCCATGAACAACCGCAACTTGCTCGTCTTGATCGGCGGCGGCCATGCGGCCGGCAAGTCCACGGCCGCCTCCAGCATCCAGACAAAGCTCCAGCAATTGCAGCCGCGCTCCGACCTGCCGCTCGTCATCAACATCATCAACATGGAGCGCTACATGGACGCCTCCACCGTCACGGTTCTGGAAGGCGCCAAGACCGCCGCCATCACCGTGGGCCAAAACGTCAAGTTGGCGCTCAAGCCGTCGCGCTTCGACTTTGCGGCCTTGAAGGCCGATGTTGCCCAGCTCGTGGCCTCTCCTTCGCATTCCGTCACCATCGTCCACGGCTTGTATGCGCTCCACGACAAGGACTTGTGCGACCAGGCCCAGCTCAAGATCTACCTCGAGAGCGACGCGGACACCCGCCTCGTGCGCTGGATCCGCAGGGACGTGTTGCTCCTGAGCCCCGCGGAAATGCCCCTGTCTTCGCCTCGCGAACCGCTTTCTTTGGAAACCGTCATCAACTCCTACCTCAACGGCGCCAAACAGGAGATGTCCGACTACATCTTCAACACCAAGGAACGCGCCGACGTCATCATGCCCCGCGGCTGCGAGCAGAACGGAATCGCCTTGATTGTCGACGGCCTCTTGCCGTACTTGGGCTACGACCGCATCGACGGGCCTCCTCCTGTCAACACGCTCCGTCCGTTTGAGAGCGAGCGCTTCGACAACCAGAAGGGCAAGTGGTACGAGCTCAGCTAGAAATCCGTGCCCTTCAGACCCCGCCGCCCAGACTCTCGTCGACCCTCCTACTACACCATCGATAGACCTCTCCCTTTTCATTTGGCATACCTGCCGTTTGTATTTTACTATACTATGCACTAAATAAATGAGTTGTAGGTTCTCATCCACTTGTCAAGAGGATCCGTGTCAACACTGTACTCTTTCATCGTGACGATTTTTTCCCCGTCGATCGCGTCTCTCAATTTCTTGTCGTTGCGGTACCACGCTTGCAAAAGGTACACCATCTCGCTCTTCTTGAGGAAACCTGTGAACCCATCGTACGTATCGTACAAGTTGTGCTCTATAAGGGACTTCATCACCAAGTATAGAGTCTCATATGCAACTCCGGCCTTGATGAACGTTTCCAGGACGTATCCAGCAGCCAATTTTCCGGAAGCGGCCTCGTCTTCGTCAGCAGCTTGAACTTGCTTGCACATCAACTTAATCAATTTGCTGATAGGGTAAACATAGTCATTGTCATGCAATTTCAAACCAACGCCAGTCACCGCATCACTCAAAGAGATTTGTAGGTCGCTGACGCTCTTGCCCTCACGAGCGCAGTCTTGGGAAATTCTCTCAAACAACAATTCCCATCTCTTGAAAATGTCATCGGGGTTCTTGTAGTCCGAAATGCTGAAAATGCTGAAGCAAATCTCAAAGTATCCAAGAGGGTCAGCATAACTGTTGAAAAGCTCGCTGATGTTCTGGATCTTAAAGTCCAATGCCTCCTTAGCGATCTTCTTGTTTTCATCGCTAATCCGCTTGTCAGTCTGAGTGGCCGTCAAGATGTCCAATTGAACATTCGCAACTTCAAAGAGCTCCTGGATCAACGCAGAAAGCTGGATGGTCTCTTGTCTCAAACTGGGTGGGCAGTTGCAGTTACAAAACCCGCTTGCTCTTGACAAAGCTTCGATTCTTTGAGCGAGGTTCAACTCGAATTCAGAAAGGGCCAATGCATACAAGATTTTTGCTGCTTGGAAATAATTCTCCCGTTTCGCATGGTACAACCACAAGATGTCTGTGAGAGCGAGATCATTTTGTGAGGTTTCCTCGAGGTAGGGGAGGATGAACGGGGTATTGACCGTGAGCAAACGATCTTTGCATCCCTGATTGATAAACCAGCGATACAATTCGTAGTGAAACGACTTATCTGTCGATGCAAAACAAGTTTCGTATGCAAGGTCCCTGACCTCAAGAAATTCATTTATCATAAGTTGATTGTTAGACTCTGTGATTCTCACCGCCTGTAAGTCTAGTTTCGTGAGAATCTTGAAGATTGCGTCGTAAAGCTGGAGTCTCTTTTTCTTGTTTGCTTCGTACTTATCATTGAAGTAGACAGCACTGCTCTCTCCATTAGCAGTAACAAGAGCATTTGATTGTGTACTGGAAAGACCCTGATATCTTTTTGCGAGTTTCAACAAGAACTCAACAGCCCCAGTATAAAACTCGAGAGACAACATGATATCGATCGAGTTTTCGATGTTCTCTAAGGTTAAAGAATCACCTGCCTGCTCAAACAAGGCAACCGCATTTTGAAGACATTTCAACTTCAATTCGCTGTCTCTGTTGCCAATGCTCTTTGCTCGAGTCAAATTCTCAATAGCCTTAAAAATATAAACATCATCGGACGAGCAAAAGGATCCACAACGACCTTGTAAGGAGGATGCGATCAAATCAATCGAGCCCCCCTTCAAAATTGTTTTGTTGATGATTGATGACAACAAGTCTTTGATGAGATTTTTCACCTCGAGGGTGGGAAGAAGCAAGTCTTTGAAACTGATGGTCAACAAATTCAACTGATTTGTGACAGACAAAGATTTGAAGATTTCATTGTGGTTGCTTTCGTTGGATTGTATTTCCTCGATCAACACCATGAGGAATGAAAGAGCTTCTTTCATTGAATTCAAAGATCTCACTATCGATGTGAAGGCAATGTGTTCCGCCCTGATACATACTTCATTGTCGATCTTGGATGGGTCAGAGCTGTAGGATGGGGCATTGAGACCAGGAATCTTATTCAAGTTTTCATTGAAGAATTCCAGCAAAACGATGATTGAGCCGATGAAGAACTCGACATCCTTTTTATCGATGTTAAGCCCCTTGATCAAAAGATTGTCTTCTTTCACTGAAGATGCTTCCACTGTTCCATTAGGAAGCCTTTTGATGTGGTCTAATGAAAGGAACACATTCTTCGACCAGAAGTCTCTGAACAAGCGAGAGATAAGAAGACAGGTACCATAAAATCGGTCACTCAATATAACTTGCTCAACCATGGGTTGCGTCTCATGCTGATGCAAAGCGCCATGCTGGTGACCCGAGCTCGATGACAGATTGTCTCCCAAACGAGCGTTATTGCCTGCATGAGAAAAAAGAATCTGAGCTTTTCTTCTGGTTACAGAATCTGACAGGCCAGAAGAACATGACAAGTACAATAACGACGAACATAACTCCTCGAAACCGTTTTCCTCAATGAAATTGTCGACCACTTTGTCGCTCAAGGTGCTCAAGAGTTGGTGTGGTGATTTGTATTGGTAGATGCTTATTCCATAATTCGTCAAGACTGCGAACTCAAGAGGTTTTTTGGTGTACTGGGATGCAAGAATGTTCGCATAGCCGTTTGGAGTGTCAGATGCATTCATGGAAGGAGTCAACTGGATAATGTCGTGGATGAACACGGGGGCGTCGGGTTTCATATTTGAAGAGCTGACAGACACAAGCTCGGCATCTTCAACTAATTTATTGTTGTGCTTCAAGAACCCATAGTTGACAGAACTGATGAACAAACGGTCTCCGGACTTGGTCTTCTTGACTGCCAAGAAAACTCCAGGACTCATAATTTTTGCGAATTTTGTATTCTTCAACAAGTCAGAGTCTTGTTGATTTGTTATCATTGCCGCCACATATTGCTTGATTCTTGTGAAGGAGTCCATCTCGGGGTTAAGCTTTGGCTCTTCTTTGGCTGGTGGGAATCTCATGGTGACAACTGAGAGTTTGAGAGAAGTAGAGCTTCTCGAAGCAGCTGACATGAAAGACGTATAAGATGGAGTGACACCCAACTTCAACATGATTCGATAACCATAGTTGGTTGTGGCAATCAATTGAACATTCGAAGACTCGTTCGAAGTGATGGCCAGAACGCTGACAATTCGGAACTTCAGGAACGACTTGATGTTTGCCGAGTTAGGGATCAACAGGGTCAAGGACTTGAAGACTTCTGATGGAGTGAGCTGACTGTGCTGAGTGAACTGCTCTTGGTTGGGGGCGAGCTTGTAGACTCTAATGATAGATTTGTTAGAGAGTGTGTAGAGTATGCTTCTTGCTGAGTCCACTTCTAACTGGACGATTGCCTCAGGGACGACAGCCGATTTATTGTTCGAGAACTTGTTTTCTGCTTCAGAGTGGAAGTAGTCAAACCCAGAGAGTTTTCCAATGGGAAGAACAGACGACAAGCCGCTTTTGGTAAGACAAACCTTGTCGCACTTATTCTTGATGAAAGAAACATTGTTCGAGTAGTCCAATCTCCAGACGTTTACACCATCGCCCTCGCCCGAAAAATAGATATCTTTCGTTTGGTCGTTCACGGCGATCTGACTGACAATGAGGCCTTGGGCGTTGACCGACAAGTTCGGGTTAAAGATGTCCAAAGCAGAAGTGGCGGGGTCGTACTTGACCACGTAGATATGAATGTCCATGGTTGTGGCGATAACAAGAAGATAGTTTGCCTCGTCCACGAAGACCTTTGGCTTTGGCTTGACCAATTTGACCGCGAGAATTGAGTGGCGGATCTGGTCAATGGTGAGGAATTGGGATGCTTTGTTGAAAGACGACTGAGGCAACTTGTAGTTCCACAAAATCAACTTGTTGTCCACGGTGATCCACGAGCGGTTAATTTCCGGGAAAAGACCCATCTTCGTCGAGCACTGGGTCAAGTTGTACTCCTCGAAGAACCGGTCAGGCAAATCCCACAGGGACACCTTGGAAAAGCGCGAGAAATCGCCCAAGCCCGACTCGTAATCAAAGTAGTAGTTGTCTAAGCCCGATGATTTGTTGAGGTAGTTCTGGCCGTACAAATCGCCCGGCGTCATGGAATCAATCTTCATCAAGTCGGTGATGTACTTCGAGCCCAAACGAAGAGGCGGTAGGTTGCCGAAGTTGGGCACGCTTAACTTGTAGCTGACCTCATTGACGGCATCCAATACCATGGGAAGATAAAATCTCAGAGCCTGCGACGAAGCCTTGTTGTCTGCGCCGTTTTGCTGGAACTGGGGCACACCAGAGTCGTCGTCCTTCAAGTTGAGCGTAGGACTCAAGAACTTCAGAGAGTTTGGCTGGGAGGCGAACGCATCCTTGGCAGCAGACGGGTTGTTGCGGCCGTGGATCACAGACGCCAAAATGCTCATGATGTCTTGCGGATCGAATTGCCAGAAACCCAGTTGGACGCTGAGTGTTTTGGTGATGATTTGCACCTCTTTCAGGTGTTGCGGAAAAAAAGCGCTTGGGGTGCGCACGACTCTGGCTGGTGCTGGGGCAGCGCCTGTGGGCGGTATCAGCGGACCCGCCGAGGCTGGCGGCAGTGTTTCATATCCTAGTGTAAATTGTGACTGCAATTGCTTTTTTAAGTTTCAAAGGGCTTCCAATTGCGAATGTGAAAGATGCTGTGTTAAGGCAGTGGGACGCACTGAGGCACGGCGCTTTGACGCTGCTCGCGTATTCCGGACCTGTCTCAGGGTTGTTTCGGCGTTGCCTCGAGAATGTTTCAGGTCTGCTTCGGGCCTACAAGAGTATTTCTGCCACCTTCTTCGACACCCTCCTCTTCCATAGTAGCGCACTTTGGCCGCGCCAGCCGTTCCATGGTGCGGCAGCTGTCGCGCCCTTTGTAGCCTCCGCACCCCACGATACAATTGCACCCAGGTACTACTTTCTTTCTTCGCTTTCACTCGTCGCTATGAAGTTTCTGATTGTGCTTGCCACGCTGGCCGTCGCCATCAATGCTTTGAGCTTCGGCTCGATTCCCCTTTTGGGCAACTCGGCCCCCGATCGGGTCTTGAAAACCGGCCCCGACTCCTTCGAGCTTGCTTCGGAAGCAGACAAGCTCAAATTCAGAAGACAGGGCAAAAAATTCATCGACGTGACCCACAACATCCCAATTGAGGATGCCGTTGCTCAGGGTCTCGTTGCCTCCGCTGGAAAATCCAACATTGTCACAGTGTTTTCCAAGCAAATCAAGTCCACGAAAGTCCCAATTCCCGAGTACAACTACCCGGGAAAGGTGCACAAGAAGAGCGTTGTTGAGAAGCTAATCGACGGCATTGACTTGAGCCTCGTCAAGAACAACCTAGCCAAGTTTTCCAGCTTTTATACCCGCTACTACAAGTCCGCCACGGGACTTGAGTCTGCTAATTGGCTCCACGAACAGGTGCTGGCCATTATCTCCACTGTGCCTGGTGCTACCGTCACGAAGATCCGCCACAACGGTTGGGATCAATACTCCATTATTGCCTCCATTCCCGGCTTCTCCGAGGACAAAGTGGTGGTTGGCGCTCACCAGGACTCGATGAACTTGTTGTTCCCCAACTTGCTCGGCGCACCCGGTGCAGATGACGACGGCTCAGGCACTGTGACAACGCTCGAGTCGCTTCGTCTCATCGCCGAGGCCATTGTGGCCGGAGAGTTCACTCCTCACAACACATTGGAGTTCCATTACTACTCAGCCGAAGAAGGTGGATTGTTGGGCTCCATCGATGTGTTCTCTAGGTACTTCAGCCAAAACGAGACCGTTGTCGGCATGCTTCAGCAAGACATGACCGGCTACACCCAAGGCACCATTGACAGTGGTGTTGAGCCTCACTTTGGGTTGGTTTCCGACTACACCTCGACCAAGCAGAACGACTTCATCAAGATTGTTGTCGAGGCCTACTGCGCGATTCCAGCACACGAGACCGAATGCGGCTATGCCTGCTCGGACCACGCTTCTGCTTTGGAGAACGGCTTCCCCGCCAGTTTCTTGATTGAGAGTGAGTTCAAGTACACCGCAAAGCAGATCCACCTGACCATGGACACCATGGACAGATTGGACTTTTCCCACATCAACGAGCACATCAAGTTGACCATCGGGTACGCCGTCGAGCTTTCTGCGGCTAAAGATTTGTACTAGAAGTTCGCATCTAGGCGAATGGCTGCTACACTTGACTGCCCTATAGCTGTTTTATATTAAGGTATTATACGGACAATTTACTCAGTAGCCTCAGCTTCCTTCTTCTTAGGGAAGTTGATGACGTCAAAACGCGTTTGGTTCAACGTGGTGAACACCTGCTTGTTCTCGCCAGACTCGTCGAAGAGGGTCTTTTGTCTCACGTCTGCCTCAACGAACAATCTGGCGCCTGGAGCCAAGTGGCGCTGGAAAAAGGCAATCTGCTTCTCGTCGAAAACAGACAAGTTGTACCAGTCGGTGACCGTGTTCTTGCCTTCCGGGCTGGACTGAGGGGCGTACCTCTCCACAGCCAAGGAGTAGGTGATGAAGGGCTGGTTGTTGCTGGTTTCCCTTGTTTGGAGGCTGCCGATGGAGCCGAGCAATTGCATCTTGGCAAATGCACTGCGGGAGGCCGAAGACGAAAACAGGCGGGCGGCGTTGATGGATCTGAGCATAATTGTTTGATGATGAGAGGAGAGACGTGGAGTTGAGTTTTGTTTTCAGGCCGCGCGCCACTGCGCGTAGGCGCCTGAGAGGGGGTAAATGGTTTGCATACACTTGCACGCAATAAGCTCGCTTGGGCGACAGCCGTGGCTGGTTCGCGCAGGCCATTCGGCTGGTGCGCCAGCACGGTTTCGGCTCAAAGCCCAAACAGCCCTGACGGCCTCAACAGGAACAACGAGTGGGCAGAGCGCCCAAAACGGAAACGGTGGCTAATTAGTGGTGCTGAAACTTGCAGCGTCTTAAAGGTCGTTCCACGTGGGCCCGCCACACATGACCATGGAAGAGGACGTGGCCGTGTCCGAAGGCTCTCTGTCTTGCGCGGAGGCCCTCTTGAAGTGAGAATGTGTGAGGGTGTTCAACACGTAGTCGTCGACAAGAGAGCCGGAGGCGTTCAAGTGCTCGCGCCACTGCATCATTCGGAGCAATCTGGAAAGAATGTCCGAGTCCGCGGAGTTGTAGCCTTTGCGGGTGAGCGAGTCTTTGAGCAACGCGCTGCTCTTTCTGAACTTGTAATAGTCGGTCTTGGACATGTTCTTAAAAAGGTGGTCGCCGTAGTACGACGGCACTTTGTGCAAAATAGACGTGTCGAGCATCTGGCTCACAAGCTCCTCGTCGAGATCCCACGACGCAATGTTGTCGGACACTGTGGTGTCTGTTGCTCTCTGCCACTCGTAGATTCTGTTGGAAAGCGTGAAACGCAGATCCTGCTCGCCAGGCTCTTGCGTCACGTCTTGCTCTTGCTGTATGGAGTCGGCGTCGTCCTCTTTCTCGGTGAGCTTTGCTCCTGTGGAGAGAGAGAGGATGTCATTCGTGGCTTGTTCTTCTGGGTTGAACACCACCCACGACGTTTGGGAGTCTGAGAAAAACGACGATTCTTGGTCTTCCAGCACTGCTGGCGCTGCCTTTCTAAATTTGGCCTCGAAGGCGGAGTTGAAGGCCATCTTTTCTTATCGTGTCCTGGAGGGTCTTGCGATGTCAAAATGTGCACAGATCAACAGGGAAAGAGAGAAGAACGCCCGGCACTGATGTATCAAACTGCTTTTGGAGCTTTTCTCTAATCTGGTCGTACACTGTGTGAACCGAGTGCCTTGGATTCTCTGTGTGTTCTTTTACTTTGCCGTTGGCCTGCCGGCCTGCCCCTACTTTATCCTTATCATCCTGTACACAATAGCCACTGTCTGGGGCGCTGCATGCAAGAGTCCGTCACTCGGTCATTTGTGGAGAGGAGAAAAAGGAGAGACGATGGCCCAGCACTTTTAAGCTGTAGGGCTGCAGAGATGCGTTAATTTTTCAAGGGCTTGACTCTCTGAAACTTATTTCCAGCAACTGGGGGTCCTCTCATTTGGTAGAGGCTCGGAGACACTGCCAGTCACGTGCGCGCCACAGCCACAGCCTAAGATCTCTGCCGTTGTGGAATCTGCTCGGGCCGTGTCTGCCTTTGTTGCATTGAGTCGGACCTTGCCCCTGTGTTCTCGAGTGAATTTTTGTTTTTCGGTCTCACTCGGCTATTTTCGCTTCTCTGTTATTACAGTGTCGTATTCTTTGTTGCCGCACTTGTTGGCTGCGAGACGTGGGCGACACAATTTGCACGGCACTGGCGGTAACTTGCTTTCACTTATTAGAAAAGCGTCATGATTCAATGAGCTACATCCTGAAGTTTTTCCGAACGAGGTGCTATTTTTGATTTTTGGTGCTTTTTCGCCGTAACATATTGCGGTAGTGGAGCCTGGCCGCGCCAGCGTTTTTTGGTCACGGGGTTACCCGCACCTGGGTATAAAAGTGCATCGCGGCCGGCTTCATCTTCTTTTCCACACGCTCTACGGAACGTATGAGCGGACTTATACCTTCTGTAGTGTAGATTTCTGCTTGATGATGATAACTTTATTCGCTGAATACTATGAAGAATTCAAAAAATCGAAATTAGTCTTTCACCCCTATCTGAATGCGCAGAAACTACACTACAGAGGTGTTGGCCGAACGCTCGTAGCACCATGACAATACTACCATAAGCTTGCAAGAAAACTATTCAACTACCACAGCGCTGCGGTGTTAATTAGTTCTGGAATCAAAAAAGTTGCCAAAAAAGAAAACTGTGACACGGACAGGAATCGAACCTGCAACCCTTTGATTTGGAATCAAAAGCTCTGCCATTGAGCCACCGCATCTGTTTCTGAGATATTTTAATGCACGATCTTTAACATTTCCAGTCGGTTGAAAAACAACAAGACATCATAAGGCTTTTTACTTAACCTTTTTTTTATAGAGACATGACTATTTATTTCCTAGATAATTTAGCGCCCAAACCCTTCCTCGCCTAATCTGGTATCTTGTGACCTGCATAATGTCGTGGCCGTAGCGCTTAGATTAATTTTTGTTACTGGGCAATCTACAATCACCAGTTCCTAGCTGCCGAAATGAAGCCTGCTGTCCTCAGCTCCATCGCTCTTCTCGGTGCCACTCTCGTCGGTGCTTCGAGCAATGCCGTGGTTCACGAGTTGGGTGGCAAATCCCGTGAACAACCCCTTACCGTTTCGCCAAAAAGCTCCTTGTTACATTTGGCGGACAAGTTCGGCATCGACGATCACTTTTCCATCGGACACAAAGACGACGTGGTCAACTTCATTGATGCTGCTCACCAGCCAGAGTCCAAGAAACCTCAACTTTTAGTTCTCCTCAAGGGTGTTGATACTCCAGAAACCCTTTTTGACGAATCTACTTCGTCTTACAATATTGCCTTTGGCAAGAAGCTGAAGTCGGTCAGCCACTTCGTCAAGACTTTGTTCAAGCAGTTTCCAAAATACGTCGCCAGTGCCGTCAATGCCAGCAAAGTTTTGCACTTGAGTGAAGAGATCACCTACGTTCCTGGTGGCGACGTCACACATGACTTGCCACAAGAGTTTAGCGTGTTCCAGCACCAAGTCCCTAAGGCCTGGAACGATTTATTGGGCTCTCCCAACCAAGATGTTATCGACTTTGGGGACCGTGGCATGAGAGTCATCAATGACAAGCTCTTTATCAACGAGCTCATGCAAATCATTAAATTCGGCTCGACCGACAAGGGTTCTGGCGACTTTGTCGTGGCCAACTTGGACTCCCTCCAGTCCATCGGCGTGAACACTGGCTTTTCATCCAGAACTTACCAGATCTCCAAGAAATCGTTGGCCAGCGCTATTGCAGCCTTGCTGAAGGATCTCGATGTCACTGTTATTGCCATTGGCCTCGAGCATAAGTTGGCCTCGGACCAAACAGCCATCAGCAACAGAAAGCGTGAGCTTGAGCAAACTTTCTCCGCATTCGCCAAGAGGGGCGCTGTTGCTGCCAAGTCCTGTTTCAGCGATGAAGACGTCTGCAACGCCTCTACCAACAAGTGCAGCGGGCACGGCAAATGCAGCAAGATCCAGTCCAAGTGCTGGCAATGTGTTTGCTCGCCAACGCACGACAAGAAGACCTCTAAGACCACCAAGTGGACTGGCTCCGACTGCAGCAAGAAGGACATTGCTGCTCAAGCACATCTTTTGTTGTGGACTTCTGTTGCGTTGTTGGTGACCATGGTCGGAGGCATTAAGCTTCTCTACGGAATTGGCAGCGAGTCATTACCTGGCGTTTTGCAAGCTGCCACCATCGACACCTCCCGATAGATACAATCTGCCTGCGTGCATCTGTATTGCCAGCGCATGAAATAAAACGAATACACGCCGTAAGTAAACATATTGACGTTTGTTTGTCGTTCGAGACGGGCGGGCCACGGCGGGCCACGGTGGGCTGTTTGCGTCACGTGATGCGCCGCATCTCTCATAAAGACATGATCGGTCCTTCGCTTCACCCCACACCATGATCAAGTACAACAAGAGGCCGATTTTCTCGATTGCCGTGTTCCTCTGCATCACGTTTGCAATATACTTTGTTGCCTCCGGCGATGTAACGTCCTTGGGCTCGTCGACGCCCATATCCACGAAGCCGGCCAGCTTCAAAACAGGCGGATCTCCGCTTGCCAAGGATGCTGCTCCAGACGCCGTTCAGGCAGACTTTAGCGAAGACAAGAGTGACGGCGTTGCTGAGCAGCCTAAAGCCGGCGAAAAGATCATCCCTGACGGAAAGAGCACCGTCGATGTTTTGGACAGCGGAGACGCAGAGGGCCAAGATCAACAGTTAGGCGAGGGATACACAGAGACCCCGTTCATGCCCAAGATGGCTAACGAAACGCTCAAGGCCAAGCTCGGAAACCTGGCATGGCACTTGTTCCACACAGTCTTGGCCCGCTACCCTGACAAGCCAACGCAGCAGGAGAAGTCCACACTCAAGCTGTACATCCACCTTTTTGCACAGGTGTATCCCTGCGGCGACTGCGCCAGACACTTCCAGCAGCTCTTGACAAAGTACCCGGTCCAGGTGGGGTCGCGGAAGACAGCTGCCTTGTGGGGCTGCCATGTCCACAATAAGGTGAACGAGCGGTTGGAGAAGCCAATGTACGATTGCACGACGATTTTGGAGGACTATGACTGTGGCTGTGGTTCTGACGAGAAAGAGGAAGACGCCACGTTGGAGAGCGAAAGCATTGACCACCTCAGGCAGGTCAAGGTCGACGAGAAGTACGGAAAAGAGGTGGGCGGTTGAGGAGGTCGCTACAACAGCAGTAATGTCGATATCATGCGTGTCTATATTGAATGTAGATGCCCGTGCGGTCCGGCCTACCGTCTTGCGGGCATAAATGCGTAGTTTCGGCGGCGGTCACTCGCCCCGGTTCCCTGTCGCTCCGAGTGTGAATCCCACGCCAACCTAGGTCTGTCATCAGACGATGGTGCAGCATGAGCCGCCAGAGCTTTTGTTATTTCTGCCGTGGTACATCCTGTAGCGGTTGAGCTCCGGAGGGAGATCCCACAAAAAAGGGATCAACGGGTCGGGGGTTTCTTCAGACGCCTGTATTATCAAGGCTGCGGCCCGAGACGCTGGGATGCGCTCCTTCTTCAAGGCCTCCCTGAGCTTCTCGTTGAGCTGCTCTATACGGCGAAGCTTCAAGCTCAAAATGCGCTCGTCGATCTCCAGCATTTCGCCACTTTAGAACATAAAATTTCAAAGTGCTCCCGTTAAATGGCCAAACGACCCCAACGGTTACGTGTGCATGCAGGTTCAAGAGTCCCACCAAAAACGCCCCCACCCTGCAGGACTATGGGCACCCGTGGGAAGCACCAGGCAGCTCAACAGGCAGAACCAAAGATGGCTTTGTTTCCGGGACAGCGGGTCTCGCTGCCCTAGGAGAAGAAAAAGAGCCCGAGGAAGCAGAGCGTGATGACACTGGCCAAAATGAGGGTGTCCCGCTTTCTTCGGGTGCCGATCCGCGAGATCAACACATTCAACCCCGGCATGGTCAGAATTGAGCTGGAAAGCCTGTTTTGTGCATTTTGGAGAAATGCGCCCTGCGATATGAGCTCGTCTCGTGTCTCGTAGGCCTGTTGCAAGAGCCTGTCGGCGAAGGAGTTGGCGTCGTCAACACGGCGGCCCTCCTCCAAAACGTAGTCGTTGGCGTTTTCGGCAGCAACCGACACATTGCGCTGCTTGTGCGCCGAGATGTCAGATTGCACCAGGAAAAGGAGGTTGTTGCGGTTGCGCTCGTCGTTGATTCGGGACTGTATCTTCAGAAACGACAGCCGGTCCTGCGCCAAGATCTCCTTGTGTCTTTGCAACTGCTGCAACTTCGACGTTGAGATGGTGGCGTCTGCATCTGCCGTGCGGGTCAACTTCGCTAGGTTTTCTTCCCGCCTCATGAGAATATCGGAAATTTGGTCCACGAGGGCATTTTCCTCGTCACTGGGATCCACGGAATTCGACACCTGCTGCAACCGCGAGAAGCGCCCGAGAAGCGCCTGTGTGTTATTCTCGAGCGTGATGACTGCGTTTCTGGTTTGCGTGAATGTAGACGACATGTCGCCGGTACTGGGTGCTGTGCTGGCTGGAGTTGATGTACCCTTGAGGTCTGACGGGGTCGTGCGCAGCTCAGCGCCTGGGACGAGATCTTTCAGGTACGGTGAAAAGGACGGTCATGGCAGTTTTTTGTGTTTTTATGCTTTGGAGTGCTAGAATGACAATGTTTTGTATCCCTGCCGCTTTTTGATTTTCTCCCGGCCTTTTTTGGATTTTGTGGGGTGAGGTAGAACAATGTGCTTTCAGCCAGCTCTGGCTTTTGCTCGCGGCAATACTTCTTAACGCGCCAAATGAGATCCACTCCCAGAGAAGTGCAAACCTCCTAATCCCAAAGCGCTTCACTTGCTCCCCCGGGTTTTTTTGCCATTTTGTCACGTTTTGCTAAAAACTGGCCACCATCACTTTTCCATCACACAATTGCAGCTGCGCTCCACCGCCTGGCCCAATACTTGCTGCTTACCTTCCTTCCACACATCATTGGCCTGGTCCACCGCATCCGCATCTGAATCACTCAATGTCCCCAGACACATTGAGAGCCATAACGCCCGAGCCGCTAGACACGCTCTCAGAGCCTGGAGAAAACAAGAAGACCTTTCGCCGCCCAAATGTGTGGCAAGGCGTCTTGCAACGCTTGAGAAGCGTGCAGAAGTACTCCGCCTACGGCTTCTTGGTGTTTGTGGGCCTCCACGTATCCACGACAGTGGTGGCACCCGCCGTTGGAGTTAGTGCCGCACGGTGCCAGGAACTTTTTGAAATGTCTAGAGCTGTGTACTTGTCACCGTTGCTAGAAGTGCCACTTGTCTACGGCGCCGCAGGCGTCCACATTCTCTCAGGGTTGGCGGCTAGAATCGTCCGATGGGCCGTTTCCAAGCCCTCCAGGCGGCCTCTGAGGGAACGCGACATTATCATCCAGGATGGCCACCGAGATGACATAGGCTTGGGCGGCTTTGGCACCATTTTGGGGCTCGGCTTCAAGAAGTCGTGGATCTCGTCCACGCTTCCGTCATTCACGCCTCTCACGTTGTCCGGCTACGTCATGACCGCGGTGCTTGGCTACCACGTGTACCGCATGAGGATCGCCCCCAGTTTGGTTGATGGAGACTCATCGTTGTTGACGCTCCTGTTCGTCACACACTATCTTCGCCAGTCCTTCTTCGGCCCCGCAGGAGCCGCCTTCAACTACTTCATGCTTGCTTTGCTTCTGTGGGTGTCATTCTACCACATGGTAAGCGGACTTTTCAAGTATAGACGCCAATTCAGCATGCGGGCCAAAAAGATCGCCTACTCGGTGATTGGCTTGTTCACCGGCCTCAGTCTAATAGCCATGACGAGGTTCAGATCGTGGGACCTCGAGGGAGGGTTCATCGGCAAGCTGTTTGCCAAGTACCTTTTCTTACAGTGAGCTGTCAACCGCATATGTACACAGCGAGCCAACCGCAATGAATATTTATTACCTAATACAATTCCCCTTCATCCCCCGTAACAGCACAGCCTAAAAACAACAAACCTCGATAGTGCACTGCCTATGCAGTGGCAGCACCCAACGTTGGCTGCTTGACCGCGTTGGATCTCTTGGACTTGTAGTCCTTGACAGCGGACTTGATGGCGTCCTCGGCCAACATGGAGCAGTGCAACTTGACCGGAGGCAAGGACAACTCCTTGGCGATGGCGGTGTTTCTGATGGTCATGGCTTCCTCGAGGGTCTTGCCCTTGACGAGCTCGGTGACGTAGGAGGAGGAGGCGATGGCGGAACCACAGCCGAAGGTCTTGAACTTGACGTCCTTGATGACGCCGGTCTCCTCGTCAACCTGGATCTGCAATCTCATAACATCACCACATGCGGGGGCACCGACAAGCCCGGTGCCGACGTCGGCGTCGTTTTTGTTCATGGAGCCGACGTTTCTTGGGTTGGCGTAGTGATCGAGGACCTTCTCGTGATAGCCTCTGGTTTGTGCTCTGAAAGCCAGCACGGGAACGGCGCGGGCAGCGCCGACACCCATGGACAGCAAGGAGGCTCTGGCGGAGGCCACAGCCAAAGGTCTGTAGAGTTGTTTGAACATTTCGATAAACAAGTAGTGGTGAAGGCAAACTGGGGAAAAAGATGTTTAAGTGTGAAGCCGAGCGTCCTGCACGCGCGCACGGGACAAATGACTGCGGGAAGAAGATGGAACGGCACACAATCGGAGCCGGCGAGCGGAGGAGCCGCGGCGGATTTAAAGGTGGCCGGGGCAAAACGATGAGAAGCGGGCAGAAGCTGGCGGCAGCGGTTTGGAGGTCGCTCCGAATATTCTTTAATTTCTTTTTTGTCAGCAGGCCCACCCGCAGTTTTCGGCGCCGGGCAACAGCCGAACAGCCCGGCCAGACCGGCCTCCGCACGACTGCTGATTAAACAAAGATATCGCAAAGTGATTGGATCGGCGCGGCCACGCGCAGGAATGAGGAGGCCGGATGACCGCTGGGCCATCGAGACGATGGCCGGGGTGCGATTGCGGCCTGGTATCCCACCCAGCAAACACCCAGCAGACCCAGCGGCGCATTACGCAATTTCGGGTGCACGGCCCAGATGGCCTGGCTGTGCCCGCCGGCCAATACTCGGGCCGAGAGCGAAGACGGCCGTTTGGCTGGAGCAGCCCGCGGCGCTGATGGATGCGATAAGCGCAGGCTCACTCGTCGCAACGCCCTGTGAGCTCTCGTAGCCCGAATTAAGTAATGAAGGATGGAGGAAAGGAAAGGAAAGGAACGCGAAAAAATGGAAGCACGTTTAGAGAGGCGCTCTGTTGCTGCCAGCCGGCGCAGGCAAAAAGAGAAGAATAATCAACACACGAACAGTAGATGAGTGGATACGGAGGACATGGAGGAAGGAAGCGGAGAAGCAGACCCAGCGGGCCGGGGCCAGCGCCGGCTAGGGCCAGCAGGCAGCACCGCGCCCAGCGCCAGCGCCGCCGGCTCTGCCCCAAGATGCAGCACCCCACTCCACCTCGTGCCCCGCGTGCGAGCCGCTGGCATGAGCGTCGCTCGCTTGTACCGCTGCCCAGCACAAACGACCCTGTTCTCTCTACGAGACTCGCTCCGTTGACCCCGCCACAATCCCACCCGTGCCTCCCGCCGTCGCCGTCGCTACAGCGCATCCGCCGCGCGCCGCCGCTTCCCACCCGCCCCATGTCGCTCCCGCTTCCCTCTGAGATAGAGACTGGTGTCTCCAACGGCGACGTGGACTGGCTCTTCCGAGGAAAGTCCAAGAAACACGCCAAGCGCCTCAACTGCGACCGACGCGAGTCCGTTTCCACGGAGGCGCCCGATCCCGCCACGGACGCCGGCCTGGCGGCGCCGCCCACGCTGCTGGGCAAACCGTCGCCGCCGCCCGGCAACGCCGTGCCGAAACCCCTGCAGCCGCCGCCCAAACCACAGCCGCCCTCCAAGCCGCCACCGCCCGAGAAAAGTCCCGTGGCGCCGCCGAAATCCGCGGACAAGCCCGCATCCACCGGCCGCACCCGGTCGTCGTCTGCTCCCCAGCCCCCCGACAGCGATCGGGCGCCGCCGCCACCTAGTGTGGCCAGCCAAAGAAGACGCAGCAGCTCCCACTTTGCGCCGCCCGTCCCGGGCGCGGCTGCACCGGACTCGGCGCCAGGCTCGCAGCCACCGTCGCGCTCCAACTCGGGCAAGGGCCGCTCGTTTTTGAGCAGCATATCGTCCAAGTTCAGACTGCCGTCGTTCTCGTCCGCATCGTCATCCCAGGCTTCGCTGCTGCGGGCGTCGTCGCCCGCCCCGCCAGCGGCCTCGAACCCATCTAAGCTCAACATCTCCACAGGCCATCTGCACAACCCGCCGCCAAAAGACCAGGACCTCGCGGCAAACGTCAACCGTCTCCCACACGAGCTCGGCGTGCCCATCGGCCTGGCGAAGCTGTCTCGCAGGTCCTCCATATCCCAATCGCCCCGTCTGTCGGTCGAGAAGGATAAGGGCGGCTTCTTCAAACGCCGCTCGCTGACTGCAGAAGCTCCGCCCGTGGCCAAGTTGAGGGTCAAGTTGAACAAGAACCCAAACAGGGAAAGAAGCATGTTATGCGACGTTCCTGATTTGAATCTCCGCAGAGTTGCGTTTGCGTTGGATCAGCTCGATAACGACCCTCAGCAGCAGATCCCCTCCAGAAGACCCAAAAAGGGTAACGTTTTGATTCCAGAAGACCTCAACGCGCCACCTCCTCGTTTGTCGCAAGGAATCTCTACGAGCGATGGGTCCAAGGCTTCCGCCTCCAGCGAGAGCAAGTATTCCGAAAAGGAAATGCAATTGGCCATTGAATCCCAAAAAAGAGCTCTTTTGGAGGCAGAGAAGCACGCTATGGAAGCCCACTTGTCGGCAAAGAAGTTGGCCATGCAAATCGCAACCTACAAAACCGCAACCAAATCGAACCAGTGTTCCCTCGAGGAGGATGACATCTCTCACCAGGTCGATAGAATTGAGATCGATAAGCCATTGCACGTTCATGAAAACCATTTTGATGAGAACAGTGAAGCCCTGTCGATCAATGAACTGTATGAGTTGAGCCCTGAGATGATCTACACCAGATGTTGCCATTTGAGAGAGATTCTCCCGATTCCTGCAACCCTCAAGCAATTGAAAAACAAGACTAAGCCCTTGCAAGTGTTGAAGATGCTCAACCCCAAGCCGACATTGATTGACGTTTTATCTTTTAGTGACTTTATTGCCATCACCCCAATCAACACGGTGATCTTCGACAACGTCACCATGACGACAGAAATGTTGAAGCACGTGCTATCTGGACTTGTTCACAACGTTCATTTGGAAAAACTTTCACTACGGAACGTTGCTATTGATCAGGTGGGATGGACCTATCTCTGCGAATTTTTAAGCCGGAACCATACCGTGAGAAAGTTGGATATTTCTCAACAGAAGGTCAAGCTGGACCAAGATCAAAACACCTTCAGGTCTTCGATGAACTGGAGATTATTCGTGAAAGCATTGAAAGCACGAAACGGTATAGAAGAGTTGGTCATGGGTGGTTGCAAACTTTGTGATGAAACTTTCGAAGATTTGATCAAGAATGCATTGACCATCGCGACTTGCAGACTCGGAGTGGCAGCAACTGAGATAAATGTGACAAAGTGCGAGCTTATAGCTGACTGGATCAGCTCTCCCAACTCCAAATGCGTGGGAGTCGACATTGGCTACAACGATTTGAGCAATGGCCAACTCAGACCGTTTATTGAAGCCTTTAACAAACGAGATGTCAATTTGGTCTTTTTCTCGCTAAACTCAACATCCCTCGCAAATGTTGAAGAAGCGGGCGAAATGTTGAAGAGCTTGTCTCGCATGTCAACATTGAGATTTCTCGATTTGAGTTCTCTTCCACAATTATTTCCCAGCGTGATTTCCAAATTGAACAAATACCTTCCTTTGTTCGAAAATTTGAGGCGGATTCATTTCGATCTCAACGAACTCTCATCTCAATCCATCGCTGCTATTGCAGATGTTTTACCTAAGATGAAAAGCATTGTCCACGTTTCCCTCTTGGGAAATAGAAACCTCAACCGGAGTTCGATTGGATCGATATACACCGCAGTCAAGACATCCAATGTCTTCGCATTAGATATCGATTATGACTTAGTTCCTGATGAACTTTCTCACAGATTGGCATTGTATTTGGTGCGGAACCTTGACAAGACGTTGAAGCCGGATATCAATAATATGAATGAAGGGAACGAAGAAGAAGACGTTCTTTTCGATGGTTCACTATTGATGGAGTCAGCGGAGAAGTTGCTTATGGAGAGTGAGAAGAATCAGGGTCAAGCCGATCTCAAATTGCAAAAAATGATCACAGATGCCTTGATCGAGAGATCGAACTCTGTGAGAAAAGACATCCACCGCATCATTGACAGTTTGTTCAAAAAACGTACGCAAGGCACATTGTCATTTGAAGGCAAAGAGAATTTACTCCGGTTTTGCTTACTTGACTCCTGCTTGATCAAGGTGGTCCATATGTTCGAGCAAAAGGCTAAAATGTTTAGCAACACGCCATTGAGCCCATCGCCGTCAACTACTGAAAAAGAAGATCCCATTCTGCAAACTGCACTCCCGCCTCGTGAGCAGTTGCATGAAAGCTCATCTGCCCTTATTGATGCGGGTCCGATCTTGATGGCAAAGACATCTGGACCCTGCAACATGTTCCATGGAAACGAGTCTACTCTTCAGCCACATCTGGTTGTTATTGATGCCAATTCAGATGGCCGAAACATCCCTGTGGACAATTTGACAGGAAGGCCAGTCCTCATGAAATCGATCTCCCAGACATCCATCCACGCGAAAGAGCAGGAAGTCGAAGAGGGAGAATTCCTTAGATGGGGCCACTTTATGGAAAAGAGAGGAGGAGACGCAGAGAACAATACCGAACATGGTAAACATGAGCAGCCAATTTTCGGCTCGATTCCATCAGGCCCAGAACTCAGAGAAGCAATCATTGACGCCAAAGGGTTCCAGTCAGTGACAGAGCTCATAACTAAGATCAACACAAACAGAGTCAGTATTGACAAAATTTTGAAGCCAGAGCAAGAGGAAGCTATTGGCGAGACACAAAGTACACACACTCGAAGTCCCGTTTTAGGATCTTTAGAGAAGGAGACTTCGGACCACGAGGAGGAAGCCTTCGTGGCCCAACCCGAGGAACACGAGTTTCACCCAGAAGTTGATGAAGCTTACGAAAAGCTTTTAAACGAAGCCGAACGTGCAAGAACGAGATGATCTTATCACCCGTCTCGAACACAATTTAAGATCTCATCGCTTCCACTTAGCATAGCCCGCAGAAAGCATTACTGCGATGTACATACTACAACAAGATTGAAGAAGACTATTTGTATTATTAATGACACATTTAGTTCTCAGCAGAGAAAGCAGCAATCTTCTCGTTGATCTTAGCTTGTCTTTGCTCCTTGGTCAACTTGGTAGCCTTGTACTTCTTGGACTCAGCAGCGTATTGCTCCTTGGTGAACTTCTTCTCAGTTGGCTTGAAAGATGGGTCCTCTCTGATTTGCTCGTGAGCGTTAGCGTAGATCTCCTCAACGTCCTCTGGGTCAATCTCGTTGTCGATGTAGGACTTGAAGACTTGCTTGTACTTCTCCTCATCGTCGTCCATCAACTCCTCCATGTACTCAGAGATGTGGCCACCGAAGATGTACTTTCTCAAGAGCTCAGCGTCCAACTCCTCGGATTCAATGTCCCAACCTGGGAATCTCTTGGCGGAGTGAGGAACGTACAAACCACCGTCAGAAGCACCCTTCAAGACACCGAAGATTCTGGCACCGGTGGTGGTTCTTTGCAAACCAATGTCCAAGAAGACCTTGAATGGTCTTGGAGCACCCTCGACAGCCTCGGTCAACTCGTACTCACCCTCAACTTCCTCGACACCTTGGTAGGTCTCGTCCAAGCCGAGCTTTTGCAAAGCTCTTCTGGCAACCAACAAACCGACAGCGTAAGCAGCGGACCAGTTAGTCAAACCGAACTTGATACCGTATCTTGGCAACTCATGGGCGTAAGCGGCAGTGAAGACAAGGTCACCGGTGATGGTAGAAGAGACAATTTGAGCAATGATGTCTCTGTTGGTGAATCTAACAACCAATCTGTACTTTGGCGAGTTGTACTTGGCCTTGTGTTGAGCGACCAATCTCTTTCTTTGGTAGTAGTCGGTCTTACCCTCCTGTCTTCTACGGAAAGGAGTTTGGAATCTGGAGCAGTAGGCAGAGGTCTTGATGCTGGATTTGTCGAAAGCCATTTTGGATGTGGTAGGAAAAGAATTTTTTTCACTTCGCTTTTTTTTCTTTCGTCCGCATCGCGCCGGGTCGTGCGCCGCCAGGCTGCTGCTCGCCGCGCACACGCGGACCTACATGTACGTCTGCGGGCTGAGATGTACACACAAATCACGTGATATGCACTTTGCCCGGTCGTCGTGATTTTTCCCGCTGAGGTGGCGGGAGACGAGGCTCCTGAGCTGTGCTGTGTATGCGCGATACCCGGCGGTCTCAGCGGCGCCAGGGGACCCGTGGAGCGTGGCACCGCGGCCGCCGCTGTGGCCGAGCGCGGAGCAGCAGAGACACCCGTACACCAGAAATATGAACCCTTTCAGCACCGGCGGCAGCGCAAAAGCTGGGCGGGCGGGCAGGAGTGCTTCGTAAATCGAACGGAAGCTTTTGCGCTTTGCTGCGCGCGGGCAGCTTTCGGTGGGCGGTGAGAAAGGGTCGGATCGGACGCTGCCGCATTGGGCTGACGTACCCCAGAACGCACGAAACGCACCCACCGCAGCCAAGGTTGATCAGCTACACAGCCAAGAATTGCCAGCTGCACGAGCAGCGTCGCAGCGCCTTTTGCAAGCGAAGACAGCGGTGGTTCCAACGGAATACAATGCCTCTTCAAGCGCAGGGCGCCGTATTTTAGGTCGCGACCTGCATCCGCGGTGCGCGTGTCTTAACACGTCGCTCTTTTTCAAGCTTCAATTTAGGCAACTCCAGCACCTAAACTCAATCCATTGTAATGTCCTCCACTAGTGCACGCCTGGACGACCAGCCGAAGGTCAAATCTAGGAGGGCTCCCGCCGAGAGAGCAGCCATGAGCGACGCACCCGAGGAACCTGAGGTTTCCGCCCAAGAGAAGTACGACCAGTCCACCGCGCTGGCCTTGAAAGAATTGGAGACGTGGTTGGCGCCCTTGGTGTTCACCGTGATCTCGTTTGTGTTGAGAATGTTCCGCATTTCCGTCAACAACGCGGTGGTGTGGGACGAGGCCCATTTTGGCAAGTTCGGCTCCTACTACTTGAGACACGAGTTCTACCACGACGTGCACCCTCCATTGGCGAAGGTGTTGGTCGGTCTTTCGGGCTGGTTGGCCAACTACAACGGCTCGTGGGACTTTCCATCGGGCGAGACGTACCCCGAGTGGATTGACTACACCAAGATGAGAATGTTCCAGGCCACGTTCTCCGCGTTGTGCACTCCTTTGGCGTACTTCACCGCCAAGGAGATTGGCTTTTCCATTCCGTCCGTGTGGTTGTTCACCATCATGGTCACCTTTGAGTTGTCCTACGTGACCTTGGGCAAGTTCATCTTGCTCGACTCCCCTCTCTTGTTCTTCACGGCCTGCACGGTGTTCACCTTCAGCAGGTTCCACAACTTCAACAAAAAGGAATTGGCGTTCACCAGAAAATGGTGGAAGTGGCTCTTGCTCACCGGCTTGGCCATCGGATGCACGTGCTCCACCAAGATGGTTGGTCTCTTCGTCACCACCTTGGTTGGTATCTACACCGTGGTTGACTTGTGGTCCTTGTACGGTGACAAAACCGTCACCTGGTCGAAGTACGGATGCCACTGGGCCGCCAGAATCTTTTCGTTGATCATTGTGCCTTGCTGTGTCTTTTTGCTTGCCTTCAAGGTTCACTTTGATTTGTTGTACAAGTCTGGTACGGGTGATGCAAACATGTCCTCTTTGTTCCAGGCAAACTTGTTGGGCTCGGAAGTTGGAGGTGGTCCAAGAGACGTGTCGATTGGCCACTCTTCCGTCACCATCAAGAACCAAGGTTTGACCGGCGGGTTGTTACACTCTCATGTTCAGACGTTCCCTGAGGGCTCCAAGCAACAACAAGTCACCACTTATTCCCACAAGGATGCCAACAACAACTGGATTTTCCAAAGATCTCGTGGTGTTGAGTTCTACAACTCGGACATTCTCAAGGATATCGAGTATGTTACTGACGGAATGGCGGTCAGATTGGTTCATCCTATGACCGGCAGAAACTTGCACTCGCACGAGGTTGCCGCACCTGTTCAAAAGTCTGAATATGAAGTTAGTGGTTACGGTAACTTGACCATCGGTGACTACAAGGATGACTGGGTTGTCGAAATCATGGAGAACTTCGGTAGCGAGGACAAGAAAATCTTGCATCCTCTCAGCACCTCTTTCAGATTGAAAAACCGTGTCTTGGGATGTTATTTGGGTGTGACTGGAAACACATTGCCTCAATGGGGTTTTAGACAGGGTGAAGTCGCCTGCTTCAAGAATCCGTTCAAGAAGGACAAGCGCACTTGGTGGAACATTGAGACCAACCACAACGAGATTCTTCCAGATGCTCCAGAGGACTTCAAGTTGCCTAAAACCAAGTTCCTCAAGGACTTTATTCAGCTCAACTTGGCTATGATGGCCACCAACAATGCTTTGGTCCCAGACCACGAGAAGCAAGATGATTTGGCTTCCCAATGGTGGCAATGGCCTACTTTGAACACGGGTATTAGAATGTGTTCGTGGGCTGATGACAAGGTCAAGTACTACTTGATTGGCTCCCCAGCCACTACATGGACTTCCACAGTCGGTGTTATCCTTTTCTGCTTCATCACCTTGTACCATTTAATCAGATGGCAAAGACAAATCAACGATTTCAAAGACAGCAACAGCCTCAAGACGTTCCTCATGGGTGGTATCTATCCTATGTTCGGATGGGGATTGCACTTCATGCCGTTTGTCATCATGGGCAGAGTCACTTACGTGCACCATTACTTGCCTGCATTGTACTTTGCAATGATTGTCTTTGTTTACGAGGTGGAGGCTTTCACCAGACCATTGCTCGCTTCCAGAAAGCCAACTAACAGATACATTTACACCGGAATCTACGTGGCGTTGTACGCTCTCATGATCGGCACTTTCTGGTACTTCAGATGGATTTCATGGGGTATGGAGGGTCCTAAGTCTGACTGGGCCCATTTGAAGATGTTGTCATCCTGGAGGGTTTCGGACGACGAGTACGTCTGATGCGGCTGTCGAATTTTGTATTTATGACAATGACAGACTTTCAAATGGCGTGCAATCAGACGTTCATTGTCAGCGAATCGCGAAGTCGCAACACGCTGGTGGTCGCTGGCTTTGATAGAAAGGCCGGTCATAGACCCTAACGCCTGCCTGTGGCAGTTACGTAAACTGAAAATTTCAATGCACCGTTTTCAGTGGTATTGTGTAGCTGTTGCCTTGTCCTCTACATTTATTGTGTGTGGATATAAGCATGGAGAGGTTTGCCAATTGCGCGCATCGAATCCATCTTAGTCAGCTCCGCACTTTAGTCCACACATCCTTCCACTTCCTAATTCTATCGCCACATTTCACTAGCTTGTCATAGAATGATCAGGATACTTCTAGGACGCTCCACTAAGAGGTGCTTGAGCAGCAAGCAAGCGGCTCGCAAATCGTCATTCATGAGCCACACATTAATTAGTCCAGCGTTCGTCCGGCTCGAGCAAAGCGGCGTTCGTTTGTACTCGGAAAAAGCAGCCACGAAAGCGTTCAAGCCCTCTTCCTTCTCGCTACCGCAAGATGCTCCTCTAAGCTCGCAGAGCGGCGCAGAAAAGGCGACGGACAATGAACTCCAGCCCTTCCAAATGACTCAACTAGTCAGAGGAGATACAGACCTCAAGATCGGAATCACCGACAGAGCGAAAGACAAGCTCATCGCTATTGCTACCGAAGACGGCAGCGATAACACTGCGTTGCGTGTCCAAGTCGAGAGCGGCGGCTGCCATGGATTCCAGTACAATTTTGAGCTTACCACTTTGGATGCCGAGCTTGCAAAGAATGAGGACTTGGTCGTTTTTCTGAGAAAAGACACAAGTAAGGCCAACGTCGTTTTTGACGAGTCTTCTCTCGAAATCTTGCAAGACTCCAAAATCGACTACACGAAGGAGTTGATTGGCTCTTCCTTCAAGATGGTGGATTCACCCTACACATCCACCTCGTGCGGATGCGGTGCTTCTTTTGACTTTGACTTTGAGAAGCTCGAGAAAGCCAAAGCCGGCCATTAAGTCCGATTCGGTCCTCACCATTGCATAGCTATATACGTTCCAAAATGCATCTTCATAACATATTGTTCTTTGTAGCGTGCACTTACTCTACTCCGAGACCTTTTTTCTTCACTTCATTTTAGATGTAGATACAGAGATTTGGGGACTTGCCCAGGGACGTTGCTGGTCCGTGATGCTCCACATCCGCCCGACACAGCGCGGTTAATAACCTTCATCTCCGAAATTCGTTATGATAGTCATACAGATCATTCCCGAGGCAGTGTCTTGATAGTTTCGATACTCTTGTTGGCGTAGTATCTGACATCAACATCAGCATCTCCCAGCAAAACACCCAAGTTTGAAAGGATGTCGCTTTCGGTATGCTTGAGTTCATCCGGCTGCAAAGACTTGGCCAATGCTTCGTAAATCACCAAGTAGGTCTTGCCAACGTTGAACCTAATGTTAGGGACGGGGTCGTTTATGAGATGATTGATGAATGGAAGGATGTCCTTCACAATGACGGACAGATCGACAACTGGAGCGAGGGTTGTGAAAGCAAAAAGGCATGTTATCCTTATGATGAAATTTGAGAAGTCAACTTGCTCGGCGCTTGAGGCCTCTTCATCTCCAATCTTCTCATCTTTGATGTTGAGCAAGCGTGAGACAATTTGACGTTCTGCCCATTCGGAGCCGAAAATCACCGTCAACTCTTTTAAATTGTTGACAGCAGCATCACGCACTGCAAAAACAGGGTCCCACAACCATGACATGCACAAGTTCAACAACTCGTTGTTGAAGAACAGCTCTCCCAATTGACTAGCCAATTTAGGGATATATTCGATGATTGCCAAACGGACTCTCCATTTGCCGTCCTGTGCTAATTCTGTAATGGCTGGAAGCAAGCTGGTCGAAAGCAAGTTAATACCAACAGTCTCGTTGACCACCGATAAGTTTGAGATGATGTTCAATCTAACATCAGGGAATTCGTCCTTCAACATTTCGAGGAAGATTGGCAACAACTTGTCGATGGTGGATTGCTTGGGCAAGATTGGGGACAATCCAGTGACGGTTGACGCCAAAGAGGCCCTAACATTCTCGTGGGAGTCGTGACTCAACTCGTTGACAACGGGAATAATCTTGTTCTCGACAATCTTCAAATCCTTAATAAGCTTACAGAACCGGGGCAATTGTTTGGCGATTGCCTTTCTGACCTCGCCCTCGTTGTCTTTCAACAACTCCACGAATGGGTCGATCAATTTGAACAAGTCGTCGGAGTCAGCAAAGTTCTCGGCAATGTCGGCGAAACGGTCAGCAGCAGCGTACCTGACTCTCCAGCTCTCGTCCTTGATCAACTTCAATGCACTGACCAAGCAGTCGGGATTATGAGAGTCGTCCTTGATGGAACGGAAGTAGTGTAAGATGGAGACCAAGACATCAATGCTCAACAACTTGACGCTGTCTTGAGAGTCGTTGATGAGGTTGTGGAACATCTTGGAGATGTACTCCAAGTCGTTGTTGTCAACTGCGTTTTCAGCCGCAGCAGAGGTCAGGCTGTACTCGGTCAACTTGTCGATCAAGACAGGCAAGTTCTTGGCAGCGCTTCTCCTGACCATGGGGGAGTCATCGGCAACCAAGTTGAAGTAGAGCACAAACAACTCTCTTCTGATGGCCGAGTCCACACGCACAATGGCGGACTTGAACAAGCCACACAGGGAGACCTTCTTGGAAAACCAGTCGCCCTGGCTCAAGGAGCGAACCAAGTCCAAGAACACGCCGTTCACCTCTTCGTCGGAGAGATCTAGACTGATCTTGTTCAACGACTCGACGGCGTTGTCGCGGACAATGGGTTCTTCCATGGCACTCAAGACGGCCAAAATCTTGATCAAGGGCTGGGTGTTTTGATGGCCACCAACAAGAGGAGTGAAGGCGCCGAGCTTGTCGGCCATGACGGCGAAAACCTCTTCTTCGTCATCTTGCGCCACGTCCTCCAAAAAGGGAAGCAACTCCTGGAGCGTGCGCTGGGGGCCCAAGGCAATGGCGATGGAGTCGATTTTCTGCATGGCCGACACCCTGTTGGAGACGTCGTCGTGCTTCAATTCGTCCATGAGCAACGCCAACGGGTAGAAATCGTCGGAGGTGTTTTCCATGGTGGACAGTGTGAGAATGGGGCCGAGGGAACGCTGTGGTGGGGGGAACGGCAGCCGGGGATGCGCTGGAAGAGGGCGTGAAGGGTGGACTATGGGGACGGTGGATCGCAGCAGCGTGGATTGTCGTCGGAAAGCGGTGCGCGCACGACCGCATAAAAGGATGTGGGTGTGGAGGCGATTGCGGCGGCTTTGGGGCGCTTGCGGCGGCGGGGGTATTGCCACGGCCGGGCGAGCAGCGGGCGCAAGGCGGGTAGCGACGGGTTATGTTTTGTGCTGGATGGACACACCTGCGGACACGCGGACGGGCACGCTCCAGCAGGCAGGAGACACCGGTGGTTGCGCAGAGGAGGTGGATGTGGCGAGCGCGGGCCGAGAAAAAGAAGGACGGCTGGGGCGGAGGATGGGCGGGTATAAATAGGAAAGGAGCGGCTTTGCAAACAAATCAGAGGATAAAAAAAAGAAAAAAGGAGTGCAAAGAAAAGACAACGAAGAGGCCAAGGGGCAAAGGAAAGGAGAAAAAGGGAGACGGAGAACGCAAGAGCCGCGTTGAGCTTATGGGGCCAGTGGGCTGGAGGTCGCGCCGCACGGTAGGCCCCGTAGGCGAGCGACGTTTGGGGCCGGCGCTGCGAAATGGGGTCTCGCGAAATTGGCTGGGGCCGAGCAATGGGCCTGCCCTGCGGCCAACGATGTAATAGTTGTGGGCAGTTCAGCGAGGGGAGCGAAATTTCGAACGGCTCTGAAAAGATTAGCTTCACAAAACCATATGCTCTTTCCCCTATATATACGCAATTTTTTTTTTTTTTTTTTTTTTTTGCGGCGGGAGGCGGTGAGGCTTCTCTGGCCTGCTAACAGCAATCAGCCACGCGCGGCGCGCCGGCTGTTTTGGCCAGGACAGGAAGAGCACGCAGGGCCACCGATAAGCACAGCGGGCCAGGAGGCCCCAGACCCTGCTTGTTAGTAGCCGGAATACACTCTGTTTTACCAAGTTTCTTATCTTCGCCAGCGCCTGCTGCGTCCTATCGGCAGAAGCATCACCGAAAATCAAAAGCGGTAGCGGCTCACACGACTTCCACCGCTCCAGGCCCACGTTCCCAGCCATTGCGCCGAGCCCAATTTAAGCACGGGATCGCCAGATTTGAGCAGGGCAGCGCCGGAATCCAAGCAACTTTGAAGGCAGAGCCAAAACAATTCCGACCACACCCTTCCATGACCGTGCACCCATCGTCAACGGTGCCAGACAGCATTGACATCTACCACTCCCAAATCGGCGCCGACACCAGGCGCAAGTATGCGGAGGCCGTGGCTGCGGCGCCAGCCGTGCGCTGGCACTTTGAGCCGGTTGCCGGCTTCTTCAGACAGCTGCTCGCCGAAACCGACGAAGCCACGTTCGACTACCTCCGCGAGGGCTTCGGCAAAATGAAGCCGTGGGCCCAGATAGCGGCCGAGCTTGTGGCGCTCAATGCTGAAGCGCCGCCGCACGAGTGCTACAAATTGCTCTTTTTGGGTCGCCACGGCCAGGGCTACCACAACGTGGCCAACCTGAAGTATGGCGAGGCTGCGTGGGAGAGCTACTGGCTGCTCCAGACGGGCGACGGCGATCTAGTGTGGGCGCCGGACCCGGAGCTCACGGCTTTGGGCGTGAGCCATGCTCGGGCCAATCGTCTCCAGCTCACGCAGGAGGTGGCCCAGGGCTGCCCCGTGCCGTCGAAATGGTACCTGTCGCCCCTCAGGCGCTCCATCGACACGTTGATTGACACGTGGAGCGGGATCGTCGATGTTCGCGTGCAGCGGCCGCTCATTATGGAGTGCTTCCGAGAGACCATTGGTGTGCAGCTTTCGGACAAGCGGTCGCCGCGGCGCGTGATTGTGGAGAAGTACCAAAAGAAGGGTTTAGTCGTTGAAAGCGGCTTCGAAGAGGAGGACGTGTACTTCACGCCAACGTGCCGTGAACAAACGTGGGAGCAGGCCATGAGGCAGCTTGACGGTTTGCAATACATTTTTGACACCACAGACAAGCACGCGGACACGGTGGTCAGCATCACGTCGCATCTGGGCTCGATCCGGGCACAGTTGTTGGCGTTGAACCACCGGGCGTTTGCGATCGGAACGGGCGGCATGATACCGGTAGCGGTGAAGGCGACGAAGGTGGAGAGGAAGTGAAGAAGTGAAAATAAGTGAAAGGAAGAAGTGAAGGAAGTGAGGAAAGAGAGCAAGGAAAAGCCACTGGTTCGCGACCGCCGCTGGCTAGTATACTCGTACTGGTGTATTTGCCATTGTTTCAAAGGCATGTGTATTTGCCATTATTACAGAGGCATGTGTATTTGTCATTATTGCGAAGGCATGTGTATTTGTCATTATTGCAAAGGCATGAACAAGTTGTTTGTCGTAAATAGGTCGTCGGTCTCCACGTTGGACGGAAAGTCATCCGCAATGGTACCCTTGGAGGGAAGCTCGTCTAGAAGAAGATCGGAGAACAACAGGGAGGGCGTTGTCATGGGCGAGTTCCAGCTGGCGATATCCTGATAAGACAGGGCGGATGTGGAAGGCTCCGGGAGCCCCCGCAAGTTGACCACGCTGTGGGCGAAGCTCGGGCGAGGCGAATGCGGGAACACCTGCGGCTTGTGGACGTGGCCGCTGTCACGGCGGCGCTGCAGCTTGCCCTTGAGCGAGTGCAGATGCTTCAACTGCACCGGGGCCTCTTCGATGTTGTGGCTCTCGAGGCGGCTCGAGAGCGAGGTGACCGACAGCTGTGGGCTGGGCATGGGGAAGTAGCTTTTGAGGAAAAGCGAGTTTGCCCGGGCCGGGAAGGCATCGAGCAGAACCGGCAAGTCTTCGTCGGGCAGCGGCACGGCTGCACGGGCAGCGTCCGGCGGGAGAACGGCGCCAGCACCGGCGACCGCCGAAGTGCCAGGATCCAAGGCGGAACTGGAGCCAAAACTCAAGCGGGAGTTGGACGCATTGGGGCCAAAGTTCAATCCGGGGTGGGATGGATCGGATGGATCGGAGGCTGGATTCAAGTCGGAATTAGGACCTGAATTGAAGTCAGGGACAGTGTTGCGGCCGGCGGTTTCGAGCGGCGAAACCAGGGCGGAGGAGTTGGAGCGTGTGTGGGAGGCGGTGGTGGCGGCGGACGGCACGGGCGGCGGATGGTGCGGGTCTGTGGGCGAGATGGGCCGCGGGCCGGCCAGGTGGGCGTCCTCGGGCTCGCGGTCGAGAGGGCGATCGAGATCGCACGCGGCGGTGGAAGCCAAAAGCGCCACGATGTCGTTGATGGGCAACAGCAGGCCCCCGTCGTCGGCGGAGCTGTCGGAGGTCGGCAGCAGGGCCAGCAGGCGGGCGCGGCGGGTGTTTTCGAGTAGGCGGTGGAGAAACGGTAGGTGCGGCTCCAGGAGACACACCAAGGTCAGTAGCGAGCGCGTGAGCATGTCGATGCGGGCCTCGAGCAAGTCGATGTAGCCGGACGGATGGGCCTTGTCCTTGGCGCGGCGCTTCTCCAGAAACAGGCAGAGCTTGTTGTCCTGGAGGCAGCGGGAGCAGGGGTTTCTGCCGTCGCACTTTGTCTTTTTGATGCGGCACGAGTCACAGGCCTTGCCCACCCGCTTCTTCTTGTGGTGGTGGGGGTCTTCTGCGGGGGACGCCATGGGGCCGGGAAGGAGGGCGGAGGAGGAGCAGGAGGAAGGAGCAGCCAGAGAACGCCAGCGGGAGAACAGCGAACAGACGGCCACAGCAAAAAAGCTGGCGCACCTGGCCACGTCGGATCGTGGGATATTTACGCCGATGTGGGCCTAACATTAGTAATGCACACGGGCCCGGAGTGCGGCCCGCTGCCGATAATGAGGGATATTTCCCGAGCAAAGTTCCGGCAAGCAGGCCGCGGCCGCCACGGCCACGCAGCTTTTGGAGGCGCCACGGCCGGCCTGGCGGGCGGTGGGGCTCGTGCGGCCGCCACGCCCGCCGAGTTCTGTCCAGATCCCGTGCTTGTGGCCCCGGCCCCTGGGAACACGGCCGTGCGCTCCAGGCCGCTAGCCGTCGCACTAGCCGACTTGACAGCCCGCGCCATGCGGCTTGCGCGCAGGCCGTCTTCGCCACGGCTCCGCTGGAGGGCACTGCGAGCGTCGCTGGCTCGGTGGATTTGGACGTTTTCTGGCGTCTCCGGCTGCCTGCCTCTCCCTCTTGCCGGGCGGCCGCCCACGCTTCGCCACCAAACCGCGACGGCCGCCGCTCGTGGGCCAGCGCACGGGACGCCCCACACGGACACTGCCGCGCCGCACGCGGGCGCGCCGTTGCCCATCTTTGCTCACGCTCGTGTCTTCTTTGACACCGTGCGGCATTTGTCGTATATGGCAGTCGGGCCGCTCGTAGCTCCGTGCTTCTTCCGAGCTCGCCTGGACACGACCGCTCCCACACACAACCACCGCCCCTTGCGCCGCTTGCTTTCGGCGCTTTCGCCGAGCTTCTTGGCGGCGCGCCGCCAGCGTTCTGTCTTGCAAAACACTTTTTTCCACTCGCTCGAATCGAAGCGCCTAAGCCACGCCCAGCCGAGGCGCTCGCGTCTTTCCGCCCACACGGCTTCGAGGATTGCACGCTTATGCTTATGCTTCCACACATGGTCCCGCTCGTGCCCCAGCGGTGCGGCGCCAGATCCTCGGGGCCGACGCGGCTAGGCTCTGTGCTGCTCTTCCCGCGGCTACTCTGCCTCGCACTCTGGTCTGTTTCCGTCTCTGCGCGCCGATTTTTGTCTCTGCGTGCGGCCTTGCCGTCACTCCGCGCACACTTTGCCGCCGCGCTTATGAGTCAGCTTCTAACTCCGGCCCCTTCTGGCCCCTCCTAGCTTCTGCGGGCGCCGCGGGCGATCAGCTGTCGTCGCTTGCCCGCGACACCCCTGCCGCCGTGGCCCTGCTTCGCTCTGCTTCTACCGCCCTGTGCACTGGTCTTACCTGGCCCGGCGCACTTTTTTCGCAATTCCCGTGTAGCGGTTCTGTGGTCTAGTTGGTTATGGCGTCTGCTTTACACGCAGAAAGTCCCCAGTTCGATCCTGGGCAGAGTCACGCTCGCTTTTTGCCCGCCCGCAAACAGACGCCTTCCGCCCGGAAAGAGCGCCCCGCCTGTGTGCACGCCGCGCGCGTTTCTTTTTACCATCTCCAGCTCGGCCTTTTTTTCGCACATGAGCCGGGCCCACTTCTCACTCTCTTCTGGCTACCGGCATTCTTCTTCTCCCGCCTGTCCAGGACCCTCCCATTGAGCTGGCTTCTCCGCTGCATTTCTGACCACGTGCCTGCAACACACACCGGTACACCAAAACCATTTTTCCCGCCGGCCGTCCGTTCACCTCCGGCCCATCTCCAACCCCACACGCTTCAAGGCCTGCTGGTCCCCGTTGGTGAAATAACACTCTTTCCAGCAGCTGGCTCCTTCGCCCCAGCCCCCGAAAAACAAACGTCGCATCCCGCCCCTGAGTCCCCGCAAAAACGCGTCATGTCCGCCTTCACCAACAAGAGACAACGCGACGCAGAGCCCGACCAGCGCAACGCCAAAACCCTCATGGGCGACAAGGAAAAGGAGGCCCTCTCACAGTCGTCCGAGTGGCCCATGTACAACCACCCGGACGGCGGCACCATCAAAATCACGCCCTGGGGCTCGTTGCGCCAGTGGGTCGACCCGCTCACAGGCCAGGCGTCCACGCGCTTCGAGGACGCCAGTTTCGCCGACCTTTCCTTCCACAGCCTGGCCCACAACCAGAGCTATGAGTTGCCGTCCACGCCCATGTCCATCAACATGACCAGCTCGTCACGGTCGTCGCCGGCGCCGGCCGACCGGTTGCACTTGACTCCTTCTTCCGAGGCAGAGCTGTACGTGATTGAGGGCTACCAAGGCGCCGTGCCCACTCACCAGTTTGCTCAGGAGCAAGAAAACTATTTGGGAATGGGTGACGAGGAGTATTCCGATGACACGACAATGGCCTGAGCGCCGATATGGGACGGTTTGTACGATACGAGACGCGACGTGGAGTCGCATAAAACATTTGTCAGAATAAAAACATATGAAAAGTAACTAGCGTGGGTGTAAAGAAACTTCTGTAAAACTCTCACCTCCATCAACGACTCGCGTTTCCTCGAGGCAGTCTTCCCGCTCTTCGAGTGAGTCTCTCCTCTCACAAAACCCTGTTTATTGTCTCCTGCCTCTTTCGTTCACTCAGCTTTGTTTGGTGAGCGGGTGGCGTCATTTATATTCCTCTCGTTTCTTTCCAGGTTTTCTGTTTCTTTCTCCAGCGGCTCTGCCTCTCATGCCTTTACAAAACTTTCTTTTTTTCCAACGCTATGCTGTGGTCATTGTATTCGTTACATGCTATGCAGAGATGGTGTTCTTGGCCAGTCTTGCCGATGGGCAGGGCCTGTCGTCGAGTCCCACGAGCCCTGCCTGGTCGACGTAGAAGTCTTTGCAGTTGCGGACCTTGGACTGCCCGAGACGAGTCTTCTTTGCTTGGCTTTTCACCATCGAGGTGAACAGGCTGTATGAGATGAACAGCGCCTTCCCGTTCAAGGAGTCGCCGGTCATGAAGTCCTCGTAATTGGAGATGGTGATCCGCGCACCAACCCACTTGTCGTAAGAGTTGAGTATGGGTATGCAGTTGGAGATGTACTCTTTCTCGAGCGGGGTATAGATGTTTTCGTAGCAAACGAGCTTCAGGCCGTAGACGTAGGTAAACCTGTTTCTTTTCATGCACTCTAGATTGTCGGGGCTCGAACAGCCGTGGGCTGGCAGATTCAGGTAGACTGTGCCGCTGGTGCTTGGACACGACTCGAGCGAGCCGCCGGAGAAGCAGCTGCAGCGATCAAAAGACGCCTCTGTAGAAAAAGAGCCGCGATGCTTGCTTGCTTCGGGTGCCAGCGTGAGCTCCCACGCCTCTTCGGCAGAAGCCTGGAGCAACGCGTTGTTGGCAGCCGAGAAGAAGCGGGGTATGGACTTCAACGTCGTCAACTTTCTGGTATCAAGGCTGCAGGCCAAGTCCTTGCCAATGCACAAGTTGCGGTGCCAGTGGGTCATGCTGTAGAAAGACCAGAAATGGAGAATGGCCTGGGTGAACTCGACGCGGAGCCGGAGCGTGTTGCGGTACTTGAGCAGCGCGTAGTTGCTGCCGTACAACACGCGGTCCTCCTTGTAGTAGGACCTGTGGATGGAAGACGCTTCGCCAAGAGTGACGTTCTGAAGCGTGTAGCTGTGGAGAAGCGAGCCGCGGTACTTGGCCGCAAAGGCCAGGTACTCGGCCGGGTCGGACGTGGGCTCCATCAAGAGCCCGTTATCGGCAATGTCCTTGAGGTTGTCAGAACCGAGAGCCAGCACGGTATTCTTCTTGTCGATTTTGCTGCGGAGCTTGGAGAACACGCCCGGCTTCTTGTGATGCGCGTTGCCGTAGGGATCCTCGTCGAGATACGAGTCGTCGAAACTCAGATCGGAGGGCATTTCGTGCTCAAACACTTCCAGGTAGTTTTGCACTTTGTAAACCGACAAGAGCGTGTTGATGAGCGCCTTGGAGCCTTGGAGCTTGTAGATGTTGAGCTGGTTCAGGTTGAGCTCCAACACGACCGGCTGGAGCGGCGAGGAGCGGTCTGTCCACGGCGTATCGAACTCGACCTTCCACAAGGCCAAGCCATAGAAGCCCATAGACGGTTCGTATGCCGGAGTATCGTCGGAGTACGGAGGGAGACTGGCGTCGGCCATATTCGGGGTGTAGGATGGAGAACACTGGGTGGGGCAGCAGGTGAAGTGGCTGAACTGGACAGGGAATTGAAGCCTGAATGGATCCTGTGCCTGGATTGAGACTAAAAAGCGGACAGGGAAGCGGGTCTGAAAAGCCTAGACTGAAAAGATGCGTTGGTTCGGCAAGTAGACGAAAAGAAAAAACAGTAGGCTGGAACGGTCGGGTGGGGGCAAAGCAGCAAAGGAGGGGAGACTTATTGAAAGGCATCAAGGTTTCGGAGGCGCCAAGCTCGTGATGCATACGAGTCACGAATGCCGCCCCATCTTCTGTTGACATCACACTGCATCGAGTCGCGGCAAGTGACCCCACATTAATGGTTGCGCTGGTACACACCGGAAAGCCACGACAAGGTTACACTGCTGCTGGCGGCAACTGAGCCACCGTGGGGACCATGGGACCGTGCTGCCCCAAGCGCCGTTCCAGCGGTCAGCACAAGATGACCCATTTTTTAGAAGGGCCAGGCGAAGGCCGCGTGTGTGCAGAGCGGCCCCACGCCAGCGTTCGGCGTGATTCCGCACCGGCATGATGGGCTCGTATCGCCGGCGGCCCGGACGGGTGCAGCACCAAACAGGCGGTATCTCCGAACTCCGCGCCAAACAGCGCCGAAACAGCACTGACACTGCACTGGAGCTGTACTAAAATAGCGCAGAAACAAGGCCGAAACAGCGCAAGAACAGCGCCGCGCACAGCCTCGCCCGATGCCGTTATGTCCGCGAGCTTGGCCCGCGCGCTGATCTGGTCGCGCTTGGCGCCATTGCCCGAACCAGCTACGAACAAGCTTGGCAGTTCCCACTCTGTGCAGCAGTCAGGTGGTGGTGGAGTAAGGCCGGCAAAGAAGCACAGAAAGTGCCGCTTATCTGCTGAGTGACCACGGCGTTTTTGCTGGCGTGCTGCAGTGGCCTGGCAGGGTGTGCGGCGCGTGCGGCGCGGCCATCGGCCATCGGCCAATTGTGGCCGAGCCATTACTCATGGATCCCTGGCTTCCGATGCAAGTTGCAGCCGGCCGAGCACGTCGGCGGCGATTGCAGAAAACTCACCGAGAACCTGGGCGGTACTGCTTTTTTTGCAAGCGGCGGAGGAGGAGGTGACTGGAAAGTGGCTGAGGGCGAGCCGCTGTGGAAGTTGCTGCTGTAGACAATTGCTTCAGCTGGAGGTTGCCGAAAACACCCTCTGGCTACCGCCGCCGCGACTCGAGAAACTCCACAATGTTGGCCACAACGTCCGCCTTCTTCGTGGCCTTCTTGATGCCGCTGTACCGCCCGGCAAACTCCCGCAACTGCACTAGCGTTACGTTGCTCCACGCGTTCTGCTCCCAGAGCGTAATGACCGCGGCCTCGTCGAGCGCCTCGCCCTTCTGCTTCTTGTCAGCCGGAGCGTCTTCGTCGCGTGCTCTCTTGTTCGACTTGGCGCCTCCAGCCTGCGACGCACTCACCGCCTCCAACATTGAGTTGATGGATTTGATGGTGGCCGTTGCTGCTGTGCTTCCCGTCACGGCCCGGCGCAAGGCCACCACCTGTTGGGCACTCCAGTCGTTGCCGACCAAACTGTTGTCCTCGTCCTTGATCTCCATCTGCAACGCCTCGTGCTTGATGATCTTGTAGAAAAACTGCAATGCAGGGTTTGGCACGTCTCGCGGGTCATAGTGCTGCCACAGCCCGATCTGCTCCACGAGCTGCTCGTAGTCTTTTGACAATTGTACCACAGCGCCATCCTCGTCCTCTCGGAAAATTTCTTTCATCGCGTAGTCTGGAAGGCTCCGGATCTCGCTGAGCCACGGCATCTTGATGAGCAAGAACCCGTCGGGCAACCGGGCGCTGTTGTCCCGCTTGCTGCTATTCGTTGGGTAAAGAGCGTACAAGTCCGGCCGGGCGCTCTTCTTGGGGCACCCAAACACAACGGCGTACCTCTGCAAACGCACGCATGAGTTGTAGAGCGTCTTGAACGTCTTGAACGACTCCGTGAAGCCGCCCTCCTTGGAAGTAGACGTCATGCCATCCGCAAAGTCAGCGCTGACAAAAACAGGCGGTTTTGTGCTGAAAACATACTGGAACGTGGCCATCTCGCGGAAACAAACGAGCTTGAGGTACGGCGCTCTGGAGAACGGCACCTCCTCCACGTCTCCTGTCTCTTGTTCACTGAAATCCGCTTGGTGGCCAGGCACGTGGTCGAACGAGTAGTCTTTCATGTAGTCGACAACGTCGCCTCTCAACAAAAGCACCTTTTCGCCCGCGCCCGCTTGTGGGTCTTCCAGGCACAGTTTCACGGGCACGCCCTTGAAGTACCTGACGGCGGGGTCTGCGGGCTTCTCCAGCGATTTTTCAAGCACCTCCAGGGTATCTGCTCTCACCTGCTGGCTGTCGACGTGCGCCAACCTCATCTGGTCCCCTTCCGTCGACACCTGGCAAAAGTGCTGGATTTTCTCGTGGTTGTAGAGCGTGTAGCCTTTGACGGAACAGCCCAACGCTCCACCCAACGGGGCGCCGTCACTCAAGATCAAGTCGCAGGCAAACTGCGTTCTTCTGACTTCTTTGATGCGGGAAATCAGGTCTCGGATCTGGGTGCTCACGGTGATCTTCAGCCAGCGCCGGGTTGCCAGCGCCTTGTCTGTCCTGCTCGAGTCGGATTCCGGAAGGTAGTTGGTGTTCAAGAAAATGTTGTGGAACAACGTCAAGTCAAACGGCTTCTTCTCTGCTTCCGAGGTGTCGCGGGCGTCCAAGAAAAACGGGTAGATCCGGACGCGGTTGTCCTCGAAGTCGCTGATGAGGATCCGCAAGTTGTCCTTAAGCTGGGGGTTGACGTAGGGCCGGTCGTTGTTGGTGAACCAGTAGAGCTTCTTGACGTTGTACTGAGGCTTCTGCTGGAACTCGCGGAGCACGCTTTTCAACACCGTGTGGAGGTTGTCTTTGTGGTCACTGCACGGGCGGTAGCGGTCAGTAAGGCGGTGAAAATGGTCGATCTCGTCTCGGACAATGCTGTGTAGCGTCTTCATGTTGGAGCTGTTCAAGTCGTTGAGCGAGAAGATCTTGTTGATGCCGGAGTTCTTGGGAAACTTGGAGCTGGTGGACTCGCAATTGTAAAGAAACACGCCCACGCCGTTGCTGGGAAACGCAATGATCATTTCCGATAGAAGGTCGTCGATGCATTTCAAGATCTGCAAAAGCTGGCTGTGGCCATCGAGAGCAGACACGGGCTGGTGGATGGCGGAGGAGACATCGATGAGAAACGCAATGCCTTCTTTGATCTCAAACTGTTTGTACTTTTCATCTGTGGAATTCATGGCAGAAGGTCCAGCTTCTGTTTTCCAGAGTGATGACGCTTGTGGGGTGCAGTGCATGGAAGCGCGAGCGCTCGATATGACAAGTCCACCACCACCCACTGCAAGCGCACCACGAAAACACAGCGCTAAAAAGTCTGAAGCGCCAAACCTGAAACGCAGAGCCCGCAACAGCCCGAGCGCCCAGAAACACAGAACCTGAAACAGCTAACACAAGACCTGAAACAGCGTGAAACACGGAACCTGAAACACATTCTCTTCACCATGTCCATCCACTACGTGCTCGTGCTAAATCGCCAAGGCAAGACGCGGCTCGCCAAATGGTTTGACAATACATACACAGAACAGCAGAGGCAGGAGGCCGCCAACGAGGCGTACCGGCTCGTGTCGTCGCGGGACCTGAAGTTCCAGAGCAACTTTGTGGAGTTGAAAAACACCAAGATGATTTACAAGCGCTACGCCGGGCTCTACTTCATCATGCTGACGGACTTTGTCGACAACGAGCTCAGCTACTTGGAGCTGATCCACTTTTTCGTGGAGATCTTGGACTACTACTTCGACGGCGTGTGCGAGCTCGACTTGGTGTTCAACTTTGCCAAGTTGTACACGATTCTCGACGAGGTTTATTTGGGCGGCGAGCTTCACGAGATCCTGAGGAACAGGATTGTGCTGCGGCTCCAGCACATCGACGTGCTACAGGGCTGAGAAGCAGAGCAGCAGCAGCAGCAACAACAACAGCAGCAAAATATACATGGGACGGAAGTGATACATCACGTAAGCACGTGTAGCGGGTCGGCCGTGGGCTGGTCAAGGCTTCTTTCGGTGATGATGGCCCACAACTTGGCGGTGACGTCGTCGATCAGAAGCAGGCCGATGTCCACCACGGCAACAGACGCGTCGGCGTCGGGCGCTAGCACGTCCAAAAAGCACTTCTTGACGCGTTCCTGGAAGTCGGCCTTTTCGTAGCGCTCCTCGCCCCAGCCCTTGCGCGTGGACAACTCGTCCATGGAGATGGTGAGGAACAACGTGAGGTCGGGCTTGGGCAAGCCCTTGTCCGGGCTGTGCAACCAGTCGTAGGGCCGGGCGGTGTTTTTGGCTAGCGAGTAGGCCGTGCCCAGGTATGCGTAGCGGTCCATCACGACGCTGCGGCCGGAGCGGAGCGTGGCCTCGATGGACAGCGCGAGCTCCCAGCGGTTGGCGGAAAAAAGGAGGTGGGCGGCCTCGTCGCTGAGCGAGTAGTCGGGGTCTGCCAAGTACTTGTTGATCACCTGGCCGATGGGCGTCAGGCGGTCGGGAAAACGGACCAATTGGGCGTCCAAGCGGTCGGCGAGAATCTGGGCCTGCGTGGACTTGCCGGAGCGGTCCAAGCCTTCTAGGAGAATGAGCGTGCCACGCATGGAAGGCGGTATTGTGGAGTGAACGGAGGATGGGAGCGTAGATAGTGCAAGTGGATAGAGAAGAGCGCGTGGAGCGCGGCAGCGAGGACAGAGAAGAGGACGCAGAGAAGAACAAGAGAACACAAGAGATATAGGAGGACGGCGCAGAGCCGCTCGGCCGTCACATACATCCGTCCGCATCAGCTGTGCTGGGGATTATGACCGAAGGGTTCAGAGGCGGCCTCACCCTCCGGAGATACACCCCGGCAGATTAATCTACAAGCCAGTAGGCCACGACCGGCCGGCGTGCACAAAGGCACGCAGGCGGCCGTCGCCAGCAGCATCGAACCGGCGGAACGGAGAACCCGTCGGTGACGCCGCTGGAAAGGCTTGGTGAAGAAGAGCGAAGGAGGATGAAAAAGTTTACGCTGGCGCTGGCGCGCGCGGGCAGAGGCCGGCCGCTGCACGCAGGCCGGCGGCTGCGAGGGCCGAGTGTGCGGCGCCTAGGGCAGCCTGTGGCCAGAACAGCATTGCAACACTCAGCGCAAGGTTGAAGAAAGAGACCACAAAAGAAGCAGTGGCGGCATCTCGAGATGAAATGAAACTAAAGCCATAGGCGTCTCAAACACAAAAACAAAGCCAAACCGACACGCAAACGGAACAGGGATCGATGGCCCTGGCCCGCGCCGGCCCGGCCCACAGTGCCTCTCCCGGCCGAGCCTTGCACTGGCGCATCGGCTCGGCAGCACCGCGCCCGAACTTTTCACGATTGACAGGCAGCTGCCGTCCAGCGGCACACGACACTGACGGGAGAGTGGATTCAGAGCGCAGAGCTCCAACCAAAAGCCGCGAGGCCCCGGCCAAAGTTAGCGAAGCTTGTTCGCCGCCGCTGCTTGCGCTGTGGTGCTCGTAACACCTGGCGGAGCCGCGCCTCGGGCCCTGTGGCCAGACGACTCTGGCGCCGGCACACTGCGGCCGCGGCGCGGGAGGAGAGGCGGAGGCCAGGAATCTGGCGCTGGCGCGGCGCTGCGCTTTGTCGCTTTTCGTTCTCGGGTTCGCTCGCACCACGGTCTGTCGGAGCCGCCGGTGGGTGCCCTAGAGTGCCGTGTTGAGTTGCCCTCGTTCCGTTTTCGCTGTGGTTTTTACTTGCGTTCACTTCTTTTCTTCATTGTCCGCCTCTTCATCTCCTCTTTTTTGAAACCCTTCTTTTCATTTCCGATTCTCATCCCCCTCCTCTTCATCTCTTTCTCTTGCGGCCTCGCGCCTCGGCGCAACTTTCTGGCCCTAGAGCCGCTCCCGCCCCAAACGGCCCGCAGTGGGCGGCCGCACTGCGCCAGGCTGCTCCGCACATTGGACGTTGCGGTGTCTGAGCCCACACATCCGCACCTTCGCTAAAACAACACAACACCGCCAGTGCCGGACCGGATCGAGCAAACACTCTTTTTTTTTCCTGGCCCTTTGCACGTCCCCCGCCACAACACTGTTTGCCCCAGCAGAAAACAGCCCGTTCGCCGTGCCCTCGCCGCCCCATCCGCCCCACCGCCGCCACCTGTCGCCCGCTTCTCCACTGTTTCCTTGTCCTACTGCCTCTGCCACAGCCTCGCTTCTGATCAATGTCGTTCCAAGTCCTCACAGGTATGTCTGGCCCCCTCGCGCCTCCCGCCGGCCCCTACTAACCTCCAGTGGGTAACCACCCCAACTTGCCGTTCTACGCCTGGCGCTTGCACGAAACGCGGGCCTGCTCCGTCTCCATGGTGGCGCCGGCGCTTGATCCGCTGTCGCCGATCCGCTTTGCCTCAAACACTCTAGGGAACTCCCAGTTTGTGCCGGCCGGCCTCTTCTCCTCTGTCGAGGCCATCAACGTGCCCCAGCGCTTCGACGCCGTGATTCTCAGTGTGCCCAACTTGCAAGCCTTCCAGGACGCCTGCACGTCCTTGAGCCCGTTCCTCCACTCCAACTCCATCATTGTGCTCGAGTCCACCGGCTTTGTGCTGTTGGAGGCCTTTGTCCAGTCCAGCTTCCCCAAGTCCAAGAAGATCACCGTGTGCTCCATCATGAACGAGGCGGAGCTCAAGTACGTGCCCGCTAAGAACACGTTCGTCCACAACGTGCTCAACAAAAACCACCGCATTTACTTGGGCTCGTGCTCCGACGAGTCGAAGTCCTTGTTCAAGGCCTCCGACTGCCCCTCCTACACCGCGTTCTACAGAATGTTGCAGTTGGTCCAGGAAAACCTGGCCGGCAACATCAGCTTGCTCAAGTCAAACAACCACAGAGAGTTCATGACCTACCAGTGGAAGTTGGCCCTTCCCCGAATCGTTCTCAACCCTCTTTCCGTGATTTTCGAGGAGCCCTTCCCGGAAAAGTTGGAGTCTCAGATTTTGGCCAAACCCTTGCTTGGTGGTCTTGTCAATGAGATCTTCAAGGTCATAAAAAAAATGGACTGCAAGCTCATAAAGGGCTTCGAAAACGAGGCAAACATAATCAGCAGCTGGGCCCAAACCTACCCAGCAACGGAGTCAAACACCGATCCGTTATTTATCGACACAAATTCCTACTTCTATTCATTTTATCACCAGCAGGACGTCGACGTGGATTTGCTACTTCTCCAGCCAATATTGTTGGCTGATGACCATGGCGTCCGGACCCCCTACTTAGAGAACTTATACTCTATGTCATGCCAGCTTTTGAAAGTGAACACTAACGACTCTATTATCTTCTCGAGGAAAATTCTGGGCCTCGATGCAAAGAATGATGAACTTCAAATTTTGAACAAGGAGTTCTCTCTCATCAAGCTCGAAAAGGAAAAGGCTGAAAAAACTTATGATAAACATATCCTCCAGTTGAAGCAGCTTGAAGCTAAATTGGCGCAACAAGAGCAGGCTAAAAGCGCGTTGGATAGAGACTTTGACGCGCGTTCTCAAGAGTACCAAACTAAACTCAAGAACTTGGAGACCACTTACTTCGACATGGAACAAAGAGTGAAGGATGTCAATTCCAAGTTGCGTGATCGGATGGAGTCTTTAGGATCTGTGGAGGCTAAACTCAGCCAGGCTGAACGTTCTTTAGCTGAGCTGTCTCAGCAATCGCATCACGCAAAGCAATCGTCACAACAGTTTGACGCCCCACAGGCTTCCCAACCTGAGCCAACAAGAGAAGCGCAACATGAGCAGCCGCCATCTTCAGGCGCAAATGATCAACATATGCGAAGCATCAAGCAAATGGAAACACCAGATCTTTCCGAATATGCTGATGTTGTTGCTTATGGTGCTGTTTTGAACGGCGACCAACCAACACAAAAATATCAAAGTGGTGAAGGTTTACAAGACCCAGCACCTGTTGGTAACGTGGATATGAGGGAAAAAGAACAGGAATTGTTGAGGAGAGAAAAGGCGCTTCAGGAGAAAGAACGGGAATTCCAAAATAATTCTCAATTCCAAACACCTCAAAGATATGTCCCTCAAGATATCCACGAAATGAACGACAACCCAGACTATGGCAACTCGCAAAATTGGTATGGCCATCAACAAAATGGGAACGGATACGTTCAAAACGGTTCTTTCTTCAACCCTAGTCCCCAGAACTATAATCAGACTTATTCTCTTACGGGCACAAATTCCTATAATGAGGGAATGTATAATGAAAACCGGTCATCGACGATGCATGGCAACAGGCAGAATCCTAATCAGATGCCACAAATGGCACACAGGTATCAACACAATGGGGGAAACATGGGTAACCCACCACCTAATGGACCTCGCAGAGCCTCTCAAGGCACGATGAAACCACAGCAAATGAACAATCCACAAATGCAGAACCGCTTCAATGGTGCACAAGGACAACCGATGCAGAATATGAACCAAACAAGCCCCATGAACCCCAACGGAAACATGGGTATGAATATGAACAATCAAATGTCCGTGGCGTACGGTATGAATCAACATATGCAAATGCCGAACGGAAATGGAATGCCCAACATGAACCCGCAGATGATGGTAAACCAGCAGGGCCCTGGTGGAGCCATGGGATTTGCCCCGAAAAAACAAAACCGCCGCTCGGCTTTTCCTGACCAGGCGTTGAATATCGACTACGGTGGACGGGGAGGCATGCCAATGCCAGCAGCTGGCAACAAGCCCAGAGGCCCCATGGGTCAACAATCAGCCCCTAATATACATCAACAAAGAAAGTCCATGACCAGTGTGCCAATCTTGTCGAATGGCTCGCAAGGAATGACACACCTCAAGCCGCCTATGCAAAATGGCGGAAGTCTGAATTCTACCTCTCTCAGCTCCAATGGAAGTCACACGGAAGAGTCGCCCAAGCCTCCAACCCCGGACTCAGCCAAAGAAATGAGGATAGAAGTGCCGGTTATGGAACCCCAAGGAAAACCATTGGGAGGCATTGCCGCTCCGCAAGAGGGAAAGAAGAAGAAAAAGGGCTTTCTTAAGAAGAACTAAAAAGTCCCCTGCGGACAATGATCCACAGGTAGCCTCAGCTCGGGCCAGAGCTATGTAAATTTTAATGTACGGTGCTTTTCAATCTTTGAACTAATGCAATCCAATCTCAGAGAGCAAGCCGGCAATTTCGACGTAGGTTTTCCGTGCGATGTATTTGCTAGGCCTCACTGCACGATCACTCTTTCGCACCAATGAGGTTCGCACCTATCAACACTTTCAACAACCACACCAGCAGCATCTCAAAATGGGCAAGAGACTGTTTTACGAGGATGAGGAGCTTGTGATCACAAAGCCGGGTGTCGACGTTGAGATCAATCCCGAATTGAAGGAGAAGGAGTCCTCCCATGGAAGAATCTCCTTCATTCAAGGCATGGGCGTTAGAACAACACCATACTTGGAAGCACACGCCAACACTGTCAGGTTATACGTCCACGACAAGCTTCAAGTGTTGAACGCCGAGCTTGCCACGCAAACAACCGCCTTCCAGAATGAGTGGGCGTCCTTCAAGAACAAGGTTGACGAAGTCGTCGTGGACCCAATCATTCCAGGCGTTGTCGGACTTGTTTTTCCCATTCTTGTGACCAACGTGGTCGTGGCCAGACGCGCTTTGCCTTTGCGGTTTTTGGCGTCGACTGCTGTTGCTGGAGTGTCCTTGAAGTACAACATGCCAAGAACCTACGAGGCCTCGAAACTGAAGCTTTTGCTGTGGGAGTCCGAGAATTTGCCCGAGGTGAAGAAGCAACATGAAGACCTTGCCTCGGCTGCATGCAAGCTCTTGAAGGAGTCCAAAACCCTCAGAGACCAAAGCAAAATCAGTCTACAGAAGCTGGTCCACGACGCAAGAAAATACGTGTTGAACTTGTTGAGGGACGACTGATGTAGTCTGCTAAAATATAAGAATATAAAATGAGGGTAGACGCTAATAATGTAGAATCTGATTCGATGCACGGCGCCTTTCCATAAAGTTTTCTGGAAGGCGAAATCGTCGTTCGAGAGTGAGGAGATTGTCTAAAGGGTATTGCTCGGCAGCTAACGAGACATAAGATCGTACGTAGTGTACACCAATGCAGCGGCTCCAAGGGCCAACATGACGTAGTCGAGAAGTATCCATATAAGGAGTTTGTGCCTCTCTTTGCCTGTTGCGTTCGTAGTGTCACAGCAGCTTTTCAAGTGAAGCATCGGAGGGTACATGTACACCAAGGGTATGCATGCGAAACACCCGACAAAGGAGATGAACTGGTCTAAGTTTTTGCCACCATACAACGCAACGATCGACGTGAACAACACGAAAATGGTTCTGATCATGTTCTTCAGCCATTTCACAACCAGTGATGACTTTCCTGACTCGGTGCTTTTGAAGATTCTCAGCTCAATGAGACGAACCGCGGGGAAAATCTGAATTGGTGTGGAAAGCAAGATTGCCAAAGCATAAAGAAACTGAGTCATGATGATGAGCGGTGAATTTTGAGGGAGATTCAATAAGATGACCGTCTCAACGCCCTCGCCAAAGGTCAAGTAGCCCAAACCGCCAATCAAGACAAAAATTCCAGAGATGGTGAGAAGAACTTTCAAAAGAACAGTAGGGAAATGGCCGGGGTATATCATCGACTCTTGGATGGGAATAATGAGGCCTATGCCTTCGAATGCGAAAATAGCCACACCAATGAAGAGAGTAAACTCGGATTCATTGAAGAAAAAGTGAACTCCGCTTCCTGGCTGGAAGGTTTGATGGTACCACTCTTTGACGGTTAAACAAATGATGGTCACCAATCCCGTCATGATGAAGCCATTTGCCATGAGCGCCAGCAAAGAAAGCTTGGTGATGTCTCTAATTAAACTCAACGGAGTCAAAATGCATGCCTCGGCGAGTATAAACCAGGAGATGTCCATTTGTTTGCTGTCGTAGGACGATATATTTGCGATGAAGGCTCTGAAGTTCTCGGCGGTGAACACGATGTAGGTAGCGACAAAGCCGAGCTGCGAAATGATGATGGAGAACAAAATCAACTTTTGAAACCACGGTCCGTAGCAGATGCGTCCGATCTCTCCAAAACTGGAAACACGGACAGCCATCTTCAGGTAGACGAGTATGAGATAGCACCAGTAAGAGAGGATTCCGAAGAAACAGAGCATGGCGGCCGAAAAAAGGAGGCCTCCACTGGAGAACGCCTTGGGGAGAAATAAAACACCGGTGCCGACGAAAGCCTTGACCAAAAGGAAGTAGGCTTTTCTGTCGCTTGCCGTGCCGTCCTTGTTCACGGCATTTTTGGGCAGAAGGAGGGGAGAGTCCTCGGCGGGTTTCTGGTGGGGAGCGTCGAGCTCGTAGTGGCACGCAATGGCCTCTTCGTCCTCCAAGTTCTCACCCGCAAAGTGGCCGTATATGCTCAAGAACTCGACGAAGTTGCGTGTGATCAGGTTCGGCTTTCTTCGGGCAGCACGAGACAAAACAAAGTCTCTGCGGAAGCCGCCGGGAACATTCAATGAGCTGGCGATAGAGCCACGGCGACTGGATGACTCCACCAGCGACAAGCTGCGCGAGCGCTTATGCGACTTTCCCGTTCCGTAGCGGTAGATGTCCCTGGTGATGTCTGCGCCTTCTGCGTGGAACGGATCGGCCTCGTCTGTTTTGAGGTGGCGCTGAAACAGCTCCTTCATGCGCGGGTCCAATTGCGGCTTGCGCGGCTCTGGCGACTCGCGGTCGTCGCTCGCTTCCGCAGAGTCCTCTCTGCTGTGGGCCACGATGGCGGCGGCCGGAGATGATGCCTTGAATGTTGAGTTGGTGTTGTACAGGCCGGCCAAAGACGAGTTCCGAGGCGACGGCGAAGCGATTGGCGGAGAGTCCAACAGCGGCCGGGTCAACTTGGCTATGGACAGGCGCCGGGTGCTCCCGTTGATGGTGCGAGGTTGGGTCATGAGAAAGAAGGGTGTTGATGATAAGGCAGGAGCGATAAGGAAGAGCTGATGAGCGCGGAGCCGCAGCCGCACAGGCGTGGACGAGCCACGCAAATGGGGCCGCGCAAATGGGGCCGCGTCAAATTTAGAGCTGTCCTTTGGGAAATTGGGGGCCGCGCGGCGGCTGGCGCGCCCGGGCCTGGCTGGGCTCGCCTAATGGGCTGCTTTTTCTTTCCGCGGTCACTTTTACTTTGCAGCGTTTCACATTTGGAATTTGCAAGGTGTTTTTCCACCTAAATGTCTTTTAAAATATTTTCCCTGCTGCTCACGTTTTTCTCTGGCCTTTTGGTGCTCAGATGGCTGAAGTGCGCTGGGGCCTGAAAAGGCTGCGCCTGCGCCGCGCCGAAGAGCCCTGTTTTCCTCCGCCCTGCGCACCACGAAAGCCTGGCGAAGACGAGAGAAGGGAAAGAAAGAAGAGGAGTGAAAAAGAGAACAAAACAAAAAAACCCTAAAAGAAACGCAAAGTTGAGCATAGAAGCATATCAAGCAGGACAGAGGAACAGACAGAGCGCAAACAACGCCGCCAACTCCCAAACGCCCTGACCTCGGAATTCTCCAGGGCCCATATCGCACCCGTACCTCCGCCACAGCCTCCGTCTAAAATCAAGCCGTCCCACACATGCAGGGGTCTTGTGGAGCGCGCACCAAGCTGCTTCTCACCGGCATTCTCTGTCCACACCTTCTCTTCCAGCGTCCACCATGAACTTTCTAGCCTGGTTGCAACTCCTCTTGCTCGGTGTTGTTTGTGCCGCCAAAGAAACAACCGCCACTACAACCGCGGCCACCACGGTCTACGTGACCATCACCAAGGATGGCGCGGTCCAGACCATTCCAACAACATGGGTCCAATCCTTCATGACAACATATAGCGAAGCAACGGCTTCAGCGCCCTCGGGCACCGTGGGAATGGGCTCTTTGAGTGGCTCCGCTGGCGACATCAAGACGTACTCCCGCACAACCATCAACGACGCAAACGAGCTTGCCAAGCCCATCTCGCTCGTGTTGTTGATGCTCGGGTGGTTGCTTTAAGTAAGGATATTCCAATACAGTCGTTTCGTTAAGTTGGCGGAAACAGCCAGTGTGGGCCCTGCAAACACGCCGGCTGACAAACGGTGTGGCGTTGGCTGGCTACACGCTCTGGTGTCTTGCTCCAGCGGCCACCGCTTGGTCTGAGCCAGAGAGAACGCGCCCCGAAGCCCTCTGAGGCAACCGAAAATGCCTCTCCAACGCTTCGGCAACGTCGTCGCCTACCCACATTGACAAACTGTGTCTGCACGGTGTTTGTGGGCGCTATCGGCCTGTTTGCCTTGCCGCAACAGGGCCGCTTCGCTTTGGCCAGCGCCAGCGCCGGTATGTGGCCTGCCACGCTACGTCCTGTAGTTCGCCGCATAGGGCGGCCCCAGAAGCACCCACCCCTAGGCAAATCGCCAATACACGCAAACTGGCCTGCTAGCGTGGGGCCCAGTGTGTGCTAAGTGGGTGGCCGGAGGATCGTGCGAGTATTTACGCGCGCGCGCCATAGTTAGTCCCCGCGGTCTCATAGTTACTCGCACGAGAACTTTTTTCCAACATCGGATTTTTGTAACACTTCACCAGACATATTATTCACCACAGCGTTTACAGTATGTAACCGACACCAGCGCCAATGTCGCCGCCCTAAGGCGCCTGCTGGAAGCTCTTTTAAGCCCGCAGGCTTTTCCCCCGCCCGAAACGGCCAAGGGCGGTAATTTTTTTCAGTGAGGATTCCACTAACACACCAGATGTCCGAAGATTTGACCAAGAAAACAGAGGAATTGTCTTTGGACAACCAAGAAACTGTTTTGAGTAACAAGGAGGAATTCAACGCAAAGCACCCCTTGAACAGCAAGTGGACTTTGTGGTACACCAAGCCTCAAACCAACAAGTCCGAGACATGGTCCGACTTGTTGAAGCCAGTCATCACCTTCGACTCCGTCGAGGAGTTCTGGGGTATCTACAACTCCATTCCTACCGCCAACCAGTTGCCTCTCAAGTCTGACTACCACTTGTTTAAGGAGGGCATCAAGCCAGAGTGGGAAGATGTTCAAAACGCCAAGGGTGGAAGATGGCAATACACCTTCCACAACAAGAGAGAGGTCAACCACGTCATCAACGACTTGTGGTTGAGAGGCTTGTTGGCTGTCATTGGTGAGACCATCGAGGACGACGAGAACGAGGTTAACGGTATTGTGTTGAACATCAGAAGAGGATACAGAGTTGGTGTTTGGACCAAGGACTGTGACACCGAGAAGTTGAAGACCGTTGGTGAGAGATTCAAGAAGGTCTTGAAGTTGCCAGAGGACCAGAAGATCGAGTTCATTTCCCACGACGGATTCAACGCCAAGGGTGAGCCACAATTGACCATCTAATGATTGTGCGCCGCACGCGGTGGGCATCTTTAAAGGCCCGTCCATAGCCGGGAATCATTGTATACTGAATATATAACGACTACGACCTTTTAGAGTCTGAGCGTGGCAGCCCGCTTGGGGCAGCGCCCGGTGCGGCTGGGCGTTCAAAACCCTGACGGGTTGACCTTCGCTTGGATGAAGTCGTGCACCGTTTCCCAGTAGCCTGGCTGGACCACAGTGTCGTTGTGAGATGAAGAATTGTACTTGATGAAGACCTTGGTCTCCGCCCGCAGGAGACTGTGTATCCTGTCCATGTGATCGGGCGGAACGATTTCGTCCTTTCTAGCACTCAAGAGAAGCATGGGGATGGACGGCGGGATGGTAGGAACCAACCTCTCCGAGTCCCACTTTTGCGTGACGAACGGGGTGAAGTACTTCAACAACGGGAAGATGTGGGGCACCGTTTTGGGCACCAGAAGAAAGGTGTTTTCAAGAATGACACCCAGCACGGCTGCGGAGAACGTGGAAGCAATATAAATGGCCACGGCGCCGCCCAAAGATCGGCCGTAAAGCACCAACGAGCTCAGCAGGAGCTGCTCGTCCTCGGATGTGATGTAGGTCATGACTCTGTTGGCGTCGAGCTTCAAGCCCTCTTCCAGCGGCTTACCTTCGGACTTGCCGTAGCCTCTGTATGAGTAGATGACCACATTGTAGCCGAAGTTTTTGTAGAAGAGAGACACAATGGGCAAAGCGTGGCCGATGTTGCCTGCGTTGGGCGAGAGGATAAGCACGGTTTTGTTTGCGTAGGTGGCATCGTCCTTGTCGTGCTTGATCACGTAGCATTGGATCTTGACGCCGTCCTGGGTAGACAAGAAGAGCTGCTCGTACGAAGGCATGCCCATTTCGTCTGGAGTAGCGCAGTGGCCGCGGCCGTCGTTCAACGACGCCGGGTAGATGAGAAAGCTTTGGAAGGTGTAGAGGCCCACCAAGGCCAGGCCGCCGAGGAAGGCGCCGATGAAAGTAAGCATTTTCAACAGACGGGCGACGTGGCTGACGAGCGCCCCCAAGGTAATCATATCGTGGTGGTGGTGATGATACCGGCGCTGTGTAAGTGCAGGCTGGCGGCCGAAAAAAAAAAGAATACGACAACAAAAAAAATAAAAAAAAAGAAAAAAGAAAAAAAGAAAAAATTCAGCGAAGATAGAGACGGCAAAGCGAGAAGGAGCCAGAGTCGCCCTTTCAAAGCTCTCTTTCAGTGCCCGTCTGGCCAGCGCCCACCAGGCCCGAGGGTCCCACGCGCGCTCCACATCAACTCCTCCGCTGCGGCTGAGAACCACACCAGCGCCGCCTCTCCCGATGGCCCACCAATCGTACGGCGGCAGCAAGCAGCTGAGCCTAGCGCGGTTTGCGTTCAACATCTACGGGTCGCTCGGCGCCAACGACAAGCAGCCGCCGCGCCCCACCGACCGCATCCGGCCCCAGCCGCTGAAGAAGCTCACCTACAGCTGTGACCGGGAAATCACCTGCGTGTCGCAGCTCCAGCAGCCGCTCGGCCGGCTCAACTCCGCGTTCCACGGCGACAGCTCGCAGGCGCCGGCGCACCACGTCGTGATCGGCGGCAAGAACTACCTCAAGCTCTTGGCCTTGAACCACGACCAGTCCGCGGTGGTGTCGGACGTGAGTTTGATCGACCCGAACCCGGCGCTGCTGCCGCGCTTCCACGCGTCACTGAAGCTCCTCAACATCAACACCATCAAGACCAACGCCGACTCAATTGCGTGTGGCCTCACCAAGGGAAGCGTGCACATCTACCTGGTGTCGCCCAACGGCCTGTCGCGCCTAGTCCACCGCCTCAACGACCACAAGCGCGTCGTCAACTCGTTGGACTTTGTGGAGGACGACTTGCTCCTCTCCGGCTCGCAGGACGGCTCCGTCCGCCTCTGGGATCTCCGCTCGCGCAGCCAGCGGCCTGTGCTCAGCCTCCTGTCGTCCCACCACTCCGACCCCGTGCGCTCGTGCCAGTACTCCCGCCACTCCCATGTGCGGAACAAGCTCTCGGTGTTGTCTGTCCACGATTCGGGCACGCTCTGCAAATTCGACCTCCGCTACCCGGCCCGCTCCAACACGGGCACGGTTCTACCGGAGAAGAAGTGGACGTTCCACACGGGGCCCGCACTCTCCCTCCACATCCACCCGGAGCTAGAGTACGTTCTCACCGGCGGCAGAGACAGAAAAATATGCATGTGGAACTACGGCGACGTGGGCCTGAGCTCCGTGGCGCCCGAAGCCATTCTCAGCACCTATGGGCCCGTGATGAAGATTCGCTGGAACGAGTTTCCCAACCTCGACGCCCACGACCCGCTCCAGGGCTTTGCCGACGAGTACGAGAACCGCCGCTCCCCCTTGTACAACTACGACTTTGCCTGTCTGTACATGAACGACGACCCCACAATCACCGTCTACAACTTGGCCCGGAAATACATACCCAAGGAAGTCGTCACGACCAGCTCCGGAAAACCGGTCCAGAACTTCGTTTGGGCACGCACCTCCAGCAAGAACAGAAAGTTGTGGACAATCACAAAGTCGAACCTTTTCGTTTCTTACGACTTGGACAACGCTTCGGAGACGCATGGAAACATTTGCCGCCCAATTGAGTCCCTTCCCTTAGTCGCCACGTCCTGGAGCAATGGCTTCGCCAATCTCTCTTTAGTGCATCAGGACAAAGATGATTTCGATTTGGGCATTGCACCGGGGGACGAAAGCGAGTCAGATGTGCCAGAAAAAGCTGTTGACGAGTATTCTGTCGAGGATGAGCGTGCATCCGAATACAACTTCTCCCCTATGTCACCGGAGAGCTACAGTATCGGAGGCAAGTCGATGTCTGGAACATTTGCAAGTCCACCTCTGATTGTGCACTCAAAACACTACTCCAATTTATCTCCCAAAGACCGGCCGAATCTCCTACGCCTGTCAACCCAGCATTCTTCCAACAAGGGCTCTCCACTTGTTCCAAGATCCAGTATCTCGGAAAACAGTCTGACGCCTTCCACGCGACCACCAATGATGCGGAATCCGTCTCAATCAACGCTTGATTCAGCCTCGTCTAGCCAGCTTATGATGCTTGCGCCCAGCTTTCATCATTCTGCCCACAACAACACGCGGAAGTCTTCTATTCAAATGACCTCTCCGTGGTTTGTCTCCATGAACATTCCTATTCCCCTTGCAGATGATTCTGTCTTCAGCATATTGGCTAATGATTACTTGTTCAGCGTGCCTGAAGCATTTACGCTCTCTTTTGTCTGCCAAGTTAATGCCAGAGTAGCTGCTTCTGTGGGAAGATACCGTGACTGTCAACAATGGCGAATAATGGCGGCGGCAATCGAGGAAGATATCATTGAAGTAAACAAAAAACTACCGGATTCAGAAGGCGAAAGTGCACAAGAGAATTCAGTAACTAGCGCTGCTAATTCCGCAAAAGACTATGCTAGCTTTTTGAAAATACCTGAAGAACACAAATCAGAACCTTCAGATCTCGCCAATTTTGTTGGCTCTTTCAACTCCGATTCCACTCTGACTACAAATTACGGCAGTTTGCCTCGAAGAAATGCCAGCGCATCCTCAATTAACAATATGACAATCCTCAGTTCATCTAGAGAGAGTGTCAAAAAAGACTTGCACCTGTTCTATGGGAGCCGAAAGAATTCTTCGGCCAATAGCTTGACTGAAAACGTACATGATCAGTCCTTGGAAGATGCAAAGTCTTCTAATCATCCGAAAGAAATTCACAAATGGGAACCGTTGCCAGAAGATAATTTTCTAACGAGTCACCTAGAAGTAGAGAGGAAGGCGAAAGTTGCGGAGCCCTCGAAAGAAGCAGAATTTCACAAAAAACAAAGACCATCCACAAAATCTGATCCTGAAACCCGAGAGGGCATTGGGGAAACTCTTCACACTTCAGTTCATAAAAATCAGCTGGATTTTGAGAGTGGGACACTGCCAAAGCATAGCTCCGTTTTCGCCAAACCGGTTGTCGGGAGAGCTGAGGATATTGACAACGAGAATTCAAAATTCGTGTCGAATGTCGTCGCCTCTTACCTGTCTTCTGGTTATTTTGGAGGCAATGAAGGTCGATTCGGAAGCAGCTTGGGAAACACAAAAAATCGAAAGTCATTTCTGTTTCCAGAGTCTTTATCGAGCTTGCAGCGAAGTCTTAGCAGCAAAAACTCATCCCTCAATCAAAAGAGCATTGCTCGCAAAGCATCCTTGGTTGATCTAATGGAAAGCATGAATGAGACAAGCATCAAAAGCGCCGTGCCCCAAAAGTCTGAGCTCACACGGGCTATACAAAATCATCCGCAAAAAATTCCGGACAAGCCATGGCATGTCTTCAATTTGGTGCACAAGGCGCTAGACTACGCATTGGTTCAAGGAGATCTTGTGATGAGCTCCACACTCATCCTTTTGTTTTACGAACCTATGCTTTCGCACTTCAACCAAAGAATCTTGGGACTTGACAGCTGCCTAGAGTGCCTCGGGCTCTACATCGAAGCCTTGCGAAGGAAGGAAATGTACACTGCAGCTGTCCGAGTTGTAAAAGAGGCGCCAAAGGCTTTTAAGGAGAAGCTCGCAGGGTATGCATTCAAGGATGTTGATTTGAGATTCTATTGTGATTTGTGTCACAAGCTCCTCACGAACGAGACGTCTAAAGCTAAGTACGGACTCAGAAGCGAGAACTTTGGCTTTTGGTACTGTGACGAATGCACAAGAAAGCAGCTGAACTGCGTGTACTGCAACGAGCCATGCAAGGGGCTCGCCGTTGTGGAAGGGCTCAGCTGTGGCCACCGCGGGCACTTTGGTTGTTTCAGAGAGTGGCATGTGGAGAGCGGGTTTGAGGAATGCCCAGCCGGATGCGACGTGAGCACATGAATACTAAATAAGCACAACGTCCCCAATGGCCAAGTAACTCTTGATCAACAGGTAGCGGACCACGTAGATGCCGTCCTTCGCAAGCACGAGCTCGTCTCCGCTGAGATGGAGGATGATCGTTTCCTCGCTAACAACCTTGATGAAGACCGGCTGATCGAAGTCAGGAGTGTTGATCATGGACTCGCCTCCGGAGGTGTCATCCAAAAGCGTGAGATAGTTGGGCAACTTGCGCAAGAAGCTGTTGTTGTAAAGCTGCGTGAGGATCTTGAAGTGTTTATGCATGTAGTCTTTCTCTTGCTTGGACAACATCGAGGCGCCGTCGGGCTCGTTGGCCGTCTCATTGATGTAGTAGATGGAGAAGTCGTTGATCTTCGCTAGTCTGGTCCGGATGTAGAGCCGGACCAAGTAGCTGAACCTCTCGATGTCGGTCTCGACAATCATGAGCTGTAGCTTGAAGTCCTGGCTGATCACGCCTGCCTCTGCGTTCGTGTCGCCATACTCGTAGGAATCTAGCAAAAACTGCTGCTGGCTTTGGATTTTCGACAACACCTCGTCCATAAGCGCGTGGTTGTATGGGAGAAGATCGGGGGCCATGCGCTCGTTGAGCATGGTGGTGGTGAGTTGTTTGCGTAAACTGAGGCGCGAGCCTGAGCCGGCCGTCGACGAGCTCAAGCCGTGGGTCTGGTTCTCGAAATCTTGCAAGATATCATCGATCTCCATGTTGATGTTCGGTGGTGGCGGCGGTAGCTGGAGGCTTGAAGCGCGCGTAAAGCCGGTGATGAAGGCAGGCAGAAGAACAGGAAAGAGAAAGAGAAAGAGAGAGCAAAAAACTTGAAATCATGAAGCATTAAAGACGGCAAAAGGAAAGGAAAGGAAAGGAAGGACAAAAGAAACAAAGCTAATTGTGAAACAAAATCGGGAGCCGGCCGCCCAGCCCCAGCCGTAAGGCAAAAGTGAGTGATGTGAGCGCAGCCGTGTTCCCGCCCGTTCTGCAGGACCTCTATTTACACCAAACTAACCACATGGACAGACAAGCGTTGCTCGAGCAGAAGCGGCAGCGCTTGCAGGAGCTCAAGCAACGGCGTGTGGGATTGCACACGGTCGAGCCCGCCCCGCCAAAAGCACTGGCCACCGCCAAAGTGGACTTTGCCGTGCAAGTTGACGCAGGCGCCACTTCCACCGGCAACCCCATCACTCCATCGCCGGCCGAGCCCGTGGCCGATAGCCGCATCTCGGCATTGCGCATCGACAAGGCCATCCAGACGCATTTCGAGCAGTTGCCCGGTCCCAGCGAAGTAGAGGGCCGCCTGCAAGAGCTGCCGGGCCACGCGGAAGCCGTGGATCAAAGCGGTCACCTACAACACCACCCACTGCCGTCCAGGGAGGAGCTCGTGCACCAAAACGTCTTGGACCAGCTCGCGGCGGCCGCCATCGACGTCGAGTTTTCCGGGCTCCGTCTCGGAGTCAAGCATGAGACGCCCGCGGGCGACGGCAGCCTTTCGCCGTTCGTGAACACCTCCAGTCTACTGGACTTCCTAAAGCGGCCCGTGATCGCCATGGCCACCACCCCCGGTCACCCAAAGTCGCTTTTGGTGGCGTACGGGAGCGCGTCCGGCCCGTCCACGCGCCCCAGCCGCCTCTGGTCGCTGCTGCCTGGTCTAGCCGTGTTGTTCAACTGCACGCTGGGCCACTTCGTGCCAGAGTTTTTCTTGCAGACATCCAGCTGCATTTCTGTCATCCGCTTTGACGCTTACGACTCTTTTCGCGTGGTGGCAGGCCTAGCCAACGGCTCCGTATCCATGTGGGACTTGAAAGGTGTCGACCCGAGCCAGGTGGCGGTCTTGCCCACGTTGCAAACGTCCACGGCGGCGTCCACCGCAGGGTTGCCGCAGCTACAATTCACGCCGCACGTGGCCCCGATCATTTATTTGGGCCAGCTCAACTCGGACAGCCTGCAAAGCTCCTCGTTGGTCTCGGTGTGTGCAGACGGCGTATTGAACGTGTGGTCCCCCAATTTTCTAGCCTTTCCCAAGGTCTCCTCTGTCGTCATCTCCAAAGACTTGCGCCGCATCAAAGAGCTGCTCCATATTAGCTGTGCGCTTTTGCTCAACGGAAACGGCCTTCAGCAGAGGTCATCCAATCAGTTCTCCCCGGAAACTCATTTTCTCAGCAACACCGTGCTCGGCTCTGCGAGAGGCACGCTCTTCAAGCTCAAAAACGAAAGTTCTGATAACTTCATAGCCTCCCAAACTGCCATTAATCCCCATGCTGCAGTCACCTCCATCATAGAGCTTGAAAACACTTCCTCCATTGGGCTACTCGTCTCCTCCCACAAAGACTGGAACATTCGAGTATGGGACAGTTCAAGCCACCAGCTTCTACTCACAATTCCAACTGCGTCTCTGGTAAAACGTATGGTGCCACGTCCCGAAAATTCAAACCAGTTTCTTGCGGAATGTGACATGTGCCCACCAGACATCGGCTTCGCTCTTGAGTTCTGGGATCTCAGCAGCCGCTCTGGTGGCTCTTTGTTCAGGTTAGCTACGAGAAAGTCTATCAATGGAACCGCTACGTTTAGCTCGTGCGGTAAGTCCATCTATGTTGCGTACGATGATGGTGCAATCGATGTGTTTGCAATTGACGAGCAGGCGCTCGTCTCGTCCAAGCAAAGTGTTCTCAGACTGTCTTTAGACGAGGGTCTAGCGACGTTAATTTCAGCTTTATAATCATGGAATGTCTATTGTCATTATAAAAATTTAGTCACGAGAGCGTCTCTTGGTCTGACTGTAATACCAGATGAGATGGCCGTCTCGCCAGATTGTTTGTCCTGTTCTAAGGTGATGCAGTCATGAGATGCCAATACCAAAAGCTCGAAAAAACATTTGGTTGCCTCTCTTCTCTTGCTCACTTGAAAACCGATGTCTGTTCTTCCTGTGGCACCTAAAGGAGTACCGGTAGAATCGTTCATGTCAATATCCATGAGCTCATTGAAATTAACCGATGGCACATCGTAGAATTGATGTCTCAAATGTTTGGCAATCGCTGTAGTGCTCTCGACGGCATCTTTCCCTGAATCTTCAAGTATGGCGGTCGCTGGTTCTTCTGACTCGTCTCTAGAATTGTCACTCTCGAGACCAGGCATGGACAAGTCGAAATCCAAGTCTGCTGTGATGTCGAGGTCTCCAGTGTTGTCCAAATCACTCACGGGAGTGAGAGCAGCTTCTTCCTCGGCAGCAAGCTCGAGAGAGCGCTGCTTGAGCTGGCCATTCAAGTCTGTGATTTTTCTTCTCTTGAGGTGCATTGGCAAGGCTAGTTCGTTGATTAACTCAAGCTTCTCCTCTAATGTCAAGCTTAAAGTGAGTGTCTCGTCTGCTAATCGTCCATTCATTTGCAAGCTCTGAATATTTCTTAGCACATCGTTGGGAATTCCGCGTTCCACGTCGTCCACCGGGTCCACCAAAAGCCTTTTCTTTTTCGTTCTCAAGACGCCCGATTCGCTAAAACCCGTCTGAGGAGCCTGACGGGTACGCTGTGGCTGTGGCTGCGGTTGTTGGACTCCAGAGGAAGAAGCGTCGACAGTTTCTAATGGCTGTCCCAAATCTAAGACTGCTGATTGCCCTTCCGTCGTTGGTTTGGGATCAATGTCCAATAAAGATTGTTCCATTTCAGGCAAAGCGGTGGCGGCATCGAGGCCAATTTCAACAGAGTCGTCCATGTCAAGATCAAAGTCCATATCCAAATCAAAATCTTGCTCCGCGGGCTCACCTCGACCAACTTCCATGGAGCGATCCAAGTCGGCACCAACCTGCTCATTTGCTGCGGCTGCCAGAGGGTCGTTGTTCGTTGAGAGGTCCGGCTCGTCGAGAACTAAATCGTCTTGGTAAAACAAGTCGTGCACCGTCACTTGATCCTGCAATGTGATACGCGACATATTGGAAATGGTTGTGTTTTGAGGAGGTAAATTAACAACACTGGCGGTGGAAGGCCCTAGCGTGGCACCGCTGGCATATTTGAAGGAGTTTTTCAACTTTTGCAAGGTCTCGTGGACATCGTCCAACAAATACTTCGTTTTCCTGGAGTAGATACGAACGCATCCCAAGAGAAGCTGGCCGGAAAGACGGAGAGTTATGGTTTCCGGATGCGATTGGGACGCTGGCTGAAGCTGGCGGCTGGAGATGTAGTCCGTCGAGGCAACAATGTTGGTGTTGAGAAACTGCTGCTTGGAGAGCTTTTTGTCATAGTTTGAAGCCAACCACACATGAGCAAGGGGGCCCTGTCTGGACACCAAAAGCTCAGACATGATGATGAAGAGCAGTGTGGACGTGTGCGAAGAGCGTGTACGCGTTTGTCGCGGTGCACCAGCAATGGCACGTGACGTAAACGTAGTGATGGGGCGATAAATGTATGGGCCTTGGGCGCCTTGAAGTGTTGTGATTTGTATTGGTAGGTGGCAAAAGGCGGGTGTGACGCATGGCCAACTGCGGGCTGGCAAGGCTTACCAGTGTTTTTTTGACAGTGGCTCACTTTATGTCTTGGGGGTGTTCGGTGCGCGGAACCATGTAAAATGTCAGACCTCAAGCGCGGTACGCCAGCTCGAACAACCTCACTGTTTTCTAGTCTCAACACTGAACTTCTGGTGCACCGCTAATCCAACCACTCCCCCCACCAGCTACAACACATCACGGCAACAGGATTGCTACCACTTGATATATACTGCATACACTTTTACGATCACGAGCCTCATGAACCTCGAAGATAGGCTCAACAAGTCGCTAGACAGCATCTTGCAGTCATCAGGCTACATTTTGGAGCTCATCAACAGCAACAAGGAGCAAAGCAATTATGTCACGGGGCCAAACAGCCGGCTGATACCGCCTCTCGTTACAAGCCAGCTAGGGCGCAGTATTGCACAGTTTGAACAGATCTTGGAGGATTCGATCTCCAAATTCGACACGGTACCGTGGTTCATCGAGAAAGCCATTCAGACAAAGAAGCTCGAGGAGCAGCAGAGGCAGGATGAGCTCGCACGGAAGAAAGAAGAAGAGGAGAGAAGAGGCAAGGAAGAGCAAGATCGATTGATGAAGGAGAAGGCCGCAAGAGAAGAGAAGGAGCGCCTGGAACAAGCGAGGAAAGACAAAGAGCTTCAGGAGATGCAACAGCGGCAGCGAGACGAAAAACAACAGCTGCTGTCTCTGCAAAAATCGCTGGCTAACATGCATAGTATTCCCGACAATTTCGACTTCGGCTCGGACATGGAAAAGGACCTATACATACCCGACCCGTCAGACATTCTCTCGTCTTTGACCTACAAAGACAGCAACGCCAGACCTGGGGATGGCAATGACTCCAACGGAAAAGACCAAAATGGGCTCGACCGCATGGATCAGAACATGGGAGACGAGAAGCCCGACCAGTCTCTCCTAGATGACTTGAACATGGACCTCTTGGGACAGGACTTTGACACGGACATGGGCACTGGTGCTGAGGAGGGGTTCGATGTCGACAACTTTTTGAACCAGTTCGGTAGCGGCGAGTAGTGCTGAAGAAGGAGCTGCCTCAGCGAGCTGACGCGAGCAACCAGCCCACCATGTCACGGCCAAAGGCACGCGAGACGGCCGGTTTAGCCCTGGAACGCACGAAGAAAGGCTCAGATAAGCTACATCAAGGCACTACGGCGCTAAATAAGGAAATGCCCAAATTCACGTGTAGAACCCTGGCTCGATATATTTGTGGTCTTGCGTGGCTGCGAAAGGCGCCACGAAAAGCACCCCTTACAATCCGAAGCAGCGGAAGGCTCTCAGAATATATTGAGCCACCAGAACCAGCGAGACGAGTTTTCAGAAATTTTTGTCACAGCCGTGGCAGCGCTGAATGTGGTGACCCACTGCCCACTGCCGGGCGCCCAGCCAATGAAAAGGCGCACACCGGTCGTGCACCGCGTAAATCCACGGTCGGTCCTCACTAGTAAAAGAACTCACCACGAAATTGTTAGTCCACTAACTCCCGCCATAATGTTCAGACAAACTTTGCGCCAGGTCGCCAGACAATCCACCAACGTGGTGAGAAGAACATACGCCACCGAGGCCACCGGCTCCGATGCATTGAAGTTGTCTTTGGCCCTTCCTCACCAAACCTTGTACTCTGAGTCTGAGGTCCAACAAGTCAACTTGCCATCTATCAACGGTGACTTGGGTATTTTGGCCAACCACATTCCTATCGTCGAGCAATTAAGACCAGGTTTGTTGGAGATTATCTCCAAGGGTGGCGAGACCGAGCAATACTTCGTTTCTGGCGGTATCGCTACCGTCCAACCAGGAAACAAGTTGACCATCTCCGCCATTGAAGCATTCAAGCCCGAGCAATTCGACGCCCAAGAGATCAAGTCTTTGATCTCCGACGCCCAAAAGAGAGCATCCTCTACCGACGAGGTTGCTGCTGCTGAGGCCGCCATTGAGTTGGAGGTCTTGGAGGCTTTGCAAACCGTCGCCAAATAAGCGCTCTGCTATACATAACGTACACATCAAAAACACGCAATCATGTCACTCACCCACTCGTAGACGAGTTTTGTCGGTGTCTCTTCAAGCCGGCGCACAGTGTCGGGGAAAGCGAGGAGCAGCGGACTTTCTCCTCGGGAAAGGCTAGCACGGGCATTGAATCCAGAAGCGGTAAAAGCCTGTGACTTTTTTCGTTTCGTGCCCCGTTCAGGCCAGTTAACGTGGCTGCTTTGGTTTCTCTGGAGCGTCGTGAGTTCCGGTATGGTGCGAAAATTTTTTGACAGGCGTTCTCACTTAGGCTTAGTGGTAACCTCTGGATAGAACAATAAAATGTCCATGACCCCTAGAGAGGCGTTTGCCAAGCTTCCCCAGCGGTTGCACAAGTTCTTCATGAAGCACCCTCCAAGGCCGTTCGCCCAGTACCTGGAGAAGCCATCCATCACGAGCGACCCTCACATGAACCCGTTCCTTCCAAACAAGAGTTCAGAGACAGGAAGATGGCACGGAGCCAAGTACTCCTTGAGAGCCTCTGCTGATTTGTACAAGATGGCACGCAAGTTCGGGCTCCACGAGCTTTTGCCTCCTGTTCCTCACAGAAAGTTCTACGAGGACAAATACCACAACAAGAAATGGATCATGGGTGTCTTGTTCCAGAGACAACCAAAGTGGAAGAAGGAGCTCCCAGAGAAGCTCGAGAAGAGACGCGAGGCCATGTCCAAGATGGACGAAACCATCGTTGCCGCCAGACCAACCTACAAGAAACAGATCTCGAAGAGAGAGCAAAACAAGAGAACTTGGTTCTAACATTTGTGCATTTGTAATGACTACTTGTATATAGACAAGAAAATAATGGGAATTCTTCTGTAGACCGCTGGCCTCAAGCACTGGTCGGACTAGCTGTTGAGAGAACCCCGGCGGGGTCTGCGCCAGTGTCGATGAAATGTTTTATTCGACGGGCGCCCAGAACAACCCCATTGCTTCAAAAGTTCTGGTATACAGAGGGTGCTGGGCTATGGCAGGCCTAAAAAGCCCGTTTGCCTTTTTTGAACGGCTTTCTCCGGTCAGAGACAACCTTGCCAGGACCTGCGCCCGGACCCTTGATTTTCACCACACTCTTGGCCAATAGACTGTCGATGTTGAGGTCGTCTGGAAGAAGAATCTGGCGGACCTGGCTGCCTCTGATGTTCATGTATTGCATTAGCTGTGGGTCCTGATGTGGCTGGATGAGCTTGATGTTTTTGAGTGCGATGTTCATCAGCGGAGAGCAGGAGAGGATCTGGCCGTTGACAGAGCTGCCGTTTTTGAGCTCAACGGTGACGGGCTGATTGGTGGCCGCCGGCAAGTTCATGAGGAACCTCACCAACTTCATCTTGCGGTAGACTATGGATGCTCTTTTGACGCGATCTTAACGGATCTCGATGACTTGGAGCTGCTGCTGACTGGAGAGATCTCGGCGAAAGAAGCACGAAGGGCCAGCTGTATTGAGGGCTCGGTGTTTTGCGGAGTAAGGCTTGGGGTTTTGCTCAGAAGGGCAACACGGCGCTCGCGGGTGTTCGGGTGTTGTTGCGCTCAGCGAGAAGGAACGGAAGGCTGGAGTTGGCACTGGTTTTCGGGTGCGTAACATGAGTTGGTGTAGTGCTCGCGCCTGCGACTTTCAGCTACTCCCAGCAACTCATTAATACACAAATTGCTCGAGACACTATGGCCGGGCTCACGGATACCATTCTCTCAATTCCTCCCGTGACGCGGTTTTTCGTCATGGTCACAGTCGCCGTCAGCTTGGGGGTTTCCATGGACGTGTTGGACGTGGAAGACGTGTTCATCGGCTCCATGGACCTTGTCTCGCGGTTGTTCAAGTCCACAGAGGGCGCCGGCAGCCACTCTGACGGTTTTTCGCTCTGGAAAATCCACAAGCTCTTCAGCACCTTTTTTGTTGTGCAGGGCTTGAAGGACAACGGCGTGATGGTGTGCCTCAACATCTACCGCTTTTACACCTTCTCCAATAGCTTGGAGACGTCGCGGGGCAAGTTCAACGGCAACTTCCCCGACTATTTGTGGTGCGTGCTTCTCTGCGGGGCGTTTATTTTGGCCATCGACACCGCCTTTTTCTTCGTCGGCCTCTCCAACATCTTTCACCACTCGCAGCTTCTGTCGTGCATCACGTTTCTCTGGCTGAGAACTTCCATGAATTCCGTGACCAACTTCATGGGCATCGTGCCCATCAAAACCTGCTACTTGCCCTTTTTCGACTTGGGCGTGGCCGTTATGAGTGGCAAGTCATACGCGGGCGACTCCCTCGCGGGGATCTTGGCCGGCTACCTCTACCTGTGCGTCCAGTCGGACACGTTGCCCATCTACAACTTGATGTCCAGGGCATACGCGTCACGAATCGCCCATTTGAACAGCGGCAGGAGGGTTGGCTTCAATGACGAGAGCACGAAGGACCTCATCACGCCCGCAGTCTTCGACATGGGCTACTTGAAGGCCCCTGCGTTCTTCTACAAGTTGTTGAACTACCCAAACAACACAACCACCAGAAAAACCGCTTTCACCCCCACTCAGGTCCACACACAAAAGGCGTCAGGGCACACTCACGCCTACACAAGTGGTGCGCTGCGCTCGTTCCAGGGCAAGGGCCACCGTTTGGGCACATGAGAAGCTGGTCTGGTTGATGCGTAGAGTTTAGACACGAATCCACCGCAATTAGAGAGAAAGCGCCTTGGAGGCCTGGCGGCGCCCTCATCTAGGAATGTAGATCTCTATATTGTTCCCCACACCAATATGCCGAACTGTGAGTGAGGCTATCGATCGCACTCAATCCTTATAGCCCTGTCTGAATCCCAATTTCTGCTAGAGACACGTGTGACAGCAACTCCTTCTTGAAAATGTCGGAGAGAGCGCCACGGAAGTCGCCATTGCTCGCGCCGCAAAGATCGACTCTGGAGACCAGGGAGAGGGGGGTGGCCCTGTCTTCTACAAACTCCCCTGTTTTGAAGGGCAAAGGCTCTAAAATGAAGAAAAAGTCCAGACCCCAAATGCGGAGACTCAATTCTTCCACGGCCAAATTGATCTATTCTGTTGACGACGACATCAACGACGAGCTGGACAACGACGAATCCAGCCCTGGCTTGTCTTTGAGAGACAAGAAGTACATTTCCGGATACCACGATGCCTTGAGAGATCTCTATCAGCAGAAAAAGGCAAAGCTCATTGAACCTCTGGGCACATTCCTGCCCCACGAACTCGAGAGGGAGTCCCACCAAGGCGCAATACGAAAGTTGGTCGACTCAGAGGAGCCAATTAATGAGACCATCGAGCTTTCTGACGATGACATGGATGTGGTGGAAGAGCTCGCAGGTGCTATCGACACCGCCAACGCGGAAGATGCAGAGTCAACACACTCATCCTCATCCTCAAACACGCTCGAGTCATTGAATTTGAAGGATAGGCAGAATGCCATCAACTCCACACATCCCTTCGGTATCAAGATCTGGAAGCCTTCCATCTACAAGAAAAACCGCTCCGTCGCTGTCCGTGCCGAAGAAGATATCCACGACTATGACCCTCGCAGACCCACGGGTCCCATTTCGTTCGGCGTTCACATTACCAACTTTGTTTGGGCTTGTACCTTTGGGCTTTTGTTAATGCTCCTCTGTATGCTGGGTGCTTTAATTGTTTTCATAGGAACTGGATTTGCATGGAACAAAAACTCGAGACCCTACGTCAAGCTTCTTTACAAGTTGGGTTGGTATTGGCTTTTTCCTTTCGGAAAGCTTGTTTTGCTCAACAAAGATAAAAACTATTTGAGTGAGGATGAAATGGATGGGAGATCGATATCAGAATTCCATCGCTGGAGACTCCAAGAGGAGGGCAGATTATTTTTTGCGCCTCCTAGAAGAATGACCAATGCGGGAGACAAGAAACCTCTACTCAAGGACCACAAAGGAAGACCCATCAGAGACACTTACGAGTCAATGGCCGATAGTGGCCTGGGTGAAAATGCCATAGATGAAGCAAACGGTGACAACGATGACATAAAAGTCCGGTTTTTTGGTCGTGGTGCCTGGTCTACAGGGAGACTCCTATTCTATCTTTTCTTCTACGGAATTATCCAGCCCATCTCCTTTGTGATCGCTGCGATCTGTTGGATTTTTGTCTTCACTATCCCTATGACAAACTTGAACCGCATTTTATGTGAGCATGTGAGAAGAAGACCTTTAGCTCTCCATTTCGAGAATGAAAATGACTACTACAGAAAAATGTGTGGAGAACAAACGAGACCATACATCAAAAACCAGTCCATTATCCTCTGTACCTACAGATGTTGCGGAAGACATTACTACAAGTACACACTCGGTGGTACAAACATCTTCTTCATCAACTTACTTCTCGTTGTCGTATTCGTCATTCTCGACTACTATTTGCTCAAAGAAGGTTTGGGATGGGATAGCTGGTATACTGACTCGTCCTTTTTGTTTTGTGGCTGTTTGTTCTCAATTATTCCTCTTGCATATTTTATTGGACAAGCTGTGGCTTCCATCTCGGCGCAGTCATCCATGGGATTGGGTGCCGTCATCAACGCCTTCTTTTCCACTGTCGTTGAAATTTTCTTATACTGTGTTGCTCTCAATCAGTCAAAGGGAAAGTTAGTGGAGGGCTCAATGATTGGTTCTGTTTTAGGCGGTGTTCTTCTTTTGCCTGGGCTCTCCATGTGCGGAGGTGCATTGAATAGAAAGACGCAAAGGTACAACCCTAGATCTGCCGGTGTTTCTTCCACAATGCTCTTATTTGCCATGTTGGTCATGTTTGCGCCATCATTGTTTTACCAAATGTATGGTTCGTATGAGATCAGGTGTCGTGCTTGCACTACGCCTTCGGAGAAGAATGGTGAGGACTGTACGACATGTCAGTTCATTCAACCAACCCTCAATTTGGATAAGTTGTATTATTCAGTTCTTCGTCCACTTTCGTTGCTTGTCGCAGTTGCCCTTTTTGTTGCTTACATATGTGGACTCTATTTCACTTTGAAAACTCACGCATCTTTGATTTGGGCAACAAATTCTCATGAACAACAAGCACAACAGGTCCGGAAAGAGATTCACGATTTGAGATCACCAAGTGTCGTGAGCTTGGACACAGCCAGAAATTTAGCCTCAAGTGACAACCAACATAATAAGATTTCCAGAGCTCTTGCTTCACCCCCGGCCGAACCAGTTTCTGGTAAAGGCACTGTATTGAAAGGGTCATTGCCTGATGTTACGACTGGAGGTGGCCAGGGTGGAGATGAACAGGAACATGTTGGCCATGATGCTCCTAATTGGTCTAACAAAAAATCTTCAGTTATTCTTCTTGGCGCAACCATCCTCTACGCTATCATTGCAGAAATATTGGTTGACAATGTTGATGCCGTGCTCTCGAACTTTCCCATCGACCCTAAATTTTTAGGATTGACAGTTTTCGCTTTGGTCCCGAACACAACAGAGTTTGTCAATGCCATCTCGTTTGCAGTTGGTGGTAATGTTGCGCTTTCCATGGAAATTGGAAGCGCTTATGCATTACAGGTCGTTCTCATTCAAATACCAAGCTTGGTGATCTACTCGGTCTTCAAAGGTTTCACTAGTATAGAGATGATATTCTCTTTGATCTTTCCACGTTGGGATGTGATCGCCACACTTGCATCAATATACTTATTCACTTATATCTACGCTGAAGGAAAATCCAACTACTTCAAGGGAGTGATCTTGATTCTCACTTATGTTGTTGTCCTTGTTGGATTTTACATGGATGACCTTGTCGATGAGCTTGACTTAGATTCCGTGAAGAACTTGAAATTTGCAGGGGCCGCCTTGATGTCAAGAGGTATTTGATTTGAAAGGGGGCGAGAAAGCAGAAACATATATACATATTTATAATAATTCGTGTTTGATACTTATACATCTTGAACTATGTATACCCGACTTTCAAAGGGCTCTAAAACCTTGCTCCTCAACGAAAGTGCGTTCGATAAAACCAACTCGAGTCTCTGAGTTACCAAAGAAGTGAATTCGACTTCGTTCTCGCTGAAATTAAGAACCACGTAAGCGGTTGCTTCCTTTCCTTTTTTCAAATATTGGAACGTAGTTTGATTTGGAAAGTCTAAAATTTCCAACTTTCCAAAAACCAAAGCTGACTCATACTTTCTTCTGACCACGAGAGCCTCCTTATAGAAATTGTACAAAGAACTCTTGTCATGAATTTGCAGAGCAGCATTGACACGGTCATAATTTTCATTGACTCTCATCCACGGCTCTGAAGTTGAAAATCCACCATATGAAGAATTGTTCCATTGAACAGGGGTACGTGCGTTATCTCTTGCCAATAAGTTGACACTCTTCTTTATTTCATTCAAACTTCCTTCTCCATGGTTCTTAATATACTTCTTGCAGTAATTTTGAGTATTTATATCCAAGTACTCTTTTATGTCCCACTCTATAGGAACGTTTGTCATACCAATTTCTTGACCCTGGTAGATAAAGATCGTTCCCGTCATAGTTGTGAGTAAAGTGGCCAATAGTTTGCCGCTTTTGAATAGAAACTCGGGTGATGTATTTCCAAAGCGTGAAATGCTTCTTGGCTGATCGTGGTTCTCGAGGAAAAACGTGGACCAAGCATCAGTATCCTCCGCAAAAGAACACATTTTTTTCACAGCGTTTTTCAAGTCTGGGAGTTTATATCCCGTATACTTGAAACGATCGTTTTCGTCAGATCCAACTTCAACCACATCGAACAAGAACAACATGTTCATTTCCTTTTCACGCGCACTGACGTACTTGAGAGCATCATCACGAGAGCAATGACATACCTCGCCAACAGTCATAGCGTCATATTTGGAAGTGACTTTGGCAAACATCTCCTTGTGGAACTCGTGGATTCGAGGCCCGTTCAAATGAAGCAGAGGGCAAGGCTGGAACTCCTGACCAGGAAAGACAATAGGCGCGTCTTCGAACAGTTGAACTTTGGAATACATGCCCGCGGTGTCGATTCTGAAGCCATCAATACCCTTTTTGAACCAAAACTCTAGGGCGGAACCGTAAATTGCTTGTCTGGTTTCCTCATTTTCCCAGTTAAGGTCTGGTTGGCTCTCAGCAAAAAGGTGTAAATAGTATTCTTGGGTATTTTCGTCAAAAGTCCAGGCACTCTCCGAAAAATACGTCTGCCAGTTGTTGGGAGGATGTCTATTGCCCTGGTCGTCGTACTTGGGAGGTTTCCAGACGTACCAGTCTCTCTTGTCATTGGACACCGACGAGCGCGACTCTTTGAACCACTTGTGCTCGCTGGAAGTGTGGTTTATGACCAAGTCCAAAATCAACTTCATGCCTCTCTTGTGAATCTCGTGGATTAAGGTTTCCATGTCGTCCAATGTACCGTACCTTGGGTATACACTTTCGTAGTCGGAGACATCGTATCCCATATCGTCTTGCGGCGAGTCGTACATGGGAGAAAGCCACACAACATCCACGCCTAGGCCCAGAATGTGGTCCAAAGACGAGATGATGCCTGGAAGATCACCAAAGCCATCACCGTTGGAGTCCTTGAAGGACGCGGGCCAAATTTGATACACGGAAGCTTTTTTCCACCACGTCATTGCCGCACTCGTATATTTTTGTGATGGGAAGGAGCGGAGCAGACGCCATGGAAAAACCGGCTTATAAGTAAGTCCGTGCGGAGAAGCCGCGTGTATTGTGTTCCCCATAAATGAGCCGCACCACTGCAGGTTCCAGCCTGCAAACAACGGGCCACTGTCATTGTTGAACTTCGAGTGCAGTATTGCAAAGCTCTTCGAAGACAAAGAGGCTGCCAAGTCGGAGGTGAAATTATCCAAATGCGCTTTCATTGAATCGCTGCCTTGCATCGCCTAATTGCCTCTACCCCGCCCAGTAATATCGCCTTGAACCACATGACTTGATAGCGGACGATACAAAGGCAGAAAATGGACGCTCAGAAGAGCCGTAGGAAATGGAGTAGATCTGCTATCTCCCGCTTTTGTTGAGTTTTCCGAAAATTGGCCGCACCTGAAAAGAGCCATCCAAGGAGCTGCCACAGGGTACAAAGAAAGAAATCAGAGAGAAAAGAAGTTGAAAGAAGCTTCAACGCCCTCAGAAGGACCATAAAAGCATTCGTTGTGGTTTAAGACCCATTTTGTGGCAACCAGTTGAGGCGGGGATGTGGAGGCCCAGAGAACGCAACACAAGCGGTTCACGAGCCTCGATTTCGGTGAAAATTTTGAAGCGTATCAAGCGTCAGCTTGGGAATAAGCAGCCGGGCAGGCAAGAGAAAATCACCGGTCAGTAACAACCTTCATCACAGATACGGAGTTCCTGGGGTGGAGCCTGAAAGCATGCTGACATGCGCGCGGAGATTCTCGCATCGCAACACAACAAAGCGTAATTTTCAGCACACGACGCCCGCCACCTCCAACGTTTTTTTTCTCAACAGTGAAACGCTTCCGCTTCACCGTTAGTCCTACAAACCTCGGCCATCCACCACACATAAGCTCACCTTGTCGTTCACCCGTCCGGAGTAAACAATAGGTAGTTAGAGGTTTTAGCTCGTGTCACTTACCCGCGGACTCAGTGTTTTTAGAGACGGATTGCTCGTTTCCTAAAGCTATACTTGAACTCGTGCTGAAAATATAATTTTCCCCAAAAATCCACAAAACAAAAAAAAGCTCCATAATATCATCGCCATACGCACTGCGTCACCAAGGCAGCGTTTATTCTTCGAGAAGAACCCACATTAAAGCAAATTCCATATTTGTTTATCTTCATATTTCACACATCCTATTTTGATCCTTTTCCATAATGAGTCGCCAGTTTCCTTACTCCAGCGCGCCGCTTCGTTCGGTCAAGGAGGTATGTATTGCAGTTCTAATTTAGACTTTCTGCTGTCGTTCTTATTCTAACATTCAGGTGCAATTTGGTTTACTTTCTCCTGAGGAGGTCAGAGCCATTTCTGTGGCCAAAATCGAATACCCGGAAACCATGGACCAGAGCACGAAAAAACCAAGGGATGGAGGTTTAAACGATTCTAGATTGGGCTCGATCGACCGAAATTTCAAGTGTCAAACTTGTGGAGAGGACATGGCCGAGTGTCCCGGTCACTTTGGCCACATAGAATTAGCCAAGCCCGTTTTTCACATCGGTTTCATTGCCAAAATCAAAAAAGTCTGCGAGTGTGTCTGCATGCACTGCGGTAAACTTCTAGTTGACGACTCCAACCCATTAATGGCGCAGGCCATCCGCATCAGAGACCCAAAGAAGAGATTCAACGCCGTCTGGAATGTTTGCAAAACAAAGATGGTATGTGAGGCTGATACCGTGAATGATGAAGGGCAGGTCGTCTCTGGCAGAGGTGGATGTGGACACACACAACCAACCGTTCGTAGAGACGGTCTTAAGTTGTGGGGTACTTGGAAACAAAACAAGACTTACGACGACAGCGAGCAACCTGAGCGTCGTTTATTGAACCCCTCAGAAATCTTGAGTGTCTTCAGACATATCAATGCAGAGGACTGTCACAAACTTGGTTTCAACGAGGATTATGCCAGACCTGAGTGGATGTTAATCACGGTTTTGCCGGTGCCACCACCACCGGTCAGACCCTCGATTGCTTTCAATGACACCGCTAGAGGTGAGGATGACTTGACTTTTAAGTTGGCCGATATCATCAAAGCTAACATAAACGTTCAACGTCTTGAAATTGACGGCTCGCCTCAACACGTTATCAGCGAGTTCGAAGCTTTGTTGCAATTCCACGTGGCCACTTACATGGACAATGACATTGCCGGCCAACCACAAGCGCTTCAGAAAACGGGACGTCCTATCAAATCCATCAGAGCTAGATTGAAGGGTAAGGAAGGTCGTTTGAGAGGTAACTTGATGGGTAAGCGTGTTGACTTTTCTGCACGTACAGTCATTTCGGGTGACCCAAATCTTGATCTTGATCAAGTTGGAGTTCCAATTTCTATTGCCAGAACTTTGACTTATCCTGAGATTGTCACTCCATATAACATTCACAAGTTGACTGAATATGTCAGGAATGGTCCTAATGAGCATCCAGGTGCCAAGTATGTGATCAGAGACACTGGAGACCGTATTGACTTGAGGTACAACAAAAGAGCAGGAGACATCGCTTTGCAATATGGCTGGAAGGTTGAACGTCATTTGATGGACGATGATCCTGTCTTGTTTAACCGTCAACCATCTTTACACAAAATGTCAATGATGGCTCACAGAGTCAAGGTCATGCCTTACTCTACTTTCAGATTAAACTTGTCTGTCACGTCCCCATACAACGCCGATTTCGATGGTGATGAAATGAATTTACACGTCCCACAATCCCCAGAAACAAGAGCAGAGATGTCTCAAATTTGTGCCGTTCCGTTACAAATCGTGTCTCCCCAGTCCAACAAACCTGTTATGGGTATCGTCCAAGACACTTTGTGTGGTATCCGTAAAATGACTTTGCGTGACAATTATATCGATTACGAGCAAGTGATGAACATGCTATACTGGATTCCAAACTGGGACGGTATTATCCCCCCTCCGGCTATCATCAAGCCCAAACCATTGTGGACTGGTAAGCAATTGTTATCGATGGCGATCCCTAAGGGAATTCATCTACAAAGATTCGACGACGGCAGAGACATGCTCAGTCCGAAGGACAAGGGTATCTTGATTGTTGATGGTGAGATTATCTTCGGTGTGGTCGACAAAAAAACTGTTGGTGCCACTGGAGGTGGTTTAATCCATACGGTCATGAGGGAAAAGGGTCCTCAAGTATGTGCTCAGTTGTTCAGCTCTATTCAAAAAGTCGTTAATTATTGGCTTTTACACAACGGTTTCTCCATTGGTATTGGTGATACAATTGCCGATAAAGAAACCATGCGTGATGTTACTACCACAATTCAAGAGGCCAAGCAAAAGGTGCAAGAGATTATTCTCGATGCTCAACAAAATAAGTTGGAGCCTGAACCTGGTATGACATTGAGAGAGTCTTTCGAACACAATGTTTCTCGTGTTCTTAATCAAGCCCGTGATACCGCTGGTCGTTCCGCAGAAATGAATTTGAAAGACTTGAACAACGTGAAACAAATGGTGACGTCTGGTTCCAAAGGTTCTTTTATCAATATCTCTCAGATGTCTGCTTGTGTGGGTCAGCAGATTGTGGAAGGTAAGCGTATTCCTTTTGGTTTTGCTGATCGTACATTGCCTCACTTCACCAAAGACGATTATTCTCCAGAGTCTAAGGGTTTTGTTGAGAATTCGTATTTGAGAGGATTGACTCCACAGGAATTCTTCTTCCACGCTATGGCTGGTCGTGAAGGTCTTATCGATACAGCTGTTAAAACTGCCGAGACTGGTTACATTCAACGTCGTTTGGTGAAGGCCTTGGAGGACATCATGGTTCATTATGACGGTACCACAAGAAACTCCTTGGGCGACATTATTCAATTCGTTTACGGTGAGGATGGTGTTGATGGTACTTCCGTTGAGAAACAGTCCGTTGATACCATTCCTGGAACTGACTCGAGTTTCGAGAAACGTTATCGTATTGATGTGCTCGACCCTGCTAGGTCCATTTCTGAATCGTTGTTGGAGTCAGGTAAACAGATCAAGGGTGATGTCAAATTGCAGAGAGTTTTGGATGAGGAATACGATCAATTGCTCAAGGATCGTAAATACTTGAGAGATGTTTGTTTCCCCAACGGTGACTACAACTGGCCATTGCCTGTTAACTTGCGTCGTATCATCCAGAACGCTCAGCAAATTTTCCATAGTGGCCGTCAAAAAGCTTCGGATTTGGGACTTGACGAAATTGTTGAGGGTGTCAAGACCTTGTGTACCAAGCTTTTGGTTCTCCGTGGTAAAACGGAACTTATAAAGGAGGCACAGGAGAATGCAACTTTGCTTTTCCAATGTTTGTTGAGATCTAGGTTGGCCGCTCGCCGTGTCATCGAGGAATTCAAATTGAGCAAGATCTCTTTCGAATGGGTTTGTGGTGAAATCGAATCTCAATTTCAAAAATCTCTTGTTCACCCAGGTGAAATGGTTGGTGTCATCGCTGCACAATCCATTGGTGAGCCTGCTACTCAAATGACATTGAATACTTTCCATTATGCCGGTGTTTCTTCGAAGAATGTGACGCTTGGTGTGCCACGTCTTAAGGAAATTCTTAATGTTGCTAAAAACATTAAGACGCCAGCACTTACTGTGTATTTGAAGCCAGAGATTGCTGCAGATATCGAAAAGGCCAAGGTTGTTCAGTCTGCTATTGAGCACACAACACTCAAGAACGTGACATCTGCGACTGAAATTTATTACGATCCAGATCCTAGATCTACGGTCATTGAGGAGGATTATGACACCGTGGAAGCATATTTCGCCATTCCAGATGAAAAGGTCGAAGAAACGATTGATAACCAATCACCTTGGTTGCTTCGTCTCGAGTTGGACAGAGCCAAGATGTTGGATAAACAATTGACAATGGCACAAGTTGCAGAAAAGATCTCTCAGAACTTTGGAGAAGATTTGTTTGTGATCTGGTCTGATGACACTGCTGAGAAGTTGATTATTCGTTGTCGTGTCATCCGTGATCCCAAATTGGAAGAGGAGGGCGAGCATGAGGAGGATCAAATCTTGAAGAGAGTCGAGGCGCACATGTTGGAAACCATTTCTTTGCGTGGTATTCCAGGTATCACGAGAGTGTTTATGATGCAGCACAAGATGAGTACTCCTGACCCAAGTGGAGAATTCACTCAAAAGCAAGAATGGGTGTTGGAAACTGATGGTGTTAATTTGGCAGACGTTATCACAGTACCTGGTGTTGATGCATCGAGAACCTACTCCAACAACTTTATCGAGATTCTTTCGGTCCTTGGTATTGAAGCCACTCGTACTGCATTGTTCAAGGAGATTCTTAACGTTATTGCTTTCGATGGTTCGTATGTCAACTATCGTCACATGGCCTTGCTTGTGGATGTCATGACAGCTCGTGGACACTTGATGGCTATTACTCGTCATGGTATCAACAGAGCTGAAACAGGTGCATTGATGCGTTGTTCTTTCGAAGAGACTGTTGAAATCTTGCTCGAAGCTGGTGCCGCAGCTGAGTTGGACGATTGCCGTGGTATTTCGGAGAATGTCATTTTGGGACAAATGCCTCCGCTTGGAACTGGTGCATTTGATGTCATGGTGGACGACAAAATGCTTCAGGATGCCACTTCGAATGTCGACATTTCAGTTGGTGTTAAGGTTGAGGATGGTGGAGCCACTCCATACAGAGACTATGAGATGGAGGACGATAAGATTCAGTTTGAGGAAGGCGCTGGATTCTCGCCAATTCACACTGCTAACGTTTCCGATCAATCGGGCTCTCTTACATCATATGGTGGCCAACCGTCAATGGCATCGCCTACATCGCCATTCTCATATGGTGCCACTTCTCCGGGTTATGGCGACGCTACCTCCCCAGGTTATGGTGCTACATCGCCTACCTACTCGCCAACGTCGCCAACCTACTCGCCAACGTCGCCAAGTTACTCGCCAACTTCGCCAAGTTACTCGCCAACTTCGCCTAGTTACTCGCCAACTTCGCCAAGTTACTCGCCAACTTCGCCAAGTTATTCACCAACTTCGCCTAGTTACTCGCCAACTTCGCCAAGTTACTCCCCTACTTCGCCAAGTTACTCGCCAACTTCGCCAAGTTATTCCCCAACTTCGCCAAGTTACTCACCATAACCGTGCAGCATCGCACCAACTTCGCCTAGTTACTCGCCAACTTCGCCGAGTTACTCGCCAACTTCGCCAAGTTACTCCCCTACCTCGCCAAGTTACTCGCCAACTTCGCCTAGTTATTCCCCAACTTCGCCAAGTTACTCCCCAACTTCGCCAAGTTATTCACCAACTCCTCCCAGTTACTCGCCAACTTCGCCAAGTTATTCCCCAACTTCGCCAAGTTACTCACCAACTTCGCCAAGTTATTCACCAACTTCGCCTAGTTACTCGCCAACTTCGCCAAGTTACTCGCCAACTTCGCCTAGTTATTCACCAACTTCGCCAAGTTACTCGCCAACTTCGCCTAGTTACTCGCCAACTTCGCCAAGTTACTCGCCAACTTCGCCTAGTTACTCGCCAACTTCGCCTAGTTACTCCCCAACTTCGCCAAGTTACTCTCCAGGCTCTCCGCTGTATTCCAGCGAAAAGCAAAATGAGGAGAAGAAGTAAAGTGGAATCCCTGTATTCAATAGTAAGCGAGCTAGTTTTGCTAAATATAAAAAAGAATGAAAGGACAATAATGATCATTGACAGTATCCTGTATAGTGAGGACATACTCATCTCTGCACCCGTTGCAGTAGAAGAACAAGTAATATGTCCAAAGCTCAGCCAGGCGCAGGGTCTTTGAAAGACCTCCAGCAGAAGAGGCGTGAGGTATTCAAACCCATTTTGGAGAACCCTTTCACTGAGGGTTCGACATGGCCTGCAATCGACAAAGAAACCTCAAACCAAATCTTAGCATGCTTACTCCAGATCATAGCTTCACACGGCACTTATCTTGAAATGAGAAAATCCAGCAAGGGCTCGAGAATCCCTGCTCCAGACCTGGTGAAAAAAATTACCATTGGGTTTAATTCCACCGTGGGGAAGCTCGAAAAGCAAGCAGAACCCAATCGTCTTAAGCTCATGCCCAAGTTGCGTTCCAAGAGCAAAGACGCCAAGGCCAAAGAGGAATCGTTTGTCAAGTACGTCTTTGTTGCCAGGTCAGACATCAGCACTCCTTTATTGTATAACTTCTTCCCCGTTTTGGCCTACACAGCATCTAGATCCACTACACAAAGAGTCAAGCTCGTTGAGCTACCGAAGGGTTCCATGGCTGCGCTTCTGAAAACATTGCACACCGAAAACGTTGGGATATTGTCGATAACTGATGACTGGGACAAGGCGCAGCCACTCTACGACATTGTCGACAAAAACACCGAGGACTTCAAGATCCCATGGCTCGAAGGCTTGTTTGACCCAAGCGGGCCTCCGCTCGGTGCGTTCCAGCGTCCACACATAGAGTTTGTCAAGACATCGACGCCGATTGGGCGCCAGACGAAGAAGGGCAAAAAGCAGAACGGCGGGGCCAACAAAAAGGCCAAAAAGGCACCCTCGCAGTCGGAGCCAGCGCCGTAGCACGCTACAGTGTCATTGGCGTGATGTATACTGTTATGGGTTAATAGTATACTCTATAATTAGTAAATATGGGGCACGAGAAATAGACTGGCGTGGTTTTGAGTTCATTCATCTGGGCCTGCTCAACAGACGGGAGCCGTGAAGCCAACCGTCCAATTGTAAGAACCAGCCACAAGAAGCATTAGGCAAAAACTCACCGCCAACGACCCGACGGCGTAGCGGTAGGCACTTTTTTTGGGCAAGGCAAAGACCTCCACGATGAAGGTGGAAACCGTCGTCAAGCAGCCGCAAAAGCCGTCATCCAAACCAACGAGAACATGGCAACTGATGACACTAGACGTGATGGGAGATGCACTGGCCCAGTCCAGGCGGCCGCGCAAGAGCACGGTGAAGATGGCCAAAAGTAGCGAGCCCACGACGTTGGCCATGAACGTTCCTAGCGGGAAATTTGCCACGCGGCTGTTGAAAAACTTCGACAACCAGTAGCGGGAAATGGCACCCCACGGCGCAAAGAGACACGAGAATGTCCACGAGCGCCACGCGCCGTCGCTCTTCGTGGCGATCAACACAACCACAACCACGTAGCACACGGTGGCAAGCACACACACACAGACATCAAACACCCGGTACAACTTGCGGGACAACGAGAACTGGACCTTGTTGCACAAGCGAGCGAGATGCGTGCCCACACGGAAGCCAGAGGCCGAAAGCGCCATGTGGGCGGTGAAGACCTCAATGGCGCCGAGAATGCCGTATGCGGCGTTCGGATACGACATCTTTGTGGGTGGGAGGTTGGCGGCTGCGCTGAACACCTCCAAGACTAAGGACGAAAAGCTGGAGCACGAGCCGCAGAAGCCGGTAGTGACGCCCACGTAAATGGGAATCACGGCCTTTCCGGAGAACATAGGCTTGCCCGGATGCTCAGATAGGAGCGTCTCCCACACGGTGGTGGACTCCACGGTCCAGCCCATGACGATGCAAGCCACGCAGTTGGCCCACACGATACCGCGCAAGTACGAGCCGGAGTAGTTGAAGAGTTCCTGCAAGCCCTTGCGGGCCAAAACGCCCCAGATGGCGCCCAAGACGATGCTCGAATGGAACGCTACAATGTCCGGCGGACGGCGCACGCCCTTGGAGGTTTCGGCGCTGTGGAAAGACGTCGACCTGTTAATGCCTTCTGGAAGCGCCTCCGAAAGCGATTCCTGTTCCAGCATCTCCGGGCGTTCATGGGGGAAGCGCTGGAAGGCGCTGGACTGTGACAGCTGCGCCGAAAGGCGCGAGTCTTTTTCTGCGGGCACGATGAAAAGAGTTATAGCAGCCGACAGAAGCCGGACAGGAGGGTGGAGAAGAAGAAAAAGGAAGGAGGGTTGAGGGTGATGAAAGCCTGAAGTTGTGAGGCTGGCGATGCTCACCGAAATGGGCATCTGGCGCGCGCGGGCGCACCACCACCTCCAATGTACCGAGGCTCTTTGACGCGTCACCAACCAGACCATGAAAAGCTACTCCACGGCGCTCGAGCTCCCGTGGGTCGAGAAGTACCGGCCGAAAAAGCTCGACGACATTGTCGGCAATGAAGAAACCGTCGAGCGCCTCAAGCTCATCGTGCGCGACGGCAACATGCCTCACATGATCATCTCTGGGCTCCCTGGAATCGGCAAAACCACCTCCATCCACTGCTTGGCGTACGAGCTCCTCGGCCCCGAGTTGTACGGCCAGGCCACGTTGGAGTTGAATGCGTCGGACGACAGAGGCATCGACGTGGTGCGCAACAACATCAAGCAGTTTGCGCAGACCAAGATCCTGTTGCCGCCCGGCAGACACAAGATTGTGATCTTGGACGAGGCCGACTCGATGACGCCCGGCGCCCAGCAGGCGTTGCGGCGCACCATGGAGCTCTACTCGCACACGACGCGGTTTGCGTTTGCTTGCAACCAGTCGTCGAAGATCATCGAGCCGCTACAGTCGCGGTGTGCCATTTTGCGCTACAACAAGCTTGCGGACGACCAGGTGCTCCAGCGGCTCCTCGAGGTGGCCAAGGCCGAGGACGTGCGCTTCAACTCCGAGGGCTTGAAGGCGCTTATCTTCACCGCCGAGGGCGACATGCGCCAGGCCATCAACAACCTCCAGAGCACGGTGGCCGGCTTTGGCTTCGTGGACGACGTCAACGTGTTCAAGATCGTCGACCAGCCGCACCCGTTGGTGCTCAAGAAGATCTTGGGCGCGTGCGTCGTCGACCACAACATCGACGCGGCCGTGGACTTGCTCGACTCCTTGTGGGACAAGGGCTACTCCGCCATTGACATTGTGACCCTGGCTTTTCGTGTGGCCAAGTCCATGCAAGGCATTTCCGAGCTGGTGCGCTTGGACGTCATCAAGGAGGTGGGCTTTGCCCACATGAGGGTGTTGGAGGGTGTGCTGACGTACTTGCAGCTCTGCGGCTTGTTGGCCAAGCTTGCGCTGATTACTACTTAGTTGCAAGACATTCCATGTATAGTTCATTGACCATGCATCTGTAATGTGATTTAGGTGTAGGTTCTCGATGCCGTTTGCTTAGACTTCACTTGCGGTATTCAGAGCTGCAATACATCTGTAATCTAAAAAAGTGTAGGCTCTTGACGACCTTTGCCGTGCTTCACTCGCGTCAAAGTCCAATACCTCTGCAATGTGAAAAAAGGCTAGAGTCTTGACGTGGCCTTCGATTTGCTTAAACATTCATTCCCAGCTTCATCGTTCATTCGAAGCTTCCAAGTAATACATCTGACGTGCTTCTGGTATGTAGGCTTCGCCTCATCCCACTGACTACAAAGCATTGCTCTTCTCAACTGTCACGCCGTCATCTCTATGAACCACATGCACTGTCCGCTTTCAATTGTCGTCCTTAAGTCAAGCGTACTTTGGCCTACCCTACTCTGGTACATTGGTTCGTCCTTTGATTGCTTTAGTTCCCTCTTTCAACAGTCACCTACTTAGGCTTGTATGCGTCGCAGAGGAGCTCGTAGTGCTCCACCTGCTCCTTGAAAAACGTGTTGGCCTCTTTGTCCATTTCGTTGCTGAGAATCGTGGCCACCAAGAAGTAGTTGTTGAATAAGAACATCTCACGCTGCGCGGCCTTGGCCTTGGTGTTGCCAAACAACCGCGTGCTGGCTTTTGTCAACGAACCCTCAAAGTCGTTTCTCAACCTAGTGATCGACATGCTGATGGGCTCTCCCTCAAATGTGAATGCGTCGTCCGCCACTAACTCGCTTGGAAACGCTAGCTGCATGATGCCCACGAGAAACTGGGCGAACTGCTGCGTGCTTTGCATTGGCGCCTGGCTGACCTTATTGAGCGCAAACGAGCTTGAGCCCACCAAGCTCCGCTTCAAGGACTCGCAGTTTATGTCGATGATCTTGGTAAACACAGGCCACAACTGCAAAAGCAAACGGTTGTGGAAGTCGTCCATGACAGGAACATGGAACTGATTATGCAAGGTGTGGGTGTGCTTTTGGACAAGACGGATCATAAGCAACACGGCGTAGCTGTCGCAGGTCCCCGAGTACGAGGGCCCCGCGGGTCCGTATCCCATCGATGCGCTGGTGCCCGACGCAAGCCTGGAGCCAAGCGTCTGATGCGAGGCCGTGGCTAGCCACGACGAGAACAGCAAGCCAATGTCAAACACTTCCTCAAACATGAGGTTGTGCCACTTGAGAGGCTCCTGCTGGTCTGAGCCCTCGACGACAATGGGGTCGAACTTCTCGTCGCCCTGGTGGAAGAACTCGATGAAAAACAAGTACTCGACAATGACGTTGTCGAGCAACGCGTTCATGAACTGCGCGAAACAGAACTCGAGCCAATACCCGAACGGAGTGGTTTCGGCGATCTGCGACGGAATGGCCTTTTTGAACTCATCATCGGACGAAAGTACCTTCGAGCGCTTGGGCACCGACAGAAGATATTCGGCAATGGTCAACTTTTTTGCGTGGGAGGCGTCGGAAGAAGCAGCAGGCGCATGCAAGGCGGGCTTCGAGGAGTCCATGAATCCAAAGAAGCCCATCTTGGCCTCGGTTTGGTCGCTGCCGACGCCTAGCACGTACTGCTGATCGATGTTTTTGAGCTTGAGCTTCTGGAGCGAATAGAGGTACTTGGCGAAGCGGCTGGTGTAGTACCACTTCATGGTGTAGACGTAGGCCAACAGGAGCTGGCTTGCGAGCTCCGGGTGCCGCAGCTTGAGGAAGGCAAAAGCGTCTTTGACCCGCAAAAGCTTTTCCTGGACCGCCTGCGACGGCACTGCGAAGCTCTGCCGCAACTTGCGGATGTTCTGGATCAAGAAATCCCGTGTGCGCTCGATGGCCTTGGCCTCAAGCGCGTCCAAGCCCTCCTTCAACTCGACGAACGCCTTCGACTCCTTGTACATGGCGAGCGCCGGGTCCGACTCGATTTTTTTGACGAGCTGGAGCTTTTCGGTAATGAAGGTGATGTTCTCGATCCACGCGGCATCCAACGGCGCGTCCATGACCGACCTGGCGGTGGCTGGGGGGATCATGAGGTCTAGAAGGAACGGGTTGATCTTCTCCACCAATTCCTGGTGGCGGTCCAAGCCGGACGCTAAGTCGGTGGACTGCTTGTTGAGGTTCTGGAGCGAGCTGCTCAATTGCTCGATTTCGTCGCTCAAGGTCGAGAGATACTCGCCTATCGGAGCCAAGTTTTGGCGGAGCGGGCGAAAGCGGTTCTGGAAAGCTTCTATGCGAGCCAGCGTGACGCTGAGCTGGCGCTCGGAGAGCGTGCTGAGCGACTCCGGCAATGACGTGTGACCCGCTGCATCGGCGTCGCCGTCCGCAGGCAAAATGGACCGCAAGTACGCGAGGCTCATGGTGGGCAACAGACGTGGAATCGCTGGAGCTATGTGTGGGCCGACACCCAGACACCAGCGGTGCGGCGGGCGGAGGCCGAAGGAAGAATGGGGAAGAATGGGGAGGTGGTTTTCGGCATGTGGGAGGTGGCTCAGGGCTGGCTCAAGGCTGTTCCGGTGCCAGTGACTGGACACGGTCGCCGGCTTCCTTTCTCCGCTCCCCTCCCTTCTTCTCCACCTGGTCTCAACGGCGGCTGGAGCCGCCGGCGCGCTTTCTGCAGGAGCGATATCACTCCACCATCGCGACGCGGCCCCATCAGCCCGATCCAGCCCTTTTTGCCACACAAAAGACCGCAACAGCCTCATGGAGCCTCGAGACGGCGCGGTAGAGAGCGACGGCTCCGAGCGCACCTGGGTCGAGCCGCCGCTCGCCGGGCCCGACGATGTGCGCCCAGCAGACGTGCTTGCCGTCGGCTTGAACTTGGCCCCAGAAGAGCCACACACGGTCCTGCTCCGCGTGACTGACGAGCAGTACGACACCATTCGCCACCCGGCCGCCATGGACGAGGTGCTTCGCGTGCGCGCAGGCCCCGGGTCCGGCAAAACGTTCACGTTGGTGGCACGCGTGGCCCACTTGATCGAGAGTGGTGTGCGCCCGGACCAAGTGTTGGTGTTGTCGATGGCCAACCGGTCCGTGGACGCGCTCCGGGCCGCGTTGGCGCGGTTGGTTGGGCCCAGCGTGGCGGAGCAGGTGACCATCTCCACCTTCCACTCTTACTGCCGCGGGCTTCTTGACACACACGGCAGTTTGGCGGCACCGCCGATTCCGCGCGTGAAGGTGTTTGACGACCGCAGCTGGAAGCGCATGGCTGCTTTTTTCCTGCGGAAGGTGGTGCGGTTGGGCGGCCACACCATCGGCGGCGCCGTTTCTCCGAGCCGGTTGGCGGGGCTCGTTTCAGAGGTGATTTTGCGCCAGAAGTCCGTGGACGCGGCGGCCACGAGCGCAGGCATCAACCCCCGCTACCTCAGCAGCTTGGTGGAGTACCTCCGGCAAAATGGCGCCATGCGCTACGACGAGTTGTTGTCCAACGCGTTGGCATTGATGGCACAGACCGCACGGGCGTACAAGGCCAGCGGCGACCGCGACTGCTTGGTTCCCCCATTGGCCAACTGCTCTGCCGTGTTTGTGGATGAGTTTCAGGACATCTACCCGATGTTGATGGCCGTGGTGTCGGCCATAGTCAGCTACCCGACGCTCGGGTCTGCTCTGCGCAAAAAGCACTTGACCATCACCGGCGACCCCAACCAGTGCGTCTACGAGTTTTTGGGGGTTTCGCCCGATGACATGCACCAAATCGGCGACAGAATTCCGGGCGTTCCGGTCGTGGACAAGTTTTTGTCCGAGTCTTTTCGGTGCACACAGCCCATCTTGGACGCAGCCGTGGTCTCGGGCTTGCAAAGCGACACGCTTCGACTCTCGTCGGCTCGCGACAATTACCGCCCCGCCAAGCCTGTGTTAGTACCGTGTGGCAGTCTGTACGAGGAGCAGCGCTTTGTTGCTGACGAAATCATCCGGCTTTTATGCCAACTGGGCGGGCTTCTACGAATGAAGGACATTGCCATTCTCTCCCGGACAAATAGCGAGGCAGATTCCATCCTGCTGTACTTGAAAATGACGCACGGCTTGTCCACCTTCAAGATCTCCAACGGCAATATGTGGGTCAAGTCCAAAATGCTCTTGATGCGGGACATCTTGAGTGTTGTTGGCGGCGACTCGGACAGCAGTTTCAGCTTGCTTTCCCTCTTGGCTGTCATTGATACTGAGCGAGGCAGCCTGTTGCGGATCTCGAAGCTTTTCAACCTCGCCATCGGTCACGAAACGATGGTTGATCCTCTCTTTCTCGAGAACTACCTTTTCAGCCAGCTCGATGGAACAGCGCCACCTTCACGCGAGTTTACGAGCCTATACAAGAACCACTCGTTGGCAGTAGAGAACTTTGCGTTGCTCCTCAATCAAGTTCAGCGGGAAAGAGAAAACTTGGCCAATATGCATGCGGGCAACGCATCGGCGTATACTCCTGAGCAGCTAATTTTGTGCTTGCGCAGGTTCTTGGATCTGGGGCTTTTCAAAAAGCACCTCCACGACGGCCAGGAAGCATCTTCCGAACTCTCTGTTCCTGACATTGTCAATTCTTTCAACGACTCAGTGCACTACTCGTACGAAACGTACATGTCTTCTGCCGAAAACCAAGCATTCACCTTTCTTGACTACTTCCTTTTAACATATGACAACGAGGTTCCTGCAAGCACCAGCGATGCAATCAAAATTTCCACTATTCATGCTGCAAAAGGGTTGGAGTTTCCGGTGGTGTTCATTCTCGGACAGGGTGGTTACGCTGGCAACTGGGACCGCCTACTAGAGGAGGGCCCGGAACAACTTGGCAAGAGTGCTGATACAGGGCCCGGAACAGAGCTGTGGGCCGCACACGAAACCCAGAACCATCCTGAAACCCAGAGAAATCCCAATGGGCGGCTTCTATACGTTGCGCTCACCAGAGCCAGAGACTTGGTGTACTTATGTTGCAGACATGGCTTCGACCGTGTGTCAGACATCGTCCGGGAGAAGTACACGTCCGAACTTCCTCAGTTTGGAAATGGAACGGGCGAGGCTAAAGAAGACAAGTTTTCAGGCCACAGCGTCCTGGCTCCTGGCAACACAAACATGCATGAGGAACTTGATCTCATACGGAGTCTTTCCATCGATCTCGACCGAAAATTACCGTCGTTCAAGCAGCTCCAGTTTGGGCAAACGGTGTATCAGAATTTTCGAAAACAAGAAAACAGCAAAGCGGCGGGCAAAGCCGTTGCGACTCAAACACTTAACAAAAGGCCCGTGAAAGTCTCGTCCCACAAGCTAGCAGCGCTGGCAAGAAAGGCGGGTCTGCTTTTCATGCACAAGGGAAAGGCGTGACGAATAGATTTTGTTGACGTTAATATTATACACTTGTAGCCGTTATAAACAAACAAATTAAACTCCTTTGGCCTTTTTCATCAGGCTGCTCTACCTTATCTCCAGTTGGGATTTTTCAACCTTTTTCACCAGCACCAGCATTTTCCAGCATTTTTTCTGGCTTCTCCGATTGCCTCACCTAACTGAGCTTCGACAACAAATCGAGGAGTCCCGATTTGGCGTCGCCCAGGTCAGGCTGCGAGGGCTCGTAGTTGTCCTCATCGCCAGAGGAACGCTCGTGCATGAGCTCGAGGTCGTCTTTGTGGTGAGCGGCAAAGTCGCTGAGGGGCGGCGAGTCTGCGCCACTGTTGTGGGCATGGGCGCCAGCCATATGGATGACGGGTCCATTGTCGTCGCGTTCATACTCCTTGACCTCGATATCTTCAGAAAAGGCCACGGACTTTTTTGCGGCTTTGGACACCGGCGGAGTGTCAGAGGATCTTCTCTTTAGGCCGACCACCAGGGCAGGGGGTGCAGCGTCGTCGTCGTCGCTGGAGTCTTGGTACATGGGCACCTCGTCTGTGTCAGTATCAGCGTTGGCAAGCAGGGCCTCGCTGACGCTGGTGGCGGGGCTATTGGACTCGAAATCCGGCGAAGGAATCTCCGGCGAGTCCGTGGCCGCGGCAGTGCCGTCGTCAACCATTTCCTGGAGCTCTGCCCGCGTGGACTGGATGCGGGCAAGCTTGTCGGAGAGCAGCAGCAACAGCGCGTCGTCGGCGGGAGCAGCGGCGGCCAACTCGGCGGCGAGCGCCAGAAGCGCCGCCACGATGTCGGCCCGCTTCTTCTTGATGTCGGATATGCTGTCGGCGCTCATGGAGCAGAGCTTCTCCAACACGTTGAGCTTGGAGATGTACACGCGGGGCAGCGGCAAGTTGTCCAGCGTGGAGTGGTCGTCGGGCAAGTAGGTGCGCAGCTGCTGGTCGATCTGAGCCATGTTGGACAGCACGGACGAGAGGAGCAGGTTCAAGGCGGCGAAGGCGCTGTTGAGCGAGGTCAACTGCGGCGCCGTGGCCACGGGCAGTGGCAGCAGCGAAGCCGGCGGCGGCGGGCCGCACGGCTCGCGGGCCTTCAGCAGACGGAGCGCATCCTCCATGGCGGCGATCTCGGGCTTGGAAAAGATGGCCCGCTGGCTCCAGACGGAGAGAAGGCGCTCGATTTTGGGCTTGACGGCGTCGTCGGCCGCGCCGTAGGACGCGTGGAGCACGCGGGGGAGAATCTGGGCAAAGCCAGTGGCAAACTCGGGCTTGCGCTTGTGGCGGGCCTGCTGCACGACGTCGTTGCACAAGTAGAGGAGCGAGAGCGTCTTCCTGGGGCTGCGGGCGTTTTCGCTGGCCAACACGTAGTCTGCCCAGAGCTGGCAGAGCTGCGGCGCGTGGCGGTGGTGGAAGAGCACCCACTGCGAGATGGACACGATGGAGTCCTGGGTTTCCTGGAGCAGGTCCAACTTCTTGCGGAAGATGTCGGGAGAGAAGGACATGGTGGTGGTGGATGGAGAGTCTTTGCGCGGCTGTTGAGTGGGCCGATGCGCGCAGAGAACTAGGAACAGAGGCAGAAAGGCAAGGGAAGAGGAAAACAAGGAGGAGAAACAAGGAGGAGAAACAAGAAGAGATGGAACAGCTGGGGATCAGAAAGAAAGAAGGGGAAAAGAAATGAATTAAGAAAAGAAGAGAAGAAAGATGAAGGTAAACACAGCGAAACGAGAAGGCACCAGGGCCAAAAGACCAGCCCAGCAGCGCTTCTCCACAGCGCGCGCGACCAGCCAACCCAAACAACACCATCGCCGTCCATCGCCCTTCCCCTCCACAATGCCCCGGGCCAAACAGCAACACGCTGCGCCCGACAGCAGTGACGTCGAGATAGTGGTGTTGCGCAAGTCCCCGCGCCGCAAAAAGCCGCGGGCTGCGGACGAGAATGAAGACGACGACGCCACCAGGCCTCGGAAACAGGCCCGGGCCTCGGCGCCCAAAAAGCCCGGCCGGCCGCGAAAAACGGGCGCAGAGAGGGCAGAAAAAGCAGCCAATGGAAGGGCGGCCAGAGAAAGGCTGGAAAAGCCTGTCAAGCCTGTCAAAACAGCCAAGGCGACCAGCCTCGCGGGATCGCCGGTGCCCGATTTGCTGTCGGAAACGCCACAGCTTCTAGCGGCGCTCAAGTCGGCTCAGCCGGCCGCCGCCGTGACAGAGCAAGACATCTTGGCCGCCCGCACGCCGGCGCAGCTCACGCACTTGCTCAACCGCCTTGTGGGCCTGGAAAAAGACGCTCTTTTTGACTCGTACCGCCAAACCGCGGTGCTCAAGCACCAGCAGGACGCCGCCACCATCGCTGGCCTCCGCGAGCAGCTCGACGCCCGCGAAAGCACCATCGACACGCTTGCGCAGCAGCTAGCGGCCGCAGGCGGCTCCGCCGCGCCGGCGCTGCTCCGGTCCACGCCGCAACGGCGCCAGCAGCCCGATTTGTACGAGTCGCCTATCCGCAAGCCCACCAATGCGCTGTTGGTGCACCGCGACGACCTCGCGGACGAGTTGAAGACCATCTCGTTCACGTTCGACATGCTCGAGCTCCTCACGGGCGTGCGCATCGTCAACTACGAAGACGATAGCGAAAAGTTCTACTTCGACGTCAAGCAGACCAGCACGGTCATGGAGACAGACCTCGACCCGGTGGCCATCGAGTACCGCTTGGTGATCAAGCGCAAGTTCGAGCAGTCGGCTGAGGTCACGTACCTCCCTGTGTTTCTCTCCAACTTGGCCAAGCGGCCCAAGGACGCCGAGCAGGAAGCCAAGAACCACGACGCCCACAAGGTGCGCCCGTTCTTGCCCGAGTACTTGCAAGACAACTTGAAGTTTCCCTACAACACGCTTCTGCAGTTCTATACCAAGTTGAGCAAGGCGCTCAACAAGTGTGCCAAGAGTTAGCCTTTTTGTGCCGCCGCTCGCTTTTTGGTGTCCCATAGGCAAGCTTCTACATGTTCCATGAGCTAGCCCAAGGACCAAGAGCTATCTCAAAGGCTCTTGCGAGCCGCTTTTCCGCTACATGACCGTCACGACCGACTGAACCACGCGAGCAGACGCTCGCAATTGTATTACATTAGAACCTATTGATGCAGTGTATGGGTGTAGACGACCGTCAAGGGAGCGAGCCTTTTGGTCGGTGGACTATACGAGCTCCTTGACTAAGCCGATCCTATGCCTGGGAAGAGCCCACTCACAACGTGAGCACAAGCTCGCCGTTCACCTGCTTCACCTGCAACTTCTTCAAGATGTCCTTCTTGTCCTTCTTGGAGTCCTTGCTCATGCTCTTGACCACCTTGTACAAAGACCCGCTGGAGTACTTGGACAAGTCGAGGCCGGCCTTCTCCGTCCTCTTAGGCTTGGTGCTCTCAGCCACCTTCTTGGCTGGCTCAGCCTTGGCTGGCTTGGCTTCCTTCTGGTTTTCCTTGGATTTGGTGCCCTGGTTTTTGTTGTCCTGGGCCTTGTTGTTCTTGCCCTTGTATAAGCTCTTCTCGTACTTCTCAGCCTCGGAAATGCACTGCGTGTGGTTTCTGTAGTCTTGTCCACTGAACGTCGTGGAGCAGTCGATGCAGGTGAAGTAGGCGCCGTGGCATCTTTGGCGATGCTGGTCGAGCTTCTTTTTAATCACGGTGTCGTTGCACACTTCACACGAAAAGGAAACCATATTTGACAGCGATGAGGAAAGTTAAAATTTCCGAACTTTTCGCGGTGCTCAGCATGGGGAAGGACGGCGAGAACGGCGCTGGCCAGGCAGCACACCACGCCACACACTCGATTTGGTTTACCACGAGCCTGTCGCTCACCACACGGGCTCGTCCTCCTTTTTCCGAGAAACACGAACAATCTCATAGTCGTCCGAAACGTCGTCTGAGTGGTCCTTCAACAAGCCCTGGAGCCTGTAGTAGTCGTCTCTCTTGTCGAACGTTCTCTTTTTGTTGATCATGCCCAACATCTCGTCCTCATTCATCTGCCTGTACTTTTCGTCGTAGCGCTCCCACTTTACAGCGGTGAACTTCTGGAGATACAACGAGCCGGCCACGATGCTGAGCATAAACGGCAAGCCGAAGTACAAAAAGTGGTTTTTGCGGATGAGCTTCTGGTACCGCCCGGCAAACGATCTGTCGTACGCGGCTTGCTCTTTCTTGCCCCGGAAGGGGGCGGATCCCAACACAACCATGGCAATGTCTGTTGAAGTTGGCCTGCCGCCGCCTCTCGCTTGGGCAGCGCACCCGTACCTCGCCAGCCCTGAGCAGCGCATCCGTACCTCGCCGACTCATCCGCTTCTCGCCGCGCCAGACCAGCAACTTGCGCGCCTGTACAGCTCGGTCCGGCTCGCGGGAAACGCGTTGCTAATACGCCAGGGCTAATGCAGGGAAAACGGCTCAGCCATTTGTTGCCGGCACTCCACCGGGCCCGCTAACTTGTGCCTGGACGATCGAAATTGCTGCCTCGGACTCGGGCGGTGCGTGTGGGCCGAGCCGCGCTTCCTCGAGCCTGCGGCTGTTATTGGGCCGCTGCCCACCGGCAGGTCGGCTAAACGCATAAATCGCCTGTTCCGCGGAGCACCGGGCCCATTCCCTCATTTGCTCTTTTCCCCTTACTAAGGTTTAGAGCGCCCTGCTAACACCCGGGCTTTTGGTGGACCCGACTTTTGGGTGTGCTGGCGCGCTTGTTGTTTGCTGCCCGCTTGTAGTAGGGCTTATCGGGCCGAGGCGTGGTGTCATGAGTATCTAGGCCAGCGCCTGCCTTTTTGAAAGAAAAGGCAACAAAATAAAAATAGAGCGCCTTTCGCAAACAAGGACACCTTGCTGGCTTTATATGCGAACGTCTGGCCGCCCCATTTGTCTTCGACTGCAAAAAGCATTTGGCTGTAAAAAAACGCCACCCGCAGCGCAGCAAGGAGTATGAATAAAACACATGCCGCGGCCGCAACTTTGAGAAAATTTTGTAATTACTTGTGTCCGAACGAGCCCAAATTTTTGGGGGCGGAGACGGGCCCGCCATAGTTCCAGTGCGGAACGTTCGCCTTTATCAAAGTGAACTCCGCGAATGTTGTTGTTCACGGCTTGCCTGCACGCTGCTTTGTTCCGTTGAGGCGCTTTTTTTTTCTCAACAACTTAAGCGAGCCAGCCAAGCCGTCGAGATTCGAGCCCATCAATCCGGAGGAAATCCATCTCAAACAACGCCTGTGCCCACTTTGACGAGCAGGATTTCACATCTCATCTCGTTTCTGCCCACCACACGCGACTGTCAATCACCGACACACAAGACTCTTCAGTTGCAACCCGAGAACAACCAGTCACAGACATTCGTGCCTAGCATCACCTGCGTTCCATCCACCATGTCTGTCTACGCTGGCTCAGCTCAGCTGCAACAAAACCAAGCTCTGCAGCAGCAACTGCAGCAGCAGCAAAGACACCAACAAAGATTGAACGAGTTGTTGGATGCTGTCAAGCAAGAGTTTGACTTTGCGCTCAATGAAGCCCTGAATTTCTCGAAGGTCAAAGAGGATTACGACTTGAAGTGCAACCAGCAGACCGCAGAGATGCAGCAGATCAGACAAACCGTTTACGAGTTGGAAATGGCTCACCGCAAGATTAAAGAGGCCTACGAGGAGGAGATCTTGAGATTGAAGACGGAATTGGAGAACAGAGACAGACAAGCCCACCAAAAACAAGCTAACGGTGCCCAGTACTCCTACTCCTACCAGCAACCAGGCGCCGGTCAGCCACAACCGGCTCAGCCCGCTCAAGCGGCCCAGCCTGGCCCTGTGCAGCCACCCACCATCAAGCAGCCAGCTCCCAAGCCCGAGCAGCCTAAGAAATCCCCCGTCAACGCCAAGATTGAGCCGGTCCCTCAATCCGAAGCTGCTCCTCAACCCCAGACTCCGGAGACCTCTTTGGCAGTCATTGACAAGTCTCAGTACATTGTCGGCCCCGACAAAAAGAGTGCACACGTGAAGGAGATTCCTCCTTTCCTTGCCGACTTGGATGTTATGAAAGCCAACCCAGACTTCAAAAAACAAAATCCGGACTACTATGTCTTATACAACCCTGCGCTCAAAAGGGACTTGCAGGTGGATTTGATGCAATCCTTGGACCACTCTTCCGTCGTGTGCTGCGTCAAGTTCTCCAAGAATGGTGAGTTCATTGCCACCGGATGCAACAAGACCACCCAAGTCTTTGACGTTAAGACCGGTGCGTTGGTTGCCAAATTGATTGACGACAACAGCTCGAACGTTGGAACGGAAGACGGCGAGGGCGAGGGCGAAAACGGCGTCGAAAATGGAAGCGGTGCAAACTCCACCGCAAGCGCGAACGGCGACTTGTACATCAGATCCGTTTGTTTCTCCCCAGACGGTAAGTTGTTGGCAACCGGTGCAGAAGACAAGTTGATCAGAATCTGGAACTTGGCCACCAAGAGAATCATCAAGATCTTGAGAGGACATGAGCAAGATATCTATTCCTTGGACTTTTTCCCAGATGGGGACCGTTTGGTTTCTGGCTCTGGTGACCGCACTGTCAGAATTTGGGACTTGAGATCTTCTCAGTGCTCGTTGACCTTGTCCATCGAGGACGGCGTCACTACTGTTGCAGTTTCTCCTAACGGTAAGTTGATTGCAGCTGGCTCTTTGGACAAAACCGTCAGGGTCTGGGACTCCTCCACCGGGTTCCTTGTCGAGCGTTTGGACTCTGGAAACGAATCAGGTAATGGTCATCAAGACTCGGTTTATTCTGTTGCCTTCTCGGCCAATGGTAGCCAAATTGCATCTGGTTCGTTGGACAGAACCGTCAAGTTGTGGAACTTGGCGGGCAAGACCGAGGCTGGCCCAATCGGTGCTGGCGTTAACGGAGACGCTGCCTCCAAGAAGTCCAGCTGTGAAGTAACCTACGTGGGCCACAAGGACTTCGTCTTGAGTGTCTGCTCTACGCCAGACAGCGAATTCATCTTGTCGGGCTCCAAAGACCGTGGTGTCATTTTCTGGGATCAAACCTCTGGCAACCCCTTGTTGATGTTGCAGGGCCACCGTAACTCGGTTATTTCCGTCGCTGTTTCTCTCAACTCGCTGGGCACAGAGGGAGTGTTTGCTACTGGAAGTGGTGACTGCAAGGCCAGATTATGGAAATGGAGAAGAGGTTAAGTGAAGAAGTTGATATGTATAAGTATAATTTTGTCAGTTGAACTAGATTGTAACTACACCCGCCGCGGTGACGAAATGCTTTCGCCAGCGGGGGCTGTAAAACACATGTTGTTTGTGGTCCGGTTTTAGATCGGCCTTGTTTCATATGTCGTGTACATCACTCCGGCTCTTTTGACCAAACAAACACTTTTCTCTTTCTTTTGGAATGGCGGGGTTTTTCCGGCGGGCCTTCCACGCTTTGGGCGCACTTCGCGTTCGTGTACTCGTTTAGCTGAAATCGCGGTGCTCCATTTTTCTTCACCAACCCATCATGACTGTGTATTCCGCCTCCACCACGGCGCCAGTGAACATTGCTGTATGTGCTTCTGACTCATCCTGGTGATTCCCAACGTCACCTGATTCATATTTCGTGCTAACATCCAGACACTCAAGTACTGGGGTAAGCGGGACAAGGTTCTCAACCTTCCCACAAACTCGTCTATCTCTGTCACTTTGGAGCAGGAGGACTTGAGAACGTTGACCTCGGTAGCAACAAGTGAAAGCTTTTCAAAAGACAACTTGTGGCTCAATGGTATTGAGGAAGGCGTGAAGGGAGACCGTACCATCGCCTGTTTGAAGGACTTGAGAAAATTGAGAAAGGCCTTGGAAGACAGCGACAGTTCGTTGCCAAAATTCTCTCAATGGGGCCTTCACATTGTGTCGGAGAACAACTTCCCCACGGCCGCTGGCTTGGCCTCGTCTGCTGCTGGCTTCGCTGCCTTGGTGGTGGCCATTGCCAAGTTGTATGAGCTTCCGCAGCTGATGTCTGAAATCTCCAAGATCGCCAGAAAGGGCTCGGGCTCTGCGTGCAGATCGTTATTCGGAGGCTATGTCGCCTGGGAGATGGGTGACTTGGAGAACGGTGAGGACTCCAAGGCTGTGGAGGTTGCGCCTTTGTCACACTGGCCCACCATGAAGGCCGCCATTTTGGTTGTTTCTGACGACAAGAAGGACACCCCATCGACTACCGGTATGCAAAGCACCGTGGCCACGTCTGACTTGTTCCAATGGCGTATCAAGGAGGTTGTTCCTAAGAGATTTGACGAAATGAAAAAGTCCATTGCCGAGCGTGACTTCGAGACTTTTGGTGACTTGACCATGAAGGACTCCAACTCTTTCCACGCCGTCTGTTTGGACTCTACCCCGCCAATCTTCTACTTGAATGACACTTCCAAGAAGATCATCAAGTTGGTCCACATGTTGAACGAGCAAGAGGGTAAGATTATCGCTGCTTACACCTTTGATGCTGGCCCTAACGCCGTCATCTATTATGAACAGCATAACGAAAACAAGGTGTTAGGTTTGTTGCACCAGTATTTCCACAAGGTTTCCGGCTGGGAGAAGGTTTCTAGCCAAGTCGCCAACTTTGAGAAGTCTTCAATTACCTTCGACACGGAGGCCTACCGCGGCGTTAGTAGAGTCATCTTGACCAGAATCGGCCCAGGTCCTCAAGAGACTTCCCAGTCGCTTATCAATGAGCAAGGTTTGCCTAAATAATTAATACATCTTATGTCATCCTGGTCGCTGGCAGCGCACGCGCGTGATGCAAAGCATGTAAGTTTCCACACAGTATGTTCGATCCCTCTACCACAATATGCTCCGATTGTCTCCCATAGCTCTCAGACCTCTGAGGTTTGGTTCCCGACTCAATGTCCGTCCAAATTTGTTCGTACGGATAGCTATCCCACTTTTCCATCACAATACCTTCGCCCACTCTCATGCAAAGAGACAACAGCTTCTGAGTAACAAAGACAGAGACCTCTCACCGAAGCAACATGTACCTCAGAAACCCTTGCAAATACAACCCAGCCACAAGCCGAGGAAAAGCGAGGTGTACTCTATACCAAACTTGCTTACCATCAGCAGAATAATGACCACGCCCTTCATCGGGTATTTTTTGGCCACCGGAAAAACCACACCTGCTATTTCTCTCTTTGCTTTTTCGTGTGTCACAGACTTTGTTGATGGATACATTGCCCGTCGCTTCAATATGAAAACAGCGCTTGGATCCATTCTTGATCCTGCTGCTGACAAATTTTTGATGACGACTTGCACAGTTGCACTCACCGTCCAACAACTGATGCCTCTCTATGTCGGTGCAATTATCATTGGGAGAGATGTGATTTTGAGCTTCGTGAGCTTTTATTTGAGATATCGAGCATTGCCAGCGCCCAAGACTGTCCAAAGATATTTTGACATGTCCATCACGACCCACACAGTTCAGCCCAACATGTTGGGCAAGGTCAACACCGCTTTGCAAATGCTTTACATTGGCTCTCTTGTTGTTGCTCCTGGGATTGAGGCTGTGACCTCTCTCAATCTAGGTGTGATGTCGGAATGGTTCGGGATCATAGTAGCTGTCACAACCACCTGCAGTGGATTGTCGTATCTTCTATCAGGGAAATCTTTCACAGTCGCCAAGGCTTTGAAGTAAAGCTCACTTCTCATCAGTCCAGGTGAGACTCTTGAACTCACTCATCACCTCCTCATTTTCATAAAGCAGCATGCAAACATTCACCGGAAGATAGATCAGGTTCAACGCAGAGGGATCGTAGCGGGAACAATACGAGTGTAGGAGTCGGATATGAAAGCACACTATGGGCGTGACATCTATGATTTTCACATCACGGATGACTACTTTAGAGAGACAGCGCTTCGAGCCATTGATCTTCAACAAGGCGTTGAAGATACTGTGATGGGGTCCGTTTTGATCTTGGCCGAGGTATAGAACCACCGTGATCTGGGATAAAATCGCAACAAGCTGAGCAGTCAATGAGTGGGGCTTCTTTGTTCTTTCCAAGAAATTATGTGCTATTGCCATGAGCTCCTTCTCCATTGTCTTCGTTGCTTGCGAAGCACGAAACACGCCAGAGTAAAGATGTAGCAAGCTCTCCTCCAAACAACAAATGAGTGCAGAGCATTGCCTGACAGGGATTTTTGCTTTGCACGCGCTGATCGACTTTTTCACGCCCACAGTCAATCCCAAAGACACAGAGTTTGTTTGATAGCGACATAATGCTTTGACACTCATCAATTGGCTTGCTATTTCCGAGGTCCGAGCCCTTGCCGCCCGAGGCTCCAAGAAGCGATTTGGCGGTGCCCGTCTTGGGGCTGCCAGTTGTTTCAATAAACATCCAGCTAGTTTTTCGACCGAGTCTACTGTTTTAGTAATCTTCATGAAATAGCACAGGAGATACTTACCTTCGAAAGATACCGATTCGAGCACAGCCAATCGGGCCACCACGAGAGCTAACAGCAAATCTGTGATGGGCATGACGACTTTTTAAATAAGCTTCAAGATGACTCAGGCTTTGAAAGTATTTCTTTCTGTAGGGAAAATAATAAATGCTGAACAAAACTCTGATAAATCGGCGGCCAACACCTGAATATAAATGGGTGAGCATTTCCAGCGTGCGCCGCGATCGAGTTTGCAGCCACTTTTCTCCTTTCTTAATAAAAACCCGCTTTCGCATCAGTCTGCCCTTGGCCCGTCGCTTTTTGTCTCATCCGAACCCACAAGCGCTTCCGTACAAAGTCGCCTTGATGATATCGGCCGTGCCATTGCGTTTTGAGGCGCCAAAACAGCAGGTACGCCCAGCCCTCCTCATCAAAGTCTTGCAACATCAAAATGTACCAGGAGGCCCAGGCCCAGCACCAACCCGAGTCTGGAAGTGGAAAGTTTTTGATGTTGTTGTGTGACACCGAGATTTTGCTGCCATTCAAACGCAGGTAGATGGGCGGGTCGATGAGCGGAATCAATCCTCTTCCACTGAAGAGAGCGATTCCAAATAGCTTTACGCCCCGCTGGCTCTCAACTATCACCTCGATGACACGCTCTATCCCTTCGTCCGGTGGCCGCACAAACTGTGTAACATTGTTCTCGAACCCTGACGTGTCGAAATTGTGTTTTTGCAATAATGCCTTCAACGCCTCTACTTCCATCAATAAGACAATGTCGTTCTACTGCAGTGCACTCGGTCGAGGCAACTTATCCGCTATTATTACAAGACGAATTTGCGAGATTGAAGGTTTTGCCGCAGTATTGCTGACTCGTGCATTATGCGAAAGTTGTATTCTCGCGCCAATCAGCTGCTCTCGGGGACTCCCCAATCGCAAATGAACCTCACTATCCATCAGTGAGGGGGTCTGGGGCCGTTTTCTGTAAAAGTCTAAAGGCCAACGCTTTCCCAGTTTCGGGTTTTACCTCCAGGATCTCAAAACCCTATTCCAACATAGGAAACTCGGCTGGTGCAGATCAGGCGGTCACAAATACGAACACGTGCATTCTGCAAGTTATGAAGGCTACCGATTTGGTTTCCTTTAAGTCGATTTTCTTAAAGCGGGATATGTCAATTTTCTTAGGGCGGGATATGTTGAAACTTGAGTGTCCGAGACCGTAATTCACTTTACAAGCATTTCTGCGACTCTCACATTGTGATTCACCAACAGCGAGCTATTGATAATATCCAAAAAAGGTTCATGTGGCATCGCTAGATGCGAAAGATACTTAGCCGGCATGCGCAAGCAACAGATACGGCATGCAAAATCCGAGATGCTTTTCACTGGGCAAGTGTTCAGCGGTCAAAATGAGTTTAATTTCCAATTCTGAATTGGGGGAAAAAACTTGTAAATGTTGTGAGTACTTGTTAGGTTCATAGTGTATCAGCTGAGTTGTCGTATCGAAAACTCGCCAACTGATATCAAAGTTCTCTGTGCACGCGTGATATCGTTCTCACTCAGAGGGGGTTCTTCCTGCCGAGATTCACCGAGAAAACGCGAGCGGAAAACTTCATAAGCCTCCAGCGATTGAAAAAGCTGCACCAAGAATTCAGTCAAAGAGTGCTATTTCGAGCTTTTTTTATCCGAAGGGACAAAACAGGAGCCAGCCACAGAGATTTTATTTGCCTCGGAATATCTGGCCCCAGCCGTTTTCCCCACCATCCTCCACTTACGCTCAACTTGGCTCAGCCTTGCCCCCGGTGAACAATTTACCAAACGAAAAATGGACCACAACTTCGGCACATCGGAGGTTTTGCCTCCTTATTTACAGGTGAACCCTACAAATCCCCAATCAGACGCTCAGGCGTATGCACGTGGGCCTGAAGTCCCACTCCGTGTCAAGCAGGAGGATGAAAATGTCCATCTCTCATCCGCCAAGGTAGCCTCTAATCCAGTGCTCCATAACTTTGCATTTCATAATCCTTTTGATGTCAACTCTTATCCTTTGACCAACCCGCCCATCTATGACCCAACGGTCACTCTCCCATATGGTGCACAAGGAACACAACATAGACGCCGTATCTCCATCTCCAATGGTCAAATCGGACAGATTGTCAATCATGAGGCTTTTTTCATGGACGAAGATTCTTTGGATGAGAGCTACGGTCACGAAGACCAGATGCCGCGCCGCAGAGCTCTGAACTTCTTTGCCGATGGTTCCAGAAGCACAAGAGCACCTGCCAGCGGTTCTGTCGGGCTCTCACACGCCCAAGCTGAGCTAATACCGGGCCCTCATGTTGGACACTTGGGACTGGAGTTTGGCCCCACACGGACACCAGAGGCTACGGTCTCGCTTTCTCAGGCCCACAAGTCTGCCTTGTCGGATACTCGAAGCAGTGCTGCCATAGACACCGACTTAGCGCCAAAATCTGCATCGGGACCGGCCGGAGACTCTTCAGTCGCCGGAGTGCCACCGCCCAACCATTCTCTTATCTACAATAATGAGGTCATTTTCAATCCTCACAACGGACCTATTCCAGGCACGGCCGCGTGGAAGAAAGAGCGGTTACTAGAGCGGAACAGAGTGGCTGCTTCCAAGTGTCGTCAGCGCAAGAAGCATGCACAGCAACAACTACATGATAATATTGCCAAGTACGAAAACGACTTGCGAGCAAAGGCGAAGACAATCGCAAAGTACCAACAGCTCTTCGCGATCTACAACAGATCTTTGCAGCAGCTATTCGACGGTGTGCCAAACGCAGCAGACTCATTGCGATCATTTGTGGGCAAGGACATCAAAGACATTGACCTTGACAAGATATAATTCTAGAGGGCGCATTGAACCAACGCGGCCAGAAAGCCTACAGTGAACAAGCGGACGCAGCACGAGAGCCTTCGGTGCAAAAGCTGCCGCGGGCGACTTCGATGAACCGGACAGTTGCAGAATCTATAGGACAGAGGGCGCCGCCCATGACCAAAGCCTGGCTGCTTTGGACTAGTACATTTGAGTGATAATCAGCAGAGTAGAGCTCCCACTCGCAGGTCACGTGTGAGGAGCGGCGAGTCCATGGGCGCGGGCGCGGGCGCGATCCAGAGTATCAAAAAAATTCGAAAAAAACCTCTCCAGCCATAAACCCAGCATGTCATTGAAATTGCCTTCGGCGCCTAATGCGGGCCTTTTCAAGCAGGGCTACTCGTCGTTCCTGGCCTCTGACGGAGCCACCATCAGAAACATCGAGGCCGTCAGGGAAATATCATCGATTGTTCTCACGTCCATGGGGCCAAGCGGCAGAAACAAGATTCTCGTCAACAAACACGACAAAACGTTCATCACCAACGACGCCGCCACGATTTTGAACGAGTTGGACATCGTGCACCCCGCCGTGAAGATGTTGATTATGGCCAGCAAGCAGCAGGAGTTTGAGATGGGCGACAACACCAACTTGGTGCTCATTTTGGCTGGCGAGTTCCTTAACATCAGTGAAAAGCTTATCACCACCGGCTTGAGCGTTCCCGAGATCATCCAGGGCTTCAACTTGGCCAACAAGTACTTGCAGGAGCTGTTGGAGAAGTTGGTGGTGGACGCCGTCGACAACATTGTGGACAGCAAGGAGCTCTTGAAGGTCATCAAGCCGGTTATTGCGGCCAAGCAGTATGGCTTGGAGGACACCATCTCGCAGTTGGTGATTGACGCCGTCAAGTTGATTCTCAACCCCAAGAAGCCGCAGGCGTTCAACATCGACAACGTCAGAGTTGTGAAGATCATGGGCTCGTCGTTGGCAAACTCCGAGGTCATCAAGGGCATGGTGTTCCCACGCGAGCCGGAGGGCCACATCAAGAGCGTCAAGTCGAGCTCCAAGGTGGTTGTGTTCACGTGTCCCATCGACATCTCCACCACCGAGACAAAGGGCACTGTGTTGCTCCACAACGCACAGGAGATGTTGGACTTCTCCAAGGGAGAGGAGCAGCAGTTGGACGCCATGTGCGAGGAGATCAGCGCCTCCGGTGTGCGTGTGGTTGTTGCCGGCTCCAGCGTCGGCGAGTTGGCGCTTCACTACTTCAACAAACACAACATCTTGGTTTTGAAGGTGCCGTCCAAGTTCGACGTGCGCCGGATCTGCCAGGTGTGTGGCGCCACGCCGTTGCCCAGATTGGGTGCTCCTTTGCCCGAGGAAATGGGTTCCATCGACGTGATTGAGACCAGAGAGATTGGCGGCGATCGTGTCACCGTTTTCAGACAGAGCGAAGACTCCACATCCAGAACATCCACCATCGTCATCAGAGGCGCCACCCAGAACAACTTGGATGACATTGAGAGAGCCATCGACGATGGTGTCAACGCTATCAAGGGCTTGGTCAAGGACAACAGACTCTTGCCCGGTGCCGGTGCTGTTGAGATCGAGTTGGTCAAGTTGATCACCCAGTACGGAGAGAAGACCCCGGGCTTGTTGCAGCTCGCCATCAAGAATTACGCCAAGGCGTTTGAGGTTGTTCCGCGTGTTTTGGCGGAGACGTCTGGTTTGGATGCCACCGCCGCCTTGTCGTCGTTGTACGCTGCCCATTCGCTTGACGACGGCTCGGGCCTTACCAAGGGTGTTGATTGTGAGGGCGACTCCGACGACAACTTGGTCGACATCACCGCTGCTGGTATCTACGATCTTTTGTCTACGAAGCAGTCGGCAATCAACTTTGCCACGGAAGCTGCATGCACAATTTTGTCCATTGACCAAATCATCATGGCAAAGAGAGCTGGTGGACCCCAGGTTCCTCAGCAACGCAGACAAGGCAACTGGGACCAGGATGACTAAATAGATTGTGCATTTTAATGATTATATCCGGATCGAGCAACTGCGCACGCAACCTGCCTCTTTTTATGTACTTGGTCGCTTCAGCATTGCTTCCCGTTCAGAATGAAAGAATGGATCTTGTCGTGGTCCTTCTCGCCGTTGGGCTGTTCGACCCCGCCGCTGACATCGTAGCCCACCAACTTCTTGGAGTACTGTTTGGTTCCTTCCAAGTTATCTGCTGTGAGCCCGCCAGCCAAAAGGAACATTCCATTGAGATCATGTATGAGAGACCAGTCAATCACAACACCCTCGCCGCCTGCCTCGGAGTCTAGCAATGGCAAGGCCAATCCCGATGCGGGCGCAGCTGCAACGGTGGGAAAGAACTCATGCATGTGCTCAATCTGGTCTGGAATCACGTACCTCTTCAAGATACAGAAATTTCCATCTGCGTTCGCTAGCGCGTACGCGGTGACGTCTTCGCTCCCGTGGAGCTGGATGAAGTCAAGCTGACAGTCGCGTGCCATCTGGAACACATCCTCGATGTTCTGGTTGCGGAAGACGCCCACAAGGAATGGACCATTCTCTTCGATCAACCGGGCGTACTCCTGAAAATAATGGTTGTGGTTTTTGAAAGACTTCGTGTTCATGTGCTCAATCAAGTCTTTGGAGCTCTTGAGCGGCAGGGCCCGCTCGTATCTCTTGGCTCTGGCGGCCTTTGAAATTTCACACGCCGCAGACGGTTCCACGGTTCTCTTTCTGTTTGGCACCATGATTACGCCAAGAAGATCCGCTCCCAGGTCGATCGCCGCTTGTGCAGCCGGGAGGTCCCGCAACCCGCAAATTTTGACAATAGGCGCCATATGTAGTTCGGATGATCTTTGGCTATAGTAGACAGTGAGAAGACCCACGCTAGTCGAGTGTCATGAATCATCTCGGTGTATGCAGTCCGTCCTCATGGTGGTCATGGGCGTCTTTTCTGAAGAGCTTTCCAAAACTCCGGAAGTTCTCGTTCAATTTTTGAACATGATTCTCGCCGTTGAGGGAAAAATCGCGGAATGCATTATTGAATTTTAGTGCTTGGATCTTTGCTGTGTTGTTTCGCAAGAAATCTGGAATGTGCGGCTCTGGAGAGCGATTCGTCACCTCTTTGACGTCAACTGAAGGAGCTGCTTGTTGTGATAATGGATGTGCTTTGTTCTCGTCCGCCTCATCTTCATCGCGTAGGGCATCTAGGATCGGAGATTCTTTGATGAGCGAGTCTTCCATGGTGCACCTCAATCGGAAGCTTTCCACGTATTTGATTCTGTCTGGCGCGGGCACTCCCTTCAACTGAAGAATAGCAAGGAAGTTGCGAGTCGACTTGTCTCCAATCATTCTCAAGTATGTCTCCACGATGTTGTCGATTGGTAGCGTGGGGGTCAAAAGAAGTTTGAGCACTGTCTCCAACTTCAAGAACTGATTATTGAGGTGGCGGAGATAGGCCTTGGAGACGTTTTTGTCCTCGATATCCGAGCTTGAATCAAAAGAGTAGTCTAAATCGGAGTACGAAAGCATCGTTTTCGAGAACTTTTTGAGAACGGACACATCGTAGAGAATTTGCTCTATGGCGATGATGCTCAAGGGCCCAACCAGTTTGAGCCTGGACAAAAATTCCTTGACTATGCGCTCCACCAACTTATCTGCGTAGTTTCTGATGTAGCCCTCGCGGATGATGAGTGGACATATGAGTTTCAAGTCCCCCTCCAAAGACGACAAGAAGTCGTTGATGTAGTTTGACAAGTCCGAGACCTCCTGGATCGAGTCCCATGCATTGTTTTCAAACTGTCGCCATGCAAACTGTAGGTCGCCAGACACTTTTTCGATCAAAAGCTTGATGGACTTGCCAATAAGCTCGTAGAACGAGGAGTGTGCGTCTTCAAACAGAATCTTCTCTCTCAGAGGCTTCTCAACGCACTTGACCATGCGAGACTCTAAATCGTTAATGTTCTTGATGACGAAGTCTGCTGTGTTCAAAACCATCGTGAGGTACTTGATGGGATCTATGCCCGTGGGGTGCTCGCGGGCTGTGTTGAGAACAGGCTCGAGGAAATTGTTCCGGTACTCCTTGAGGTACTTGGTGAACAAGGAATTGAGCTCAATGAGAATGCTGCCCGACGAAATGCGGAGCGTCTGGGAGAGACACTTGTGAAAGAGCTTGAAGAGCTCGGCAGACGACTCGGCAAAGTTGGGAACACCGTTGACGCGCAACACGGTGAGCAATTCCTCGGCAGTGGCCGGCAGAGCGAGTTCCGAGGGCAAGGGCCGCAAGTGGTGGAGCTCCATGACCTTTGTGTTGAGTGTGGCGTCTTGGTCCCTGATCCACGAGCCCAAGTAGGGCTCGAACAGCGCCAGAATGAGCTTTGTGAAGTCGGTCGTCTTGAGCGTGTCGTTGAGCTTTGTCTCGAAGGCCAAGGTGCTGGTCAAGGCGTCCAAAATGGTCTGGGACAGCGGCGCCAGCGCGCTCAAGCGGGAAGAAACCTCCTGCGCCGTCATTTTGCAAAAGAGCTTGGAAAGCTCGGTCTCCACGGCCCACAGCGCCGGAAAGACCAGCAGAAAGTTTTCTTGGATGTTTGCGAGCACGTTGCCGAAAAAGATGTACCTGCGGCCGATGTTCTCCAAGCTGCCGGCCTCGCCCGCGGCGTCAAAGATGGACAGCACTTCCTTGAGCTGCAAGTTGTAGAACCACGTGAGGAGCTTGTCCTTGTTCTTGGCGCTGACCATCTCGAGAATGTCGCAGCCGTACTTGAGCTTGTCGTTGGACACGTGGTTGACAAAGGACTCCTCGAAGTCCAAAAACACGTCGTCCACGAGCTTGTTCTGCAAGTGGTGGAGCCGCTGGAACAACGCCGCAATGTCGTCGATGGACTTGTACGTGCGGAAGAACTCCATGAGGCCCTTGACCGCCGCAAGGTACGACGCAATCTGCTCGTAGTCGCGCGAGTGCACCACGTCCGTGAGGCTGTTGTAGGCGTTGATCAACATCTGGAGCCGCTTGAGGATCTTCATGGAGAGCACCAAGTTGCTCTTGGTGGTGTCGAGCCTCTGGATGCGCGATGTGATCTCGAGAATTGTGGCGTGGCTGTCTGCGGCGTCGCGCCGGACCCTCGCTAGCGTTTGGGTCAATTGCGTGATATGCTGTTGTGTCTCGATCGGGTGGTTGTACTGCGCTAGGCGCTGGGCAATGCGGCGGTCCGCGGCGCGTTTTTGCTGGCGGATGTGCACGAGCGCATCGTCAATGGACTCGAGTGACTGGCTGTCCGGGAAGAGCTGTGGTAGCTGCACCTCTGGATCGTAAACGAAACCCATGGTGGTGAGCGGCTCGTGGCGGCGGTGCGCTTATGATGCGGGGCGTGCGATGCACATAAAGCGTTTGGGGAACTAGGTAACATTCAGTTGGCTGGAGGCGTGCTGGGCACATAGCGCTCTTAGTGAGTGCCACCTGCGCTTAATCATTTACCGCATGCGGTAAAGACCAGGGCTGGCCTGCACGCAGTGCTGCCGGTGCTCGAAAATGGGCCTTTGTTTACCTGCCGCCGTGGCGTAGGCGTGCGAGCGACAGAGCCTAATGGGGTAATTTGTGTGGCCGCCGCTTCAAGCCGTTCCATCACTTTTGGCGAGCTCCAGTGTTCGTCTCACCACTACCAGCCATACGCTTTGCGCTGGCCGCCGCAAAGTCTGAAACACCAGCGCACGAAGCGCCCCCTGCCGCTGCTGCCGCCGCCTATAAATAAAGGCCCGCTTGCCGCTCGCCGCCCGCGACTGGCCCTTTTTTGACCCTGCCCACATTCGGTCTGTTCGCTGCATCTGGCCGCGCACTGTGCGCCTCTGCATTTCCGTACACTCCCGTCGCCGGTGACAAAGTTTCGCAGATCGGCTTAAAACACACCGGGTTCCCACCATTCCCCGTCTTTTCTGCGCCTGGTCCTTTCCGTTTCCCGCTGCTCTTTGGCGATTCACCCTCCCCATCCTGCGAGCCCCCTTGCCTGGCAATATACCCTCGCCCGCCCCCGCCGCTGCGCCCGCCTTTAGGTTTGTTTCTTCTCGAACCCCGCATTTCCATCTCTTGTGGCCTCGGACATCCCCCACATTGTTTGTATTGAGCCATCGCTCCGTCTACCGCTGATTCGCCCTTTCCCGTCGCCTCGTTCTTCCGCCCCAACATGGCTCGTTTCAAGTTCGGCAAGAAAAAAAGGGATTCCCTCGCTGACCCCAACTCCACCCGCAACTCCATGGACGTTCCCGACGACCACTCCTACGTGCGCAGTCTGTCGTACTCCAAACACATTCGCACGCCTGACCGTCTGGTTGACGAGGAGTCGCTCGACGCCTCGCCAGAGCCCGACCACGGCGCAACAGCGCCGGTGAAACCCGTTGATGAAAGACCGCTCGCTGCCTCCGTCTTGACCTCCTCTACCCCTTGGAAGCGCCACAAGGTCTTCGACTCTCCGTTTCCCCGCTACAGACACGCGGCTGCTGCCGTGTCTTCGGAAAAGAACGAGGTTTTTGTCATGGGTGGGTTGAAGGAGGGCTCTGTTTTCGGCGACACCTGGAAGGTGACGCCGGCCGTGGACTCCTCTGGAAGATCCATCGAGAAGTTCTCTGCCACACAGGTTGAGGTGGCCAACAACATACATCCCCCTGCTCGTGTTGGCCACGCCTCCGTTTTGTGCGGCAATGCTTACATCATCTACGGTGGTGACACGGTCGACACCGACTACAATGGCTTTCCTGATGACAACTTCTACATGTTCAACATCAACAATAACAAGTACACCGTTCCACTGCACATCGTTGGAAAGCCTCGCGGTCGTTACGGCCACTCTCTCGGCGTTGTTCTGCCAAACAGCGATAGCTCGCGCCTTTATTTGTTTGGCGGTCAGTTGGAGGAGGATGTGCACAACGACTTGTACTATTTCGAGCTTACGAAGTTTAAGCTGACAAAGGCTGCTTGGCAATTGGTTGAACCTGCCAATAGCCTCAAGCCCCCACCATTGACGAACCACTCCATGAACGTTTACAAGAACAAAATCTACATTTTCGGTGGTGTGTACAACAACGAGAAAGTCTCGAACGATGTCTGGTGTTTCGACACGGCCAAAAACCACTGGCACCAGTTGACTACCCTGGGCGATATTCCGCACCCAGTGAATGAGCATTCCGCTTGTATGATCTCTGATTGTTTGTACATCTATGGAGGTAATGACTTCTCGGGCACCATCTACGACACTTTATACTGTTTAAACATCCATTCCTTGAAATGGACAAAGCTCGGCAGTGAATTCTCAGAAAACGGCCCCGGTCCTAGATGCGGCCACTCTATGACTCACTTGCCAAAGTTGAACAAACTCGTTATCATGGGTGGTGACAAAAATGACTACATTTACGACGACCCCAACAACTATGATACGTATGAGAACTTCGATGGACAAGAACTAGGTACCATGATTTTTGAATTGGACCTTGAAATCGCAGATCAGTTGATGAGAGGTGTTAGACCCAGAAAGATGGCTGCTTCTGCGTCCGGAGGCGCTGCTGGTGTTCTCAACAAGAGACCAGTATCACCACTGCCCTCCGAGGATGCTTTCACTCGCCACAGAAGAAGCATGAGTGCTGGATTTGATGATTTCAGAACTCCAAACGGATCTGTGGACAACTTTACCCGCTCTCTTGACCCAAATAAGGTGCCTTCACCCGAAGTCTCTCAAGGCACGCAAGTCGGACAAGACGCCTTGGATGACAACTTCATCGATGTTGACATTCCATCCTCCAGTGCAGTCAGTGAAAATGGCGACCTTGCGTCTCATGAGAGGTCTCTTGCCTCAGTGCCTGCTTCTGAGCAAGCTCCGGGAGTGTCCTTCGATGTCGACAGGGAGGTCAATAACAAGACACCACTTTTGGCAGAAAACACTGATATCACACGTGAGTCGGAGACAGTCGATGACGATACCGCCGACGAAGCACCTCTTTTTACTGGTCATGATAATCTCGCAGGTTTTAGTGGTACGAGTCAAGCACAGGAAAGATCCACCGAAGCCAAAGACTCTTTTGGCGCCATAGGTGCCGGCGCTGCTGGTGCTGGTGCTGCCGGCGCTGGTGTTGCTGCCCTTTTGGCTGGGGAAAGTTCTTTGAAACCAAAAGACTCACTCAGGTCACAAGGTTCCGGATACAAGGCTAAAAGAGGAATTAGCTCACCTTCCAAGTTCCAATCCGGAGAGGACGAAAAGGTTAAGAAGGTCATTGCAGACTTGAAAGCGGAGCTCGCTGAGGTCAAAGCATCGACTGCTTCTCAGGCGCAAGCTGCGGAGCAAAGTTTGTTGGAGATTCAAAGGGAAAACCAGGCTTTGCGTTCTGATCATGAGGCACAATTAAAAAGCTTGCAATCTGCCGCAGCAAAATCAGATGCCGAGAAAGACGCCTTCATTGCTGAGCTTCAGGCAGCTGTCAACCCTGGAGACTTGGAAATCCTGGAAACTGATGAGGCCTCTGCTACCCCAAGTGCTAGAGGCTTTTCTGAATTGACAAAGTACAAGCTCAACAGAATGGACCTCATGAACAAATTGACTTACCTCGAGAAAGAAAACAAGGATTACAAGGAGAGACACGCTCAATTTGAGCCATTCATGAACAATCAAATGGGAGAGTTATCACTGTTACAAAAAATCATCAAGAGTCAAGAGGACCGCATCGCAAACTTAACTTCTCAAGTCAGGCTGGAACTGGTCTTGCAAAAAGAGCTTGCTTATTGGAAGCACAAGTTCGAGGATTTAGAGTTAGATTTCAACACTTATCGTGCCCTCAACCAGGAAGTTGTTATCAGCGATGATGAAACCGAAGGCTCGAGAGACCTCGATGAAGAAGGTGTCCCAAAAAGAAAAACTGGCAAAGATATCTCGTCACAGTTGGGAAGTTTGATTGGCTTGTGGCTGCAGGCTTCCACAACTAATCCAGCGGTGCGCGAGGGATCTGAAGAAGAGAATGAAGTTGTTAGCCAACTCCAAAAACAAGTCGATCTGTTGATGCAAACTTCCAGAACTCAGCATGAAGGTTCTTCTGCCGAAATTAAGGCTTTGGAGGAAGAGCTCGAGGCGAAATTGCTCTCCTTGAGATCCTTTGAAGAAAACTATAAGGATGCTTTGCAATCTGTCAAGAACACAAGTAAGGCGCTTGACATGACTCAAGATGAGTTGAGAACCCAAAGAAACACCATCGAGAAATTGATGAAGGAGAATAACGAATTGAAACTCTTTAAAAAAGCAACCCATGCATCGAAGAAGTCCAACTCGATGCTTTCTAGAACTGTGTCCAACACCAGTAACCAGACTCCAGAGATTGAGAATGGTTTACCTGGAGCTGACTATGACGACGAGGAAACGGGTTTCACTGCCGCCCACTACAATATGAAACTCAAGGACTTGGAGGCTGATTTGTACATCTTGAAGCAAGAGAGAGACCAATTGAACGAAACTGTGTCCTCCTTAAAGAAAGAGTTGTACTTGGCCAGATCCTAAGTTGAACTACTGCGATATATGATTATAATATATTGATTCCAACCTTCAATAATCGGGACTCAGGTCGGTCACGCTCGTTTTTATGCTATGTAGAAATGAAAAAAGAAAGGCATTACTGTACCTTTAATGGACTGTCACGTTTGACTCAGTCCTACCAAACGATCTTTTGCAGATGAATTGTAGTTCGGAGCAACCTCAGATTGCGAGGATCGCCGGTATGGAATCCGTGGGTCGTGGTATAGGTCTTGCTCGTCGTCAACGACGGAAGAGGACTCCTCAGGAATGGGTTCAGGAGGGCTACCGAGTCCGTGTGCCACGTCAGGAAGACCGGGTGACGTAGCAGCGTGCAACCCAAGGTCATCCAAAATCCCCAAATTGCTGGAGCTGAAAGTTTCCGCATCGTCGGTATCGGAGTTGTCAAAGTTGGGCTCCGATGGAAGAAGACTGGCTTCGTGTTGACGCATTCTCTCCTTCTCGGAACCTGAGGGGTGGGGGTGAACGGCAGGCACCGCGATGTCTTCGTAGCTTGGAGCCAGGTTGTCTAAATGAGCGTAGTATTCCATGTTGTGGTTGCCCTGGCCTGAAATGGGCCGGTCCAATGTTTCTTCGGTGTTTTCTGTGGTCTCTGAGATATATGGCGGTGTCGGTACTAGGGAGGTTGATCTAGCGCTGAGCCTGGTTCCAACACTTGGAGACTGTGCTTGGGAGGTGGAAGAACACTCGACACTGCTTGTCACTGCGTCTGGAGAAGAAGCCACAGATGCTGGTTTTACCAGGCGCATTGTTCCAATCACAACCTCAGTTGTTATCTGCAAAAACTTCTTCAGGCGTTTGAATCTGTCTGTGTTAATGTACTCCGAGCGCTGGTGGGCGTAGTTGTGGTAGTTGTAGGTTCCAGACGTCATATTTCCGGGCGACAAGCCTGGCGTGTGGTCTTCATGAGGTTGTATTTGTGACTTAGGTTGTTCCGAAGGCCCTTCAAGACTCAAAGACTTTCCAGAAAGATTGAGCATGACTTCAATGTAGTATTGAAAGGACACGATGGGACAACCCGAGATGGTGGGGAATGCGTCCGGGGGAACCCGAAGACTCGTGCTAATCTCCAGATTGAAGGTGTGTGGGTCAACAAAAAGGGGGATCACCAGCTGCTGCAAGTCCTTGCGGAAAGACTCGTAGTAGCTATCGGGGCCGTAGTCGATGCGACAGACTCGGACTAGGGTCACTATGATACCCTTCGAGTCTTGTATTTTTTTGAGATGGTTGATGGTAAGCTTTATTGGAATGAGCTCTCCGCGCAAGAACCCACGCTGGGAAATCTCCATCGAGACGCGTATAGTGTTAGAGGCCGATTCGGTCAGGCCAGGCGACACTTTTGTAGAGTTGAAGTAGCCCAGATTATTTGCTTGGTTGAGTACCAGGTTACCTGTGTGAAGCGATGGACTAAAGGCAGAAGTGCTGAGGTTGTTGGGCGCTGAAAGACTGTCTGGGTCTGAGTTGTTGGACGAGAAGGTTCCAAAGGTGTTGATAGTGGAGTTTGACGACTGTGTGCGCAGCAACTTGCCGCCCCTACGTGGGTCACGGATGATCAAGCGCTTGGGCTTCGGCGCCGGGAGCGTGGACACGTCGATAGGGTTGATCAAGTTGATGATCTTCTCGTACGAATAGACGGGGTTGTTGAGGCGGGAGAAGGCCTTTGTTTTGGAAAAGAGCGAGTCGGAGAGCGCCTGGCTCTTTTCGTCCAGAAGCGAGACCGACGACGACTGCTCGACAGACCTTAGGTGGGTGCGGAGCGCGTAGATGATGGCGCCCTTGCCAAAGTCGATGCTGGTGTGGATCTTCTTGTTCGGTAGCTTCACCACAAAAGGGAAGCGGTGCTCGCCCTTGTAAAGCCCGTTGACGAAGTCGGGGCCGGCCGACTCGCCGGCTGGCGCCGACGGCGAGTCGGCGTCGGGCCCGTAGATGTTGATGGTGTGGCTGAACAACACGTGCTTCACGGGCCGCAACTTAGACTGCGGCAGGGCGTTGATTTTGATGTAGCCCGCGAGGCAAAACGAAATGGCCACGTTTGCAAGATTCTTGCGGCTGACGAGGATCACCTGGCCCGAGATCTCCTCGCCGGACGTCCACGACTTGTGGGGGTTGTCCAACAGAATGTAGAACTCGTCGACAGAAGAGTGGTCGAGCAGGTACGAGCCAGACGACGAGCTCGGGCTTTTGGACGACTTATACGGTAGGATGCGGGAAACTGCCTTTTTCATGGCGGCGGTACGGAGGCGGCAAGGACCTCAGCTAAAGCAAGACGGAGGCTGGAAGAGGGAACAGGCGGAACAGGGGTGGGACAAACGGAGCGGCTGGGCTGGGGCAGGCGGACGGGTGTGAGAAGCGGCGTGAAAGCAAGGGGCAGGAGGCGTGTTGCCGGCGGATGGTGGGAGTAGTGTGTTGCAGAGCAGCGGCAGCAGTTGGAGTAGCTCGAAAAACGGCGGGTGTCATGGGGACGGGTCACGTGGTGCGGCTCTGCGGGAGGTGCAGACGTTTTTGGGCGTGGGCGGCGGCGGCAGGTGTAGGGACGAGTTAACAGCGGGCAGCAATCATAGACGGGCACGTGGGGCAGCGGCCGGGCAGCGGAATACCGGGGATACCGGGGGCACCGGGTGTGTCGAGGGGACGGTGGTGGGCCGAAGCTGACAGACTTCACGGCGGCGGGGCGGGCGGGGCGTCGCTTTGGAGGTGTACGGGCGTGTCTGCGGAGGCCCGGCGGGTGTTTCGGGGCTGCGTCAGGCTGGTTTCCGCGGCGTTTCAAGTTTGCCGCTCGCCGCCGCTTTTGGGCTTTTTTGCGTCCTTAGGCGCCTTTTGCACCGCCCGTGGTGCCGCTGGCGCCGTTTGGGGCAGCGCAGTGTCACACGCGGGCGTGCGCAAGTTTCGCGCCAGAGGCGTTTTACGAACGGCGCCATAAAATGGCACGCGGCAGCGAAGCACTCGCGGGCCATGCGGGGCGCATCGCGCGGGCCAAACGCCGATGGCATTTGTGGCGTGTTGGCAAGGTCACAACATTGTTACAGAGGTGTTACAGAGGTGTTACGGGAACGTTGCAGATTTGCGTGTTCAGAGAGCACGCTGCCTGTTTCAGGAGTGTCTCAGAATGCCTGGCGGGGACCGGAAGGCGGGAGCCTCGTCAGACGAGCAGTTTATCGGCCCCAGCGGCCCCGCGCCTCGCCGCAGCTTGACAGGCAGAGGCGCGCGTCAAAGATGTGCCTTCTTTTTCTTCCTCTCACTTATTGTGGTTTCTCTTTTTGACTTGGGTGGTTTTGCTTGCTCCGGGTTCTCTTTCTTGGGCTTACTTGCTTGCGCCTTTTGCATCCTTTTTATACTTTCTGAGCTTGTTTCGGTGTCTCTGCTATTATAGTATACTTCGAAGCTTGTTCTTATTTCTCCATCTTTTGCTTGCGATGAATTAGCTCAAGAGGCGTTTGTTGTTTATGACCTACTTCTTAATTCTGCTCCTTCAGCTTACTCTGATACATGGCTTTAGCTTGTTGTGATATCTGACATGTCTTTCTTGGCCCATTATGGGTCCCTCTTTACCTTCCATGAAGCCCCTAAGCTTTTTGACTTTTTTGTAGAAAACGTTACAAATCTACATTAAGGGTTTCTCTCGAGCTTGTGCTTGTTTTCTGTTCAGATTTCACCGCCTGTTCTGAGAACCGTACCCATCTGACTGCTGGTTGGCGCCTGTTCTGATTCTCCTCAGTCTCACCCTAACCTTTAGCGCGTTCTGGCAGCCTCTACTTTTGCTTTATCCGGCTCATTCTTGCGTGTTCTGATCCCCGCCAAGCTTGTGGCCTTGGCCTGCCAGCACGCCTCATCCTGTTCTGCGCCATCCTCTTCCCTCTCTACAGCAACGTCTCTTAAAAATGCATCAACTAGCTAATATGGTACAGTATGAAAATGCCACGTTTAGTCAAACGTCTTCTTGGTGCCCTTGAACTCAGTGGCGTTGGCGCCGGTTCTTGGGGTTGGGGTGGAGGATCTCTCACGGCCGCCGAAACCACCGCGGCCACCACGGAAACCACCGCGGCCGCCTCTGTTGCCGCCGGCGTTGTTGTTGTCTCTTGGGGTGGAAAAGTCCAATCTGCATGCTCTGCCCTCGATGTACTCACCGTTCATGGCATTCAAAGCGGCCTGGGCCTCGTCGACAGAAGAGAACTGGACGTAACCGAAACCCTTAGGCTGCTGGGTGTCGGGGTGGGTGGGCACTCTGCACGAAATAACAGAACCAAACTCACCAAACACCTCGAACAACTTGTTTCTCTCGGCGTTGAACGACAAGTTGCCAACGAACAAGGTGTCGGATGGGGTGGAGGGAACATCGCCGTACTTCTTGGCTCTGTCGTTGTTGTTGGATGGCTTGGGCTTGCCGGTGGACATGTCCAAGTTGACGGGTCTGCCGTCGATCTCGAAACCCTGGTACTCCTTCAAGGCCTTCTCGGCAGCGGACTTGCTGTCGAAGTCGACGTAACCGTAGCCTCTGGACTTACCGGTGGCTCTCTCCATCATGACTCTGGCGCCAATGACACCTCCAGCTGGCTCGAACTCCCTCTTCAACCAGTCGTCGTCAACGTTCCACGACAATCTGCCGACGAAGAGCGTGGCGGGCTCCTCCTCGACCTTTTGCTTCTTGGCAGCTGGCTCCTCGGAGGAGGAAGCCTCGGAAGACTCGGAGGACTCGGAGGACTCCTCGGCCTTGCGCTTGGGGGCCTTCTCCTCCTCGTCGGAGTCGGATTCGGAGTCGGAGCTGTCAGAGTCTGAGCTGTCAGAGGAGGAGCTGTCAGAGGAGGAAGAGTCGGAGGAAGAGTCGGAAGAAGAGGACTCGTCCTTCTTGGCCTCCTTCTTGTCGTCCTTCTTCTCGTCCTCAGAGTCGGAATCAGAGTCGGAGTCAGAGGAGTCGGAGTCGGAAGAGGACTCGCTCTTCTTGGTCTCGGCAACCTCCTCGGTCTCGGAGTCAGAGGACTCAGACTCGGAAGAGGAAGAAGAAGAGGACTCGGAAGAGGACTCGGAAGAAGAAGAAGAAGAAGAAGAGTCGGACGAAGACGACGAAGACTCTTGCTTCTTAGTGACCTTGGCTGGCTTGGCGGATTTGGTAGTAGATTTTCCCATTGTGGTAAAGAAGAAAGGGTGGTATGAGAAAAAAAGAAGAAACGAATTTTTCACTAGGGATGCGGTACAGGAAATATATGGGGCTCATCTCATCGCGCGATAAAAGGGGAGCCAGCAGAGAAAAACGAGCGTGCAGAGGCCGCCACCCGCCCGCCGCCGGCGGCACGCAGCTGCGGGCGCGGCGTTTTCTGCTTGGTGTTTTTTGCAATCAGCTCCTAGTTTTTTTTTTCTTCACTTTCAATCTCTGCTGGCCGGTCCCGCTCTGGCGCCCGGCTGCTCCCCGAAATGCGGCGCAAACTTGCGTGGTGCACGGGTGTAGCATCCGATGAGCTCTCGTGCGCGATGACGGCCGTCTGTTGCGGCTGCGTTCTCGAGATCTGTCCGAATGTTTCAGCGCTGTCGCAGGGGTGTTTCCAGTCCTGTTTCAGCTTTGTGTCAGCCTTGTGTCAGCCTCGTTGGTTTCCACTTCACTGCGCTGCTCGTGTGCGGCGCGCATCGGCGCCGCTCTGCTCGCGCCCGGCGATGGCCGTGAGGTGCTCCGGCTGCTGCTAATCTGCACTTTGGGCTCTACTTTTCTTATCAACGATAAATTATCAGCTCCTTCCATCAGAACGTTTTTACCTCTTGTGTTTCTATTGTCTCCAATGTTTCTGCCTTGTAATTTGCCTAATTTTTCTCTCCGCTCCGCCTCCTTCTACCCGCACTCATGTGTTTTCGCTTTTCTCAAGCGCGCACCACACAAATTCAAAACCACCTCCAGAGCCCCGCCGGTGTCGGCCTCACGTGATAACCGGATTTCTTCGTTCTTTTCAAAAGCAAGCCTCCGTTTCGCTGCAGCTTGCCTCTACCTATACGGCCCTCTCCACACACCTTGTCCCGCATTTCTGCCTCGCTTCTCTGGGCTTCTCTGGGCTTCCGGAACAATCAAACGATTTGTGTGCAGGCTGGACCTGTTTCGCAGGCGCCAACTGGAACACGCCATTCGAGGTTAGTCATCGATGCGCACTACCCCACCGGCGGCTAGCCGTGGCCGTCTGGAGAAAAATGTCCAGCGGAGGAAAGGCGGAAAGGCGGAGCGTCTCATTTCTGCTTCACCGTTGTTTCACATCTGTTTCAAAGGTCCATCCATAAAGAAAGCCGCCCGCCCTTCTCGCCGCCGCTCCGCGCCCACCTGCCCCCTCCGGCCCGACCCCACACATCCGCTCGCCGCAACCGGCACCGTTCGCGGATTACTCACAAAAAAATTCCAATCTCACTTTTCGTCTTAAATATCGCGAACCTGCCGCATTCGCCTCCTCTCCACACATACTACTAGACTCTCTCGCGAGCACCCTCCACACTTCCCTTCTAGCTGCTCCGCTCTTTGCCCGGCCCACACACGTCACCATGCGGTCAACAAACAGCATGCTCCAAAAGGTCTCGTACAACATCAAGCCCTACACCAACATGTTGAAGGACCCCTCGAAAAAATACACCATGTTCAAGGGCCCCGAGCTCCCCAACAGAACGTGGCCCAACCAGACCATCACGAAAGCCCCCAGATGGCTTTCCACTGACTTGCGTGACGGCAACCAGTCTTTGCCCGATCCCATGTCCGTGGCTGAAAAAAAGCAGTACTTCAAGAAGTTGGTGGAAATCGGCTTCAAGGAGATCGAGGTCTCGTTTCCGTCCGCGTCGCAAACCGACTTCGACTTCACGCGTTTCGCCGTCGAGACTGCGCCCGAAGATGTCGCCATCCAGGTCTTGACCCAGTCCAGAGAGCCTTTGGTTAGAAGAACCGTGGAGTCCGTGACCGGCGCCAAGCGTGCCATCATCCACGTGTACTTGGCCACTTCCGACGTCTTCAGAGACGTGGTGTTCAACATGTCCAGGGAGGAGGCTGTCGCCAAGGCCGTGGAGACCACCAAGTTGGTCAGATCCTTGACCAAGGACGACCCCTCCAAGCAAGAGACGGAATGGACCCTCGAGTTTTCGCCCGAGTGCTTCTCCGACACCCCTACTGAGTTTGCCGTCGAGATCTGCGAGGCCGTCAAGGCCGCCTGGGAGCCCACCGTGGAGCAGCCCATTATTTTCAACTTGCCTGCCACCGTTGAAGTTGCATCACCAAACGTCTACGCCGACCAGATCGAATACTTCTGCCAACACATCACCGAGCGTGAGAAGGTTTGTGTTTCTGTGCACCCTCACAACGACAGAGGATGCGGTGTTGCCGCTACCGAGTTGGGTCTCATGGCCGGTGCCGACAGAGTCGAGGGCTGTATCTTTGGAAACGGTGAGAGAACCGGTAACGTCGACTTAGTCACCGTTGCTTTGAACATGTACACCAACGGTGTCTCCCCCGAGTTGGACTTCTCCGACATGGAGGGCATCATTGCCGTCTCCGAAAAGTGCAACAAGATTCCTACCCACCCTAGAGCTCCATACGGTGGCTCGCTCGTTGTCAGTGCCTTCTCCGGCTCCCACCAGGACGCCATTAAGAAGGGTTTCCAAAAGGCTGAGGAGAGACAGAACGTTGAATGGCAAATCCCATACTTGCCTTTGGACCCTAAGGACATTGGCCGTAACTACGAGGCCGTCATCAGAGTCAACTCGCAATCCGGTAAGGGAGGTGCTGCGTGGGTCATTTTGAAGGCCTTGAGCTTGGACTTGCCAAGATCCTTGCAGGTTAGATTCTCTTCCGTTGTTCAGGAACAAGCCGACAGATTGGGCAGAGAGTTGAAGTCTGAGGAGATCATTGACCTTTTCGGTGAATACTGTATGTACACTGGAAACTCCAGCGTGACCCTCAAGGACTACCAGATCGCCAAGGCCACAATCTCGGACGACAGCTCCACCCGTGAGATCAGAGCCACCTTGGGTGTCAACGGCAAGTCCGTGGAGGTCCACGGTAAGGGTAACGGACCTGTTTCTGCCTTTGTCGATGCTGTTGCCAAGGAATTCGGCACCTTGTTCGAGGTCGTCAACTACAACGAGCACTCCTTGGGTGTTGGAAGCCAGGACAAGGCTGCGTCGTACATCGAGGTGTCTTACTTGGACAACAACGGTGAAAGAACCACCAGGTGGGGATGCGGTGTTGACTCGGACACCAACGAGTCTGTCATGAAGGCCATCATCTCCATCCTCAATGCATTGATTAAAGACGGCGAGGTCATCGTTTGATTTATAGTGAATAAAGATATAACTGCCTGAAGCTACTGCGGCCTTAAAATCCATAAGAACCGCCTAGACAAGCCCTTGCAGAGCATGAGAATAGAAGAGCATAAGGACTAGGAACGCATAAGAGCTAGAAAAGCATAAGAGCTAGAAAAGCATAGGGACTAGCTGAAGAACTACGCTCAATCTCAAACGACACTCAGACGGATGCACCATGGCTACGACCGAGTACCCTCGCCTGCGTTCACTTCCATGGTCCCTTGGTGGTCCGCCTGCCCTGCCCTTGAGTGGTTGTAGGGCTGCAGCCCTCACAACACACGTGCCGCGGGTGCCCGCGAGCGTTTGGGCAAAGAGGACGAGCAGCCTGCACACGCGGCCCGGCGGTCTCGTGCAGTACCATCGCGCCTCTCAGTCTCACGTTTTTTTCCAAAAATTTTCCCTCCAAGCTGGGTATCCTTTTTCCAACAGTAACACAAAATGACTGATTTCCAACCTGTTGTTGTCATCGACGGTAAGGGCCACTTGTTGGGTCGTTTGGCCTCCATCATCGCCAAGCAATTGTTGAACGGTCAAAAGATCGTTGTCGTCAGATGCGAGGCTTTGAACATCTCTGGTGAGTTCTTCAGAAACAAGTTGAAGTTCCACGACTACTTGAGAAAGGCCACCAGATACAACAGAACCAAGGGTCCATTCCACTTCAGAGCCCCATCCAGAGTTTTGTACAAGGCCATCAGAGGTATGATTCCTCACAAGACCGCCAGAGGTAAGGCTGCCTTGGAGAGATTGAAGGTCTTCGAGGGTGTCCCATCCCCATACGACAGAAAGAAGAGAGTTGTCGTTCCACAAGCTTTGAGAGTCTTGAGATTGAAGCCAGGCAGAAAGTACACCACCGTCGGTAAGTTGTCTTCTGCTGTCGGATGGAAGTACGAGTCTATTGTCGACAAGTTGGAGGAGAAGAGAAAGTTGAGATCTGCCGAGTACTACGCCAAGAAGGTTGCTGCTGCTAAGAAGTTGTCTGCTGCCAAGGCTGCTACTGCTGACTCCGAGACTTCCAAGAAGTTGGCTGCTTTGGGTTACTAAGCAATGGAGTGAATATTTTCTTGGTTCCGGAAGGAATGCTATGTATGTATAGAAACTATATGTATGTATCGCTAATACATCATTGAACGATACGCCCGCAAGCCGCTGTAGTGCAGTGCTCTGGTGATGGCCAGTGTGATGAGTGAAGAAATGAGAGGCGTGTCGGCCGTTCGGCGGCTTTCCTCGCTCAGTTGTTCCTACTTCGCCTCTGCCGTCTCATGTGGCCTTGTTGTCTTCGCTTCTTTGTCTTCTTCGTTCGCCTCGCCTATTTCCTTCTTTTTTTTTTTTTTTTTTTTTTAGCCGCTTGGTCGCTTCTTTTTGCCTGGAGCTTCTTTGTCTTTTCGAGGCGCCTCTTCCTCGTGAGCTACTCTTGGCCATGCTTCGGTCTACTGCTACAAACAATACGGCCATTTGTAAAACATGGCTGCATTCGCACGGGCCGTCTATAAAAGGATGGCATATCGCTTGGGCATTTTTGCGGTCTGGGGCTGGCAAACCTTGTTCTGGTCTCGCCTGTAGCGGCGCCGCAGCGGCTGCTGAGCGCCCCGCCGATCTGATGGTGCGCGCAGACCATCCTGCTCCACCTCGTCTCCACACAAGCCGGTGCCTGCTGTTTCAGATTGTGCAACACGGTCGCTATCAATAGCGGTTCTCGCAAGCGGGTCAGCTTCTTCTGCTGCCTACAAACACCACCTGTTCTTGTTATTTTTGCGCTGCGCCATAATGAGTCCGCGCCTTGCAACCATTCCTTCCGTGCTTAACGGTCTTCCTGTGGCCGGGAAGGCGCTCCACCCAGTTTATTCCCACAACAACGAGCTCCTTCATCATTACGCCTCGCTAGACAATGCTTGCGCCCAAGTGCCTAAGATATGTGCCGACGCCCACGCGGGGTTTTTGGCGTGGAGCAGCAGGCCCTTTACGGAGCGGGCGGATGTCCTTAGGGCGGCCGCCTCCGAGATCGAAAAGGGTTTTGACGAGCTTCTCGATGCCCACAGAGCCGTTGGTGGAAGCACCACTTTTGCCTCTGTCTGCTTGAAGGCCTCGATTCTTGCGGTGTCTGAATACGCTCTGTGCATCAGTAATCCAGCGGGCCAGGTGCTCCAATCGGCCCATGGCAAGTTGGCCACCGCCACCAGGGCACCCGTTGGCCCCGTTTTGGCCATTGCGCCTTGGAACGCGCCCACAGTGTTGTGGACGAGGGCAATGGTGGCTCCATTGGCTGCTGGGTGCTCGGTCGTTATGAAAACCTCAGAAAAGGCGCCCCTTGCTCCGTACTTGTTGACCCAGCATCTTTTGAAGGCGGGCGTTGATGCTCAGGCCTTGCAATTGGTAAATGTGGCTCCTGATGAGCACGGGCCAGTCACAGAAAGCTTCCTCAAAGACCCTCATATCAGAAAGGTGAATTTCACCGGATCCACGCAGGTTGGACGCCGCATTGCCGAGATCGCAGGCCGCCACTTGAAACCTGCCCTCCTAGAACTAGGCGGCAAAAACGTTTCCGTGGTGATGCCTGATGCCGACTTGAAGAAGTCTGCCCACGATGCCGTGTTCAGCGCATGGCTTCATAAAGGCCAGATTTGCATGAGTCTTGACTCGGTCTTCGTGCACAATAGCGTGTACGATGAATTCGTGGAGAACACAGTACACGCTGCAAAGGAACTCATCAAAAACCCAGAGCTTGCTCTCTGCCAACGTGACTCAGCAGGAGCTGAGAAGGTTAAGAGGTACGTGGACGATGCGTTGAACAAGGGCGCAAACATTGTGTTTGGTGAGAAGTCTCCCGGTGGTTCAGGTGAGTGCCATCCAATCATTTTGCTAAATGTTCTGGAGGATATGAACTTGGTGAAAGAGGAGATCTTCGGGCCGGTTTTGACCATTTCCAAATATGAGGATTTGTCTAATTTGACCAAGACCATCAACTCGCTCGACCATGGCCTCAAAGCCTCCATATGGAGTCAAAGCGCCACACTGGCGCTAGAGCTTGCCCGGAATTTGGATATTGGCGGGATCCACATCAACAGCTCCACGGTGCAAGATGAACCTACTCTCCCCCATGGAGGCGTAAAAGACAGTGGATACGGTCGGTTTAATAGCTCCTGGGGAATAGCGGAATTCTCTTACACCAAGCTCATAACTCTCAACTAGTGTCAGATCATGTCATTTTCAAGTGTGCGCTGAGTCTATTTAATGCATAACTAAAATCCTTCTTGGCCAAGCCGATCGGCAATGTCTAAGTAAAGCGCAATAGGATTAAAGCTGGGCGTTTGCTGGAACATGAGCTTGTTGAACGTGGCCTTTAGCCTGTTTGTCCAGTTTATCAAGTCGAGATGGTCAACATCGTCTAAAGTGCCTTGATAATTCCCCCATTTGGACAGAGCGACGCTCACCATGCCGTCGTTTTCGTAACGCTTGCCTCCCTTGGCGATTATCTCACGCTTAATGATCTCGTAGGTCGCCCGGAACAACTTCAAGCCCTCGGGACTCATCAGGGCCCCGTAGGAGAAGTATGAAACAGACGGAACGTCTTTCACGGACTCATTGAAGTCTCGGAGAAATGCGGTGGTGAGCTGTGGGATTGCTGCTGGACATGCGGCCGCCAAAAGCTGGCCCTTCTCCACAAAACTCATGACCACGTCTGCCACTTCCGACCCGTGGTGCGGACTGCTGATGGTGGTGAGGCTCACGACTTCGTAAGGCGAGTGTTCGGACTGTATTTTGGCCGCAAGGTACCTGGCGTCAAGCCCGCCCATGGAATGGGCGACGAGATTGATTTTGACGCGCTCGCCTTCGGCACGGTCCGGATGCTTCTTCAACTTCACGGCCAAGAGCTTGTCCAACAGCACTGCACGGTCGTGGATTGTGCCGAACGGCGGAACCTTGGCGGTGATCACCTCGGCGCCCACCTTTTTGAGCGCCTTCTCGATGCCCCACCAGTAGTTAAGCATGATGCCGCGGGCGTTGAGCTCTTCGCTGACTGCCTGAAGGCCGCGGTCGTTTTGGGGAACGTCCGAGGCATTGAGATTCGGAAGCAGGAGCACTTTCAACGTGTCAAAGCCAGAGAGCCCGTGGCAGAGCACAATCGGGTGTTTTGGCGGCGTGTAGGTGTCGCGGAGGTCCCGGTACTTGTCTTTGATGAGAAAGAGCTCGTCTGGCCGCAAGAGGCTGTTCGAAACGGCTGTTGCGGTGCAGTGCTTGAACAGAGCCGTATTCCTGTGGCCGCAGAAGTTGCGGGCGCTCCTCAAGGTGCCGAAAGTTGGGCTATGGGCGTGGCTGGTGGGCGTGGAGACCCGGGCGAGATTGCCGAGGGTGCTGGGCGGTTGGCGCAAGACGGCCGGTAGAACTGTGCTGTACAAGCGGCTGAAGGACGCCGCCGTGCTGCAGAACTTGCTAACCATTTGCGGGGGAGCTGGCGATGGCGGAAGGGTGCCGGAGCAGAGGCGAACGGCCATGGATTGTGGAGGTGTAGAGATTGTGGTGTGGTGGAGCGGCGATGGAAACGAAAGGTGGCGGGCGCCGCGAGAACGACGAGCGACGAACGAAGGCGATACAGTTTATTGGCACACGGCAGTCTGCGCCGCTATAGACGGTGTCTCGATTGCTCGAGAGGTGGTCAGTTGCTCCAGGTGAGGTGCACCCACGGCGCGGCCGGTGCGGCGCTATTTACACTCTGCCGCTGATGCTGCGGATCATCAAGTCCTTGACCGAGTCCAACAGGTTCAAGGCCTTGAGGCCGACGCCACGGAGAAAGACCAACGGCCCGAAGTCCGTGGAGAAGATCTTGTGGAGCTTGTCGCAAACACCCATCAATGCGTGGTTGGCGGGCCAGGCCTCGGAGAAGTAGCGGTCGAGCACAAGCGTCGAGCCGATGTCGAGGCCGCGGTCCACGCCGACCTCGATGGCGGCCACGAGCGCCTCCACGTCGCGCTGGCCCATGTTGAGGCCCTGGCCGGCCAACGGGTGCACGGTGTGGGCGGCGTCGCCGACGAGGGCCACGCGAGGCGCAATGTAGGTGTCGGCGTGGAGGAGCTTCAACGGGAAGCGGGCGCGCGACTGCGGCACGACGGAGCTGATGGGCACCGGGTAGTTGTGCTCGGACTCCACGGTGATCATCTTGGCCATGCGCCAGCGGATCTCGTCCACCACCAGCGCGTCCGCCGGGTTGGCGCGGAGCACGCCGTAGATGTAGTCCAAGTCCACCTCCTCCAACGCGGTGGCCGCGGTCAAGAGGTGCGGGAAGATGGCGTCGTCCACCTTGAGCAAGAGCTCCGAGAGCTCGGGCGTGGTGGACCACACGAACGTGGCGTTGTCGTCGGGAAGCGGCAAGATGGCCAACGGCCCGGTGGAGAGGAAGCGCTGCCACGCCACGTCGCGGTAGTCGGGGAACTCGACCGAGACCACGCCGACCACGCCGAAGCGGTCGTAGCTCCAGCCGCGCGTGGCGATGTCCGCGTGGCGCTTGACCGGCGAGTTCTGGCCGTCGGCGCCCACAAGGAGCCGGGCCTGGAGCTGCACGCCCGTGCTCAACGTCACCACGGGCCAGTCCAAGTCAGCCGTGCCCGGCGCGATGCTCTCCACGCGGGCGCTGTCGTACACGGCGGCCCGCGAGCCGGCGGAAACGTCGTCGTCCTCCACGGTGCTCAACAACGCCGCTTGCAAGTTGGCCACCTCGCACATGGCCGCGATGGGCGCAGACTCGTCGAGCCCCGGGAGCTCGACGTCGCTGGTGTCGAAGTGGATGCGGGCGTCCGGGTCCTGCGCGTCGTAGGCGATCATCTGGTTGTAGAACTTGATTCTGTCGGTGTGGATGTTCTCCCAGCAGTCGGTGCGCTCTTGCAAGAAGCGGACGGACGCGGGCGTCAACGACACGATGCGGTTGGTGTACGCGGCCGGCGGCTGCTCGTGGAACGCCCGAAGCGGCGCCAAGCTCAGGCCCTCCACCAACAGGCACAGGAGGTGCTGGGTCTTGGGGTTGGACTTGAGCGCGGACAAGAGCGTGAGCCCGGCGGGGCCGCCGCCCACAATTACCACGTCCTGGAGAAGCGGCTTCGGCGCCGAGGCGAGGCGCCGGGCGAAACGGAGCATGGTGGGGCGCGTGGACATGAGCGCTTTTGCTTTTGCTAAGGCCCTAGTGCTGTGGAGGCGACGTGGGTGGTGCGCGCGCTGCCGAAGGTGGACCAAAGGTGGGCCGATGCGAAGTGCAGTGGCCTCTGGATGCTCGAGGCACCGGTGCTCTAGCTGATGGTGCTTTGGAGACGGCGCTTATTGCTGCGGCGGTGTTTTGTTGCTGGGCGAGAACGGCTTTTCTAAAGTGTTTTGGTTTGAGTCCTGGTGCGTGGGCAGGCCTGCTTGCCTTCTGCGTGATTTGGGTCTCCAATCGTCTTCAGCCGTCGGGTTGTTTTCTTTTTATTTGGAGTAGCTTTATAGGCTCTCGAATCTCCAGCCTTTTGGCGAGTGTATCCTCTTGAACACACCTTGTTCTGCCCCTCTGCTTCTAACCGACCTCAACTTTTGGCTGGCTCCGCGGCTCTATGGTCTGTGGTCTCTCTTTGGACTGCTTTCATCTTTCTATCTTCCTATCCCTCTTTGTCTCTTTGGTTCCCAGGCCCTTGGACTCCATGGCCTCTTTTTCTTTTCCTCTCCTTTTTACCTCTTTCTCTTTTACCTTTCTCTTGACCTCTTTCTCTTTGGCCTCTTTCTCTTGACCACTACTTCTTTGGTCTCTTTCTCTTTGGCCTCTTTCTCTTAACCACTTCTTCTTTGGTCTCTTTCTCTTTGGCCTCTCTTTTGTCTTCTACACTCTGCCCATCCTCAAACGCTTTCTTTCTACGCGTATTTGCTTTACGACTCCAGACCTGTTTCATCCCTCTTGGCCCGCTTGGTCGCGGGCTCGTCGTCGCTGAGATCCAACTCCTCGCCCTCGGAGCTGTCGTGGTCGCTCCCCTGGTCGCCCTTGACCGCCTCGGCATAGTAGCGGACCGCGTTGGGAAACAAATCGTCCACTATGAGCCGCGCAAGGTCTTCGCCAGCCTTGAACTCCTTGGCCGGCCGCTTGCCCGTCCATTCAAACCACGCGAAAAGCGATTTCATGCCCTGGCGGTACTTCTTCTTCTGCTCAGGCGTGTAGTCGCCCGATTTGTTCTTGCGGATGCCAGCAGGGCAGATGTCGTGGAGCGCCGTGGGCCATTGCACGTCGGCCACGTCCGCCGTGAGCTTCTCCTCGCCGTCCTCCTCGGAAACATAGAACTTCTTCTCCACGGTTTGCTCCGGCACCGCGCCGCCGTCGCCGCTCCACGTTATGCTGATGGAAAAGTCTCTGTGGTGGCCCGCGTCCGTTCCACGCTCCGCCACGGCATAGTGGACGTAGATGTCGCTGATGTAGTCCAAGTACTTGAAGTCCTCGGGCCGGATGTACTCAGAAAAATCGTCGTTTTCCGCTAGCACGATGTACCAGAATTGCGGGATGGACCTTGTGATGGCCCGGCGCTCCGCATACAAGCCCTGGGTCTTTTGGATGCGGTAGATCTCGGCGTCGCGCTCGGCCTCGCCCATTTTCTGCTCACACTCGGCCAAGCGGCCGAGCGTCTGGCTCAACTGCTGCGGGTCTGTCATGGGGATGGTTGAAGTGGTGAGAGTTGAAGTGGTGAGAGTTGAAGTGGTGAGAGTTGTAGATGGAGATAGAGATAGATGGAGATGGCCGCGCGATGGTCCGGCGCGCGGCTGGGCCACCAAAGGTCTTTTGTATTTTTGAGCCATTTTCTTTCTCTTTTAGTCTGGTCTCCGTTGCTTCCTCTCTCTCCTCTCTCCTCTCTCTCCCCTCTCCTCTCTCTCCTCTCTCCTCTCTCTCCTCTCTCCTCTCTCTCCTCTCTCCTCTCTCTCCTCTATTTTTCTCGTCTTGTATTATACATACTCTCGCCTCAGCGTCTCATGCCCTTTCCAACCATCTCCGGAAGCTTGAAAGGAACCCGCAACACCGCGATCTTGTGCTTGGCAGCCTCCTTCTTCGAAAGCCCCATGGACTCGGCCATCTTCACACCCGCAGGCTTGATGCTGGCGCCCAACGCACGAAGCAACCCGGTGAGCCGGGTGGGCTTCATGTTGAGCTCGTTGGCCACAGGAAGAAGTTCTAGCGTGAAGCCCTCGATGTGGAAGAGAAGCGCCAACATGTAGCAAAGCAACTTGTCCTCGTGGTAGGGGTCGATGGAGAACGAGCTGTCCTTGTGCTTGCCCACCGCCGTGACACGCGACACGGCGAAGCGCTCCAAAACGCCATCGATCAAAAGCTCCGCGGGCTTGTGGCCCAACTTCTCCATGAGATCCGTTTTGTTCCTGACTCGACGGTTCTGGTACACTCCCATCAACAACGACACGTAGTACAACATCTGGAGTCTCTCTGTGTTGGACTGCGCCACGAGGACGGCCAACTTCTTGGCCACATATGCAGATTTGGAGAAGGGCATCATCTCCATGCGCTTGTCCGCGTCCTCCTCCTCCAACACGCTGGACACGCGGATGGCCTGGAACTCCTTCTTGGGGATGATCGAGTAGAGCTTGTAGATGTCCTCCACGCTGGTGGCCGCCTCGTCCGCGACGGGCGTGGGCCTCTCGGCCGCAGCGTCTTGCATCTCCACGCGGTCGGGCATGTCCGACGTGAGCTCCTTGACGTTGTCCACAATGTCCATCTCCACGTCCTCCAACTGGTCCGCGTTGATTCTGTTGCGCTCGAACGAGGCGAGCGCGGCCTTGGCCTTCTTGGTTCCGAACTCCTGGCCCAACGCCTTTCTCTTCTCCATGGACTTGGCGCCGCGGGACTTGATCTTGGGGCCCTTGTGCACACGGTGCGCCAAAGAGGTGACGCTGCTGGTGAACAACGGCGCCTTGTAGAGCTCGATGGACTTCGTCTTGGGGTCGTAGAGCCCGACGACGTGGTCGTTGTGCTCCACGCGCCCGTCGTACTCGCCGTTGTACTCCAACGTGGCGTTTTCGCCATGCAAAACAAACTTGTCCTCGTAGGACTTGTGGCGGTAGAGGTCAAACGACGTGTTTTCGGGGATGGCCAGGCCGTTGAAAAGAGCGCCCACCACAAACGCGGGCTGCTCCACGGCCTTGGTCACCTGCAACTCGGTGCTTTTCGATTCTTTCTTCCCCATGCTGGCTGCTGGCGGCTCTCACTATCGGGGCTGCGCTAGTCACTTTTTCACCTCATCGCGCTGTCCCGCTGGTGTGTGCACGAACATCATCTCCATACTGGCGCTGCTACCCACGCCTACGCCTTCCGCTTTCGCCTGGCCCACTGCCCTGCCCCGCCTCCCGCCTGGCTGCTACTGCATGTTTTGAGTTATGAATGCCTCTTTCTATGACATTTTGGCCGTTTCCTCCGACGTGTCTGCGAAGGACTTGCGGGTGGCCTACCATCGCAGGCTCCTAGAAACGCACCCGGACAAGGCTGACAAAACCGATAGAACTGAAGAAGCAGTCAACAGTAAAGAAACTGTCAAAACAGACAACACAGTCAAAACAGTCAAATCTGACAAAACGGGTAGCACAAGCTACGTGAACGCCGCGCCCACCATCACGCAGATCAAGGCGGCATATGCCACGCTCAGCGACCCGGAAAAAAGAAAGGCGTACGACGAAGACTTGAAGACGTTTTTCAAAAAGCAGGGCTTCAACATCACGGGCGCCGGCCTAGATTTCTACACGTTGGCGGACTTCGACGAGTCCGACGACCCTCACACGGGCGAGTATCTCTGGATTAAAGACTGTCCTCGGTGCACGGCGCCACAGGCCATTGTTCTCCGCGAGCTGGACTTGGAACGGGGTACATCCGACGGCGCCGGCGGCTACCAGCTCGTGGCGCCGTGCCAGACGTGCAGCTTGTGGATTAGTGTGTTGTATCAGGAAGAGGCGGAAAGCCCGCTGTCCCCCGTGCACGCCGCCTAGCGGCGCTTCCATTCCTTCTCTGCCCGGAGAATCGACCTCAACGCGTCCGACATTGCCTCGAAGTCACTCATGAGATTGACGTGACCAGCACTGGAGGCGAACTTGCCGACGATGTGTCCTTTTCCGCTGGTCTTGTCATATTCCTCAAAGCCCTTTCCCTCGGGCATCAACCATCTCAGGTGCACGACACCGTCTCCGCGACCATAGAAGAACTCGTAGTAGTTACCGTCCTTGATGTCTTGTAGGTCCCTCACGTAGGAGCCCCGCACGGATGGCACTCTGTCGCCGAAGACGACGGCCAAAGGCGGGTACTGGTCTGCAAGCTCTTCCTTGTAGTTCAATCCGATCATGTACTCCTTCGCCCTCTTGAGCGTGTCTTTGAGGTACTCGTATGCTTCCGTAAATGTGAAGTGGAACTTGTACTCGTACTCGTCGCTTGTGGGACTGCCCGGGCTCAAGCGCCCCGACTTGTGCCTTTTCTGCATTTGCAGATTGGTCAAAATCAGCGGCTTCGATTTGCGGTTGATGCCTGTTTGTATGAGCTTCATGCGAGAGCTGAACGACCCGATCGATGATCCAATGGGAGACAATAGGCCCAGCGTTAATTCGGAGGGAGAGTGGTCTTCGGCAACAAGAGTGTCTAGGGACGAAGAGCCGGGTTCGCTTTCAGACTGCTCCTTCCGGGCAGACGACACGAGCGGATTCAAGTTGTACTCCACCCAGGTGTCCGGGTCAAAGTAGTCGATATCGTACCATTCGCCCGTGTCCTTGTTGCAGAAGACCCTGCCCGAAAGCGGAAGGAAGTAGAAGGAGGACCTCATCATGAAGTTTGTCTCAAACGTGAGGATTTTGTCCGAGAGCATGACGGAGTCGCCGTAGCGCAAGGGGCCAAGGATGTTCAAGCACTCGCAGGGCGTTCCCACGTACACGATCCCACGGAAGAGGTCGGGGCGCTTTTGCATGGCGCCGTGCGCCACCAAGCCGCCCATGGAGTGGGCAACGACGATTGTTTTCTGATTTGTTTTGCGGAAGAGCTCCTCGAGCTTTTCTATGAGACTGTCTGCGGAGAGATCCAAGTTGAGGCGCCAGTCATAGCCAAACTCCACCACGGTGGTCTTTCCGTTGTCGAGTCTTTTGATGAAGCGCTTGCAGATGTCGAAGGGCCCCACGTTCTTGAGCACGCCGTCGGGGTAGATGTACTGGATGGCGTTGATCTCGTCTTCCCGCGTGGGCCCGAGAAGCAAGTTGATTTTGCGCAAGTTGAGGCCGGCCTTCAACGGCACCCAGGCCCGTTTGCTGGACGAGCGCTCGCGCAAGATCAGGCCTCTGTAGCCGCCCATGACGACGATCGGGCCGGTCAACTCGGAGTAGACGGACTTCTCCTTCTTCACGATGATGTTGGGCAAGAGATCGGAGATGTTGCCCTTGATGGACTGCTTCATGGCGCGGAAGCGCACGTCGTCGGTGCCCTTGATGGACAGGAACAAGCGGGCCTCGTCCACGGTGTCGATGGACTCCAGGCGCTCGAGCCGGAGCCGGAGCTGCTCGATCTCGGGGTCCTCGTCCTTGTGGGAGAACGGGAGCTTGAAGCCGGCGCGGATGCTGGAGAGGCCGCCGAAGGGAAGCGAGAACGAGAACACCTTCTGCTTGAAGAACGCGTCGTGCGACTCCGACACCTTCTCGCCGCCCACGAACATGTTGGCCTCCTCCTTGGTGAGGCGCCGGCGGATGGGCGGCGCCAGAAGCTGGCCCAGGGCCGGGCCGAGATCCGAGTGCAGACGGTGGTGGGCGGCGCGGCCGGGGCTTTCTTTTTCGGCAGCCGAGTCGGACGGCTGGCCGTCCAGGCTGTCGCACGAGCTTACCGGGCTGAGAGCGTCGGCCTTGTTTCGCATGGAACTGTGGGGAGCAGAAGAGCCTGTCTTGGCTTCAGCCTGAGTGACGGAGTGCGGCGCATCGGAGGCTTCGCGGCGGGACGCAGGAATCAGAGATCTCGGGCGGCGGTGGGGCCGAAGGCAGGTGCTCGCTGCCCTTTTCGCCTGGGCTTTTTGTTTTTGTTTTGTTTTTGTTTTTGCACGGGCCGGCTTGCTTGGCCTGCTGCTGTACCTCGATTTTTGTTTTTTCAATCCATGTTTTTCTCCAGTCCCTCCCTTCTTTCTGCCCGTAACGCTGCGCGGTGCCTCGGATGCTCGGCCCGCGCTGTCACCGTACCGATGGTCACAGCCACCGTCCGCTTCCGCCTTTCTGCCGCATGCGCCGCCACCGCCGTTCATTCAGAGCCACCGCCTTAGCCACCGCCTGTCGTCGTCCTCCATATTCGGGGCGCTCCACTATCGCTTTTTTGTATTTATCCGAGATCCCCTCGGAAGTGTTTTGGTGTGAGCGCCGCGTGCTTAGCCGCCCCGACTGAACCGGCGGCAATTTTCTAGAGCGGCGCCCAGCCTCTTCCACCTCTCTGGCCCTGGGCTGGTCGCCCAACCAGCTCGGTAGGAGGAGCGCGGGTCAGTAGAATCCCACACAGGGCCGCCAGCACGCGGCAACTCTGACTTCTCTTTTTTTGCATTTCTTCTCGTTTTTTTTTACTTCTCTTTTTCTGCGTTCTTCTTTTCCTCTTCTCCATCGTCTATTCTTTCTCTCTTTTCCGTTTCTTCCTTCTTGCCTTTCTGTCTCCTCTTGCCTTCTTTTTTTCTGGAGCCGCGCTCGCCCGCGCATTGTCTACTCGCCACCTTTTCTCACCGCCTTTCTTCTCCATCCACATGTTTGTCTCTCGACTCGGGCGCTTGTCTGTGTCCTCGATGAGACGCTCTGCGTGGGCGCCGCTGTCGCCGCTGCTCCTAGCGCTGCGTGCCCCGCTCCGTCTTTTCCTGTCGTCCCTCAGGGTATCAAGCGACCAAGATGCCTCAGCAAGAAAGGCCTCTTACGACGCCGACCTCGCCTCGTTGCGGGCGCTAGAAGAAAAGCTCAAGGCCTGTGACGCCGCAGAAAAGCCAGACTTGGAGGCCCAGCTCTCCCAGAAAATCGTCGACGTTGCCGCGTTGGCCCGTGGCCTTCTGACCGCCCATTCGCCAGTTCTTCCTGCTCCACAGCCGTTGGCCTACGAAACCAGCCGTGCCAAAAGAGAGTCCTGGGGCTTTTTCTTGGAGCAGTTCATGATCTACAACGAAGACCTCCCTGTCACCCAGCCCTACGACCCGGAGCAGGTGGATGATGTCATCAAGGACCATGCAAACAGCTTCCCCGAGCTTCCCTTGCCTTCGAAGCAGGAGGTGGACGATCTCTTCCAGACCTTCTACGACCTCCTGGCCCGCCGCTACAACACCGCGGCCATCAGGCTCTCTGACCCCACCGCTGAGCAGCTCTTGTCGTGTTTCCACGTCTCGCATCAAACTGAGCTTTTTGCCTCGCGCTTGGGCGTGGACGAAAAGACTGCTCAGGTCTGGTCCCAGATCCATGATATCTTCGAGTTCTACGCTTTGACGGGCTCCTCCAAGCAGCCTCCTGTGGACGAATCCGCCAAGCCTGCTTCCGACCCCGTCAAGGACGACAAGGGCGGCATGAACAGCAGAAAGTCCTCGTCGTATCTCGATAGTCCTTCTCCTGAGAACAAGAAGAAGTCCTCCAAAAAGTCGCAGGACTTTGACTTCATCAATTTCGAAATCACCGGCCAGCACATGAGATTCTTTTCTTTGGGAATGCTCGGAGGTCTTTTGTTGTTCCTTGTCTGGTCGTCCCAGGAGCATAAGAACGAAATCACTTTCCAGGATTTCACCGCAAACTTTTTGCGCAAGAATCTCGTCAAGAATATCAGAGTGGTGAACAACAGAACTGCCATTGTTGAGCTCAACGACAACGGTCAGTCTCAACACCCAGGTCAACAGGACTTCTACTTCTCCATCGGTAATATCGAGGCATTCGAACGTGGATTGAAGTCTGTTCAGGACGAATTTGACATCCCCGATCAACTCAGAGTTCCCGTTGTTTACGTCAATGAGGGAAGTCTTGCTAAGATCTTGATAAATTTCCTCCCCACCTTGTTGTTCCTTGGAGCCATCTACTACATGACCAAGAAAGCCAGCATGGGTGGTATGGGTGGTCCCCTCGGATTTGGCAAGTCTACTGCCAAGAAGTTCAACCAAGAAAAGGATATCAAGATCAAGTTCAAGGACGTGGCTGGCATGAAGGAGGCCAAAGAGGAAGTCATGGAGTTTGTGAAGTTCTTGCAAAACCCAGAAAAGTACGAAAAGTTGGGAGCCAAAATCCCAAGAGGTGCCATCTTGTCCGGCCCACCTGGTACTGGTAAAACATTGATTGCCAAAGCTACTGCAGGAGAAGCCGGAGTTCCTTTTTACTCCGTTTCCGGTTCTGAATTTGTTGAAATGTTTGTCGGAGTGGGTGCCTCGCGTGTGCGGGACTTGTTCAAGACTGCCCGCGAGAACTCGCCTTCCATCGTTTTTGTTGACGAAATTGATGCTATAGGTAAGCAGAGATCCAAGGGAAATGCCAGCGGAGCTAACGATGAGAGAGAAACCACTTTGAATCAGCTTTTGGTTGAGATGGATGGTTTCGAGACCAGTGACCATGTCGTTGTTTTAGCTGGTACCAACAGAGCCGACATCTTGGACAAGGCTTTGATGAGACCTGGACGTTTTGACAGGCATATTGCGATTGACAACCCCGAATTGGAGGGTCGTAAGGAGATCTTCGAGGTTCACTTGAAAAAGATCAAGCTTGTGCAGCACATTGACAAAGATTTGTCCGGAAGATTGGCCGCATTGACGCCTGGATTCTCTGGTGCTGACATCGCCAATGTTTGCAACGAAGCAGCTTTGATCGCAGCCAGATTCAATGCCAAGTCCGTGACTTTGAGGCACTTTGAACTTGCCATTGAGAGAGTGATTGGAGGAGTCGAGAAGAAATCCAAGTTGTTGTCTCCTGAGGAGAAGAAGGTTGTCGCCTACCACGAGGCCGGACACGCTGTTTGCGGGTGGTTTTTGAGACATGCGCACCCTTTGCTCAAGGTTTCGATCATCCCCAGAGGCCAGGGCGCTTTGGGATACGCTCAGTACTTGCCTCCAGACCAATACTTGATGAGCGCCGCGCAACTCACGGACCGCATGATTATGACCTTGGGCGGCAGAGTGTCGGAGGAGTTGAACTTCTCCACCGTGACTAGCGGAGCGTACGACGATTTCAAGAAAGTCACGAGTATCGCGCAGTCCATGGTTTTGCGCTTCGGTATGTCCAACAAGGTTGGCATGGTCAACTACGCAGACACACAGAGCCAAGACACGTTGACAAAACCTTTCAGTGACGTGACCAACAATGTGATTGACAGCGAGATCAAGCGCATTGTGCAAGAATGCCATGACGCGTGCAAGAAGTTGTTGAAGGAGAAAGAGGAGCAGGTCGAGCTTGTCGCGCAAGAGTTGTTGAAGAAGGAGTTCATCACCAGAGAAGACATGATCCGCTTGCTTGGTAAGCGCCCCTTCCCCGAAACGAACGACGCCTTCGACAAGTACCTTGACGGCAAGGACGCGTTCAAGAACGAGAAGCCAGAGGAGGAGAGAAAGGATGACGAGTAAAGAACATGTACATATTACACAGCAGTCAAGAAGTCAAGAAAAAATTAAAGTCAAGACCCCACATGGCAGTCGGAACACCGGGGACATTTCTCAAGGGCTTCCTTAACCATGTGTACCCAGCACAAGGTAGAAATGTTGGCGTGGGCGCAGGCTGGCCCGGAGAGGCTAACGAGGGCCGGAGTGCATATTGCGCCGCACCTTCGCGCCAACATCTATCGTAGAAAACAAGCCCGAGCCCAGCCAGAAACTAAACGGTCGACATGTCACAAGAGCCTGAGCTGGCCAACGAAGCCGTGAGCGCCACCAGATCGCCCAGACAAGCCAGAGCGAAGAGATCCAATCTTGCCGGTTTGGACTTGGATCCCGAGGAGGGCGACGAAGAATACAACGAGGACTTTGACGAGTCCAACGTGAAAGACGACGATGACGATGACGCGGATGCTGACGTCGATGTCGATGACGACGATGAAGACGCAGACCCGGACGCAGAAGAAGACGAAGAAGAAGTGGTGACTTCCAGAAGAGGAAGGAAGAGAAAGGCCACCGACGACGACCCAGACGCGGCTGAAGACGGCGACCATGACGGCGAAAAAGACGCAGAGAACGATGGCGACGAAGAAGTCAAGGAGGAGGAGAAGGCCGAGGAGGTCAAAGCCGAGCCCGAAAAGAAAAAGGGAAAGAAGAGAGGAAGGAAGCCCAAGATCCCGCGCCCGGACGATGTCTTTTTCGACGACAAGGGCAACGAGTTGAACGTGCAGAACGACGAGATTGTGCTCGACGACGAGGACCCCAAGGGACGGGAGAAGATTGACGAGTTGGGCTTTTTGAAGGACGGCCGTGAGTTCAGAGTCAAAACCTTCACCTTGTTGGGCAAGGGCGAGCGCCAATACATGGTGTCGACAGAGCCGGCAAGACTCGTGGGATTCAGAGACTCCTACTTGTTGTTTAAAACACACTTGTCGTTGTTCAAGAAGGTGTGCACGCACGATGAAAAGATGGACTTGATCGGCAGACACTTGATCCCCACGTCTTACAAAGGCCGTTCAGTCAACTTGGTTACCGCGAGATCTATATACCGTGAATTCGGTGCCCGTATGATCGTGGGAGGCAAAAAAGTCACGGACGATTTCTGGGAAGAGAAGGCCCGGGAGAGAGGTGACGTTGAGGGAGAGTTTGCGGACCCGGAGGAAACGGCCGGCAAAAACGGAAGCTATGGCCCCGGAGACAGCTCTTACCTGGCGCAAGTCACAGGCTCTGCTTTGATCAATTACCAAGCTGACCCCACGTGGATGTATCAGGTCTCGATGCAAACAATCGAGTACAACAAGGGCTTGAGCGAGGCAAGAAACCAGACATGGCTACGCGGTGTGAAAGACACATACAGCGGCTTCAACTTCTACCCCTCCTCCAGTCAGCCGCTGAGAAGCAAACTAATAAAGGTTGCTGACGACACAGATGGAAATATTCATTGCTCGATCCGCCTCAAGCATCCCAACATTCGTCGCAGAGTTACAGGTTTAGCTGACGTCCCTGCTGATATTTTTGAAGACATCGAGGACGAAGAGGTCAAAAAGGCAATCATTGAGCAGCAAGAGTTCGAGAGAGAAGCTGCGAGACTCTAACTTACACACTCGAAATAGCATTTAATGTAATTTTAGCAATTGGGGGTACATCAGTGATCCGTTTTTCCACCGTTGGAAACCGAGTAGACCATGTTTGCGATTGTTCATTAAATGGGTGCCTATAAAATTAAAGTTCCCCGTAAGCGTCTTCCTCTTCCTCTTCATCTGCAGATGGAATGGACTCGGGTGCCGAGTCGTCGATGTCACCCAAGATGACGGCACCACCGGGCTGATCGGATGACCCTTTGCGCTCCATGTGTGCCCGGAGCTCAAAGTCGACCTTCGTTTTCCGTCTGCCGACATGAACCGTGATATCGCCCTCCTCAACAATTTCGGCATGTTTTTTCGAGTATGCCACTTCAGCCTTTGCTTCCCGTCCTGAGATACGGTGATTGACCCTGATATGCTTTGCAAGGGTATCGTGTCTGGTGAAAATACGCGGCCCAATTGTGGGATCTTGCTTGACACAAACAAAGCATTTGAATAGCTTTTTCTTCTTCGAGTGCACAGTCTCTTGGTGCCGTATCAACTCATACTTCCGCGAGAAACGACGCAAACACTTCTTGTCTGGTTCGTCGGAAGATGGGAGTTGGCACTCATGGATCACGTCAGGGTCGTAATTCGAAGAACGGCTCGACTGGGCAACTTTGATGTCTGGTTTTTTGATGACTCTGTGTGCGGCCAACTTCGAGTCGGCCTTTTTCTTGCGTTCTCTTGTTCTGGTTTCATTTTCTGTTTGTGCGACTTGCTGGGAAATGAAATCGTCATGATCCTCGCTTTGCTCCTTGGTTGTGTTGTATGCGAAGTTGCTCTCGCTAGTCATAGGAGTGCCTTCTTGAGATGAGGCCGGAGAGTACGAGGATGCGATTGAGCGTCTCCTTTTTCTTGAGTTTTCCTCTGCTATGCTGTAGATTTCCTGAGGCACCGGTTGTGGCTTGTAAGCAAAGCGATGGTACTCGCGCATGAACCTCGCGTAGCACTCCAGAAAGTCGAATTTTATTAGCACAAGGAACTGGTAGAGGGCTGGGCGCGATCGAAGCAAGTTGTAGATCTCCCAGTAGTTCAACGACATCACGATGGTGGTGAGAAACCGAATGGTTGATGTGGCAAGTTCAATGCGATCCATGTTCATGGACATCTTGATGAATAAATCGAAGCATCTCTCGACGAGCAAGTACACCTGCGGCTCAGATGGGTCTTTCACGTATCTGAACTGCGGAAATTGCTTGACCAAGGCTTTGTACTTGGGTTCCAATTTTCCGTTCTGCTCCTCCGAGAGCCCGCCATCGTAAAGCAAGGAGCACAACTTGAACAAATGTTCGGTGTAGTCAGACATGGATTTGGAATTTCCATTGACAAGACTGTTGACAATGTCGTCAAGGTTGTAGGAGTAGTCTTTAGGGAGCCACAGGCTGCTGAAGCCGGTCAGCGGGGCCTCTGAGCGAGGCACGTCCAGCAGGGCAGGAGGAGACAGTGCAGACGGGCCGGGAGCGTCGATGTTACTTTTGATGGCGTTCTGTGATAGAAACCTGGCGTCTTCCGAGCCCAAGCGGCTTGCTGGATCGCTGGGAAGCGTATCGATGGTGTACTGTGAGAGCTGGAAGCTCATGGGCACATCGGACGTCTGGCTGAGCTGGCTCATGGTAGCAAGTGGGGTAGCAAATCAGAGGTGGGGTAGCAAGGTGTCGATGTATCTTTGTGGCTGTCGCAATACTGGGTCACGGGCGATTCTTTTTAGGTTCTCGTGCTGATGGCTATGCAAATGGGATGGTGTGAGCTTAAGGACCGGTCGACAACGGAAGCGGCCGGATGTTGGGCGGAACGGCTGCGCTGATGTTGGGCGGGTAAGAGCAAACACAGAGCGACAGTGACCAGAAACTAAGCGCAGCTGTGCAGACTGTTGATGGAGATGGTCTGCGGCGAGAGGACTATGTAATGAACGCTAATTATGGTATCGACTGCAAAAACGTCTGGTCAATAAAGATGGTGCGCGCACGTCAAGCCGCGCCATCCTGCGACGGCAGCGGGTGCGAATCGTCGCACTTCTGCCGGCGATGCGTCGGAGCTGCTGGATGTCGCATCGCTTGCAGCGGGCCAGCGTGAGTGCGGCTACCTCCATGGGCCTCGAGAGGCGGTGAGAGCGGTGGGACACGGCCGGCGGCGCCTGCTGGCAGTTCGCCGCCCCCGGCCCTGCTCAAATAAGTGTGCCGCGCACACCTGATTTGCAGCCACGGGCGGGTCCTCGGCACTAGTGGGGCGTGTGCTGTGGGGAGTCTGGGTGCTGCTGGGGCTGGTGCTGCTGGTGCTGGTGCTGGTGCTGGTGCTGGTGGGACTGCGAGTGGAGCGACTGCGAGCGCTGATGCTGATGCTGCTGCTGATGTTGCTGCGGATGTTGCTGCGGATGTTGCTGCGGATGTTGCTGCGGATGTTGCTGCTGCTGCGCCATGGCCATTTGCGGGCTGAAGTTTGGGCCGGCTCTCTGCTCGACCGGCGCCGCGTGCTCCGCCCGGGCCATCATCTCGCTGTGTGGGCCGGCGTGCTGCGGCCCAAATGGAGGCGCGTACGCGATATTCATCATGGGGTAGCTCTGCGTGGGCTGCCCCGCCATCATCATGGGCAAAGGCGCGCTGTAGTATGAGCTGTCGGCGCGCTGGTAAAGCGGGGCATTGAAGCCGGGTTGCATTCCGGCGTACGCGTAAGAGCCTGCCGTGCCGTTTCCTCCAGGGAACGACGGCAGGCCCTTGGGGAACATGGCCTGGCTCTCGGGGTTGAGCCCGTCCGCGCGTAGAGGCCCCTTCATGTGCCGAAGCGTGTTTTCGCCGGGGCTGGGCCGCTTGGCTTCCTCGTGCGCTGAGGCAATGTTCTCTTCGCCGGGCGCGCTGAACTGGTTGCCGGGGGCGGCGAACCAGGGCTGGAATCCATTGTAGTGGGGCATGTAGTTTTGGCTTGGCCTGCCCGCGGCAAGTTGGGGGTCCTGCTCCATCGGGGCATGTGGCCCGGCATTGTCGCTCGGAACCTGCGCCATCAACGGCACAGCACTTGTGGCGCTGGCTGGCTGGCCGTGCTCGTGGGCAACGCGGACATTATGTTCACGGGCACTGGGTTGTGCCTCGCTTGCTCCCGGCCCCTGCTGCTCGCTGTGCTTTTCCAACGACAACCGACGCTTCTTTTGCGCCGGGGCCTGGTTTTGCTGCTGCAAACTCTCTTCCTCTTCTCGCTCGGCCTCCTGGCGTGCTTGCATGACTGCCATTTTGTTTTCCTTCCCGGTGATTCCGTGCTTCCGCCGGATGTGGCGGGCAAGAGAGTCGTGCCGAGGGTAGCTCTGGTTGTCTGTGCCATCCTTGAGACAGAAGTTGCAGCGGTAGTTTTTCTTTTTTGTTGCGTGGACAAACTCCTGGTGTCTTTGGAGCTCATTTTTGCCGTAGAACTTCTTCATGCACTGTTTGTGTGTGTTTGGCTCCATAAGCGTGCACTGGTGAAGCACTGGGCCCTTTGCGGGAGCCTCCTTCATGCTTTTCTGGAATTTTTTCTGATGAATGGATGGGACGCACTTGAGCCCCGCGGTTCTTTCCACATGCTGTTCCTCAAGGGCCATCTCCTTCTTTGCACTGTCGGTGTCGTAGTCTTCAGCGTCCAGCAACGCGGGAACTAGGCTATCGGGGCACTCCTCGTATATCATGTTGGCAGAAGTCGGCACGAAGATGTACACTCTCTGGGTCCGCTCGGGACGAGGCGGCGAGGCGGGTTTTCGCTGCACAGCCTTGGGCGTAGCCACGCCCAAGTGCCTTTTGATGGCTGGAACAGCCCGCTTGCCGCGCCGCTCCGTGTCCTCTTTGTTCAAGCGGAGGTCTATGTATGGTTTGATGCTGATTTTCTGCAACTTTGAGGACAGAGAGTCGGGGTCGGCGGTGTGGCGGGAAAAATGGTACGAAGGAAATGGGAACGGGTACTGGAAGCCCTGTCTCAAGTTGAAGCCGAGGAAGTTCTCCGGCGGCCTGACTAAGTGGCCGAGCGCGGTTGTTTGGATGTCGAAGCCCAAGATCTTGAGGAAGGAGCCCAAGTCAGGAACGGAGTAGAGAAGGTGGTAGATCTCCCAGCATTCGAGCTTGTACACCGTTTTGACGAGGAACTTGGTGATGGTAGACGCGAGCGACAAGTTAAAGTACAGCGTCGACAAATCGAGAAGAAGCAGGTAGTTGTCCATCAAGAGGCGCGAGTAGTAGTCGTTGGGGTAGGTGGGGCTGTGGGCCGGTGCAGGCAGCGAGTCTAGAAGAAGCTGGAGGTCGTGCTCGTACTTGATGCGGACGTCGTCGGCGAGCGACTGCTCCAAAAGAAGCTCGAGGTGCTCTGCGAGCCGTAGCGAGTACTTTTCCATGGATAGATGCGACGGGCGGCTGAGAATGGCTGCGCCGGGGTCGAGCTGCGCACCGTCGAGCCGGCCCAACTTGAGGAGGTCTTCCACAATCGGATCGAAGTGGCGGTCACCACTGGAGGCCTGCAATATGCGTGGGATCTGCTGCTCGAGGCCGGCCGTGAGCACGGCTGGGTCCGGCAACAGTGTGCGGCCTCCAGAGGGCATTTCGGGGAAGGCGCTGAGTACGCTGCCGGAGCTGGACATGCTGTGGAGCAGGCAGTCGTGAGCCGGAGCGCTTTTGCTTTTTGACGGTGGCGACGCTGTTGCGGGGCTGGCTGCTGGCAGGGGCCTTAAAACACCGCTGGGTCCGTGGGCCGTGTGATGGCTCTGCTGGCTGGCGGAACAGGCCGATGGGTGGGCTGTGATGAAGCGGTGCTGCAGGTCGAAAGATCTCAAGACAGTCTTTCCGAAAGGCTGCTAGGCGAGACACGCGGGGCGCTGTGGGCGTGGGGAGTCAAAAGAAGCTTGAGCGTGGTTGGTGGTAGGCGTTCGCAATCGGTGAGAACGACATGGCAGAGCTGTGCTGTGTGCAGGCGCTGAGGAAGGACGGGCCGGGGCGGGCTGGCGGCGGTGGGACTTTGCGGTGGGTCGGTGTGGCTATGGCTGCCTTTTGGGCGTGTGCTCTTTGCGTCTGACTATGCTGTCTGTGCTGCCGACGCCTGTGGTGGCCGCAAAATGGGCTGTGGCAATGGCGTGTGGCTCTGGGGCGGCCGTGCAACAGTGCGGATTTGGGTCCCGCACGCCTTTTTTGCAGCCACGCGAGATTGTGTGCTGGCTAAGCGGCCAACTCCAGCTTTTTGCCCGTCAGAGCCCGTGCGGGGCGTAGTTCTGCTCTCGAAGTCGCATTTTGATGGTGAAACAATTTAGCCTTTTGTGTACATGCTGGTGTTGGGATCCTTGTGATTTTTAAGGCGGCCTGCTGTTTTGTTGAAGTGTGACTGGAGTGCGAAACTGACGAAATAGTACAAATGGTGAGGGCTGGTACCCGAGAGATTTCTACACAGATATGAGACAAAAAGCCAAAGCGAGTTTGATACGGCCTCCCAAAAATCCGCCAGACCATTGCGGGATTTCCCAAATCCAATCCACCGCCAGCGGTCACCTGTTAAGTGTATCTGAGCGGGCACCATCAGCAACCAGTTCATCTTTGTCTCCATGACGATGCTCCGTCCCGTGCAACACTTTCTTCTACCTACCGTCCACTTTTCTCGTTCATATTTGCTTCTGTACTTTCCGATCTGCTTCCGAAGTGCACCTTTTTTCATTAGTCTATTTTTGGTATTTGCTTCTATTGTTCGTGTTCTTTCACCACAGTCAGCGCCAGACTAGCGCCAAACTGCGGGCGATTGCCTCACATCAGCAACCGTGCTACTCGTTCTCCTCGGCCTCAGCGAGAAACTTCTCAGCCGTGCTGCCGCTCAAGCTGGGCACGTCGTCGTTTTCGCCCAAGGCCTGCAACACCAGCGGAATCACCACGGTGGCCACATCGCGGCCCCAAAGATTGTCGAGGTGCTCGTGGCCACGCACTGCGTGGAACAGCGTATTCTCCGACGGCAATTGCGCTCCCATCACGTCGATGTCTACTAGAGAATCGGCATCACCGTAGATGAGGTGGATGGGCACCTTGATGCTCTTGAGTGGGTAAGCGATGGGCTTGGCGCCAGACATGCCAGACGACGTGTCGTGGTACATCTGGAACTTTTTGGACGACATGATCTGGAACCAGTGGACCACGGTCTTGACCGACGTGGTGGAGTAGAGATGGGCGTAGGAGGCCGCCTTTTGTACCTTGTCCATGTTGAGCGACTTCCAGCTGAAAAGCATGTAGTTGGAGATGTCAATGGACAGGTCGAAGAAGGGCGGGTACATGACCCGCTGCCAGAACACCACCGAGGGTAGCAACGCCTTGCGCGAGAACATCAAGAAGAGCATCTTGGGGCTGGACTTGAGGAGCGTGTCCAAGAACTTCGAGTAGAGCCCGTGCGGCGTTGTGGCAGGCGAGATGGCGATAATGCGCTCGATTTTGTCGTTCAAGTCGGGGTTCACGGACACGGAAGCAAACGCCTGCGCGGTTCCTTGCGAGAAGCCGATGTAGGTCAAACTCTTGGCTCTGGTCTCGCCCAAGATGTAGTTGATGGAGTCCGGGATGTCAAAAAGCGCAAACTCGTCGAGCGAAAAGTCCCAGAACGCCGGCGAGTCCACGGCCTTGGTCAAGTGCTTGCACGAGTACTTGTTACCTCTGTTGTTGCCGAGCCACACGTCGTAGCCCAACTCGTACAAAACAAACGGAAGGTTACACCGCTTGTCGACCATGGTGACCCAGATCTCCGAGCACATGAGGAGCCCGTGGTGCATGTACACCACCTTGCCATTGGCCGGGCGCTTGCGGGGTCTGTTGCCTGCGCCGCAGATGCGGTGCACCGTCAAGAGATAGCCGTCCTGGGTCCGCACGATGCGGTCCTCCAAGTCGTAGTTGAAAAGACGGCACATCTCCTCCACGCTGCGGGCGTTCAAGAGGCCGGACATGAGGCGGTACTTTTCGTGGTCAGCGCCGTGCTGGCTGCTGACGTACTTGTAGGAAACGTCCTCGGCACTCTGCGGCACCTTGTGCTTGGTGATAAACTGAAGAGGGTTGGGCGTCCAGCGGTACAACCAGTTCAACACGAGGGACATGGCCGTCAACGCTGGCGTGGGAATGAGGTGGGTGATGACGTTGGAGACGTACTCCACCCACGAAATCACAAACGAGATCACGAGAAAAAGCCACTCGGTGACCGAGAGCCGGCCCAAAAACGGCAAGTGCATCGTGGCTCTGCTTTTGTCCTTTTTTTCGGCGGCGCTGGGGCTTCGACTGGAAAGATGGAGAGCCTGGTGTGACCGTGGAGATGTGCCTGGTGCGGGCATGGCAACCGAGGCCCTGCAGAGAGCGCAGCCAGCAAGGGCGCTGTTGGGCGCCAGCCAGCGAAACCGGGGCGGCAGCGGCAGAAGCAGAACTGGTGGAAGCGGCGGCGTTGAGCGTTCGGAAAGGAACGCATTTGAAAACCGAGCCGAAACAGACCGCAGCAGGAAACGGAACCGCAACAGGAAAAAACCCGGAATCCACTCGCGCCACAGTCCCGCCTGGTGCGGCTCATGCCGCGCACATCGCCTCCACCAGTCACCTCCACATTTTCACCTCCACCATCACCACCTTTCGCCTCCACCACCGCCATTTCACTCAGCGCCTCCCATGTACCCGTTGACGTCGATCGTGGTTGCCGACAGGGGCACGATGGCGCGCGACAACGTATGTACCATCCCCGCCGTGGCGTCATCCGCTACTAACCGCAGCTTGCCAACGAAAGAACGTATCTTGCGTGGCTCAAAACGTCGCTCACGTTTGTGTCGTCCGGGGTCGTGCTTGCGCAGCTCCACAACTTCATGAAGTATGAGAAGAACATGCGCATCGCAGGCTTCACTATCACGCTCCGCAAGGACCCCAGCCTCGTCAGCGCCGGCGGCGCGTTTGGCCCGCTCGTGATCGTTTTGGGCATCGTGGTGTTGCTCATCGGCACATTCCGGTTCTACCACAGCCAGAAGGAGATCATGGAGGGCCGCTTCCCGGTGGCCCGCGCCACAGTGCTCCTCGCCTCAGCCGCCACGGCGCTCTCCGTGGCGCTTTACTTGGTCACCATCGCGAAGGTGTAGGCTCACCTAAAGTCTAGGTTCACCGGAAGTCTCTGCCCAGCAAAGAAAGCGCTCACGGGAACGCGCCCTTCCGGAGCCCCACGTACCCGTCGGGCGCGTCCGAGACGTTTTTCCACGCTGGCTTGTGGGCCATCCCTTCGATTCCCATGGAGCTCAACGCGTTGCCCCACCACTCGACATCCCACCCGCTGTACTGGGCAAAGAAGATGGCCAAAGCACTGAACGCCACGCCCGATGAAAGTGCGCTGGACAAGATGTAATTGTACTTCTCCCACCACAACGTGTACTTTCTCTTGATGCTGTACATGAACACGTACGAGAGGTACAACCCACCGGAATAGTACAGCAAATTGTACGGCGCATAAGCGAGAAACCCGCCCAATATCACCGTGGGCTGGAAGTACTTCATGAGTCTTTCAGGTCCTCGCTTTTTCATCCACGCAAGAGGAATCACCGCAAGTGCTCCGAGAAGAAACATCCATTTGAGAACGGGATACACCCCGCTGAAGACCTTCGCTGGCCCGATCTCGCCGTACTGAATACTCGAGAAAAAAAATGTGTTGGCGCCGGGACACCGGAGCTTGTTCTTTTGCGTGGGCTCGCAGATGTCCGTGATGTGGTCTAGCTGCCAGTTGGCAATGGTGAGGGAGATCAACACGCTCAAAAAGGTCGACAACATCTGGCCTCGAAATATGGAACGCGGCGGTATTTTGCAGTAGTGCGCGAGCTTCTGGTCAGTAATGTAGTTGCTGGCTTGGCTGTCGATGTTGTAGCCATAGGCTTTAAGGGTGATGAGCGCCAATCCCGAGTTTGGAATGGCGTAGCCCACGATAAGCTCCACCAACACATTAAGACCAAAACTGAAGCCCGTGACGGACGCAATCGCGGTGATGGGAACAAGGAAAACGAAGTTGAGCGCCATGGTGAAGAAAATGCCCCACACCGGTGTTTCCACGGGAAAGAAGACCACGCAGTAGACCGCGAGGCACACACTGGTGAGCAAAATGCACATGAACCACCAACTGGGCACCTCCTCGTACTTAGCCATCATCCTACAGTGGGGGTCATCTTGGAAGCGCTTCATGGACGCTTCATGGCTGTCCGAGGAAACTGCGTCTTTGGCCGTTTCCCAAATGCTCACAAAGCTCTGGGACATTGACGTCCACTCAGTGACGGTGTGGTACAATATGGCAAACGGGTACATGAAAAAGTATGCTCCGTAAAGCACCAAGTTCGCGGCGCTGAAGTACGGAGGGCCGTAGTCCAAGTACTTTTTGTTGTCGAAACCGCTGTTGTCGTTCAAGATGCGGTGCACGTCGTAAACCTCGCCCTTGTTGTTGAACAAGCGGTTGGAGTTGATGGGAAAGTAAGCTGTCCACTTGTTGTTCGTGTAGTACACGAGCAAAATGGTGAAGAAGGCCAAGATCATGCCGCAGAAGTGGTTTGCGTAGGTGAAGAAAGGAATGGTCAAGCAGCCCGCCATGTCGAGGATGTTCCAGTCGAGCGACGGAAGCGGGTTGAGGCCCAAGCCGGAGTTCGTTCCCACCACGTTGTTGAGATGCACCAGGTTGGGTGCAAACCACGTGGGCCAGTTGAAGGTGGAGAGCGTGGTGAAAAGAAAGGACGGGAGCCAATTGTAGGCGAAGCTGGCCATAAACACCAAAAAGAAGAAGCGGTAGCGAGACACGCGCCAGCTGTTGATGGTGGAGGGGAGCTCCTTCTCGGTGAGCGCCTTGTTCAACGCAATGACTGGGAGGATCGTGGGCCACACCGACTTCTTGGGGTACACACACACGCGAAGCATGATGAAGGCAAACGAGAAGCCCAAAAACTGCGTCGAGAGCGTGAACGCGAGCTGGTAGAGCCAGGACACCCACTTGAGCCCGTAGAAGCGGTCCAACTTCATGACAAAGATGTTGTACACCGCGTAGGGCGTGCCCGCGGAGCACGAGTAGATGATGGTGGCGAGCATCATCTCCTTGCTGGACCAGCGGCCGGGATTGAGGTTGTACGTGCGGCCAAACACGCTCACACTCTTGCTGGGCACCCAGCGCTCCCAGAGACGCCCGCTGGGGAGGAGGAGAAGCTGCACGGTGCTGGTGGAGAGCGTGATGCTGGGAAGCCTGTGCACGAAGAAGTTGTTGATGACGCTGCCCAAAAACGTCCAGAGCAACGCAATCACGTACACGCGCACGGTCTCCACGGGCACCAGGGCGTCGTCGTAGGGGTCCACGACCGCACGGACCTCGGGGTACGGCGAGTGGAGCGACACTAGCACGGCCTCGAGCTTCGTCTGGATCTGCCAGAACGCCAACGCGTCCAGGCGGGGCGCCTTGAGCGGCTCGGACGCGTCCGACAGAGACGCGCCTGTGGGCTCCAATTCTGCGGGCGTGGCCTCCATTTCGGCCGGCGTGGCTGCCACCAAGGACTGAATGAGACGGTAGTCGCTGGACGGAAAGTTGACATCGTCGGCGTGGTCCGCCAACGTGTCGCGGAGGACGGCCACCGCAGCCGAAATGTCGATCTGCTCCATTTGCGCTAGCAAGAACCGCGTCTGCGGCGGAAGCTCTGCGTGGACCAAGTCGTGATGGGCCAGTAGGCCCAAACGCGCTAGGACGTGGCGGCGGTGTTCTTCGGAAAGCGCGTGGAGCCAGTCGGCGGTTTTTTCGGCGGTGGTGGCGGTGGCCATCCCGCTGGCGCCAGCTGCAGCCGGCCATGTGTCGAGGCTGGAAAGCTCAATGTATTCCGGCTCTCGAGGCATGTTGATGTAGTTGTTGGCGCGAATCCTGGGGTAAGACAGGCAGCCGCAAGAACAAAAGAAGTGATGCAGTAGAGACGCACAAAGCTGAAAGCAAGGAGAAGCTAGGAAAAAGCAAGAGCGAAAGCCACCAGTGCCGTTTGCCGGCCGCAAATGATCGCCAGCAAAACCGAAACAGGCCTTGCCCCGGGCTTCGAAACACCCGTGCACCATCAAGACAGCAGCGTTTCCAGCGACGCTGCCGCACCCGTGCACCGCCAGCTCATCAGCGCGCCGCCAGGCAAAACGCATCCACCATGTCCAGACTTCTCTCCAACACGCTCGTGCTCGGCACCGGCGGCGTTCTTTCGTTTTTCTGGGGCCGTCAGACGGCGCCCAAAGAGAGCGCGCCAGCCAGCGGCGCCAGCGGCGCGAACGGCGTGGTGAAAACGGGCGGCGGCCGCGTCTCCGACCCCGCCAGCGTCAATCCAGAAGGCTTCTACAAGTACGGGTTTCCCGGGCCGATCCACGACATCGGCAAGCACAGCGAGTTCATCGCGTGCTACGACCGCAGCAAGCGGCACCCCTACTGGGTGTTGGAGCACATCACGGCGGAGTCGATCCGGCGGCAACAAGACGTGGACCGCAAAAAGTCTGTGTTCAAGGAGGACGAGAGCATCCCGGTCAAGTTCCGGGCGCGGTTGCGGGACTACTTCCGGTCCGGCTACGACCGCGGGCACAACGCGCCGGCGGCGGACGCCAAGTTCAGCCAGCAGGCCATGGACGAGACGTTTGTGTTGTCCAACATCACGCCGCAGGTGGGCGACGGCTTCAACAGGGACTACTGGGCGCATTTGGAGGACTTTTGCCGGCGGCTCACCGCCAAGTACGACCACGTGCGCATCATGACCGGCCCGCTCTACTTGCCCAAGAAGGACGCGGACGACAAGTACCGCGTGACGTACGAGATGATTGGGCTGCCTCCCAACATCGCTGTGCCCACGCACTTCTTCAAGCTTGTGGTGGGCGAGCGCGAGGGCGCGGACTCCGTGGCGGTGGGCGCGTTTGTGTTGCCCAACGACGTGATTGACAACAGCGTGCCGTTGACGAACTTCCAGGTGCCGGTGGAGGCGTTGGAGCGCAGCTCGGGCTTGGAGTTGTTGCACCGCGTGCCGTACCAGAACAAGAAGGATCTTTGCAAGGAGACGCGGTGTGAGATTGTTGTGCGGGAGTTTCCGCAGCAGATGAAGAAGGCCGCCGGGCTTCCGCTGGGGCTGGCATGAGGAGATTGAAGGAATAGAGAAGAATGAGAGCAGAAGTGAAGAATTGTAGAAAGAAAGAGAAGGAAGAGAGAAGAATTGTAAAAGAAAGAACTGTAAACATGTGATTGGCGTCAAAGGATTCGAGAGCAGCACGGAAACGATATAAAGAGTCGCCGACTGTCTGCCAGCGTAGCTCGAGCTCATGCGCCAGCACGAGGCGCGCCACAGCGCTGGGGCCGATCGGAACGGAGGATAACACAACAGAAACAAACAGAAGCAGCGTTAAAAGTGAAACAGTGCTGGAACACGACGGCAGCGCCGGAACACCTGAAACAGAAGCAAAGCACCTGAAACAGCAGCGAAACCAACCTGCGACGGTGAAAGCGCCGCCGCCGGCCTTCCCATCTCAGCTTGTCCGCGAACGTGCCGCCACCGCTTCGCCCTTGCGCGCCCGCCCAGCAATTGCCGCAAAAAATCCCAGCCCAAAGTTGGCAGCGCCATCCTGCACCCAACGCCCGCACCCGGTGCCCCTACGTGGACCAACAGATGGGCAGGCGGCGGTTGTGGGCCAAAGAAGCACTGCGACCGCCACCGTCCTGCAGACGGACGGACCAAAGATTGACCCAGCGCCAACACGACGCGGCCGCCAAAGCAGCATCACCCGATTTTCAGTTGCAGCCGGCCGTCGAGCGGCTCTCGCAGCCAAGCGGGTTTCGGAGTGGTTTCGGCGGCGTTTCAGCAGCGTCTCGGCGTCACTTCTTTTTGGCAGTGGGCGGCGCGGATGTGCCAGCGCTGCCCTAGGATGTTCGGCCGTGTTCCAGACAACGCTTACGCACACTCCTCCGCCAAATCCTAGTAGTCGTCGCACGGTTTCAGCCGCGTTTCACGGCGACTCAATGGTGGCTGCGTGCTTTACTCTCCATCTTCCACGGTGTTTCATCTCTCATGTTTCATCTTCCACGGTGTTTCATCTTGTACGTTGCATAGCGTTTCAGCGTTTCGCCACCGGGCGCCTGGCGCCGGTGGCCCGCTAGGCCGCGAGCCGCTCGGCCACACCAACACGCTGGGCCTATTGGAACACGCACGAAACATTGTGTGGGCCCCGTCCGCCTACTCCGTACTAGAGTCTCTGTTCCGCCGCCAATGTGCACGCCGCCACTGCCGAGCGCATCCCAACAAACGTCGCGTCCTGCACATACATTGTTGAGAGTTGCAACAGCTCCAAAGCCCAAAAAACCCTTCACTGAGCCCACGTCTAATAAATGTAGTCTACTTCCAAATCTTTTCTCACGAGTTAAAAAAGTCAAAGCACTCCTCTGACTCTTTTGCTTTTCTCTGCCCCACTCGCCGAGCCGCCCCCAGCATTCTCACTCTGATCTTCTAGACATCGTACCACTTTATCGTCCAGAAGCTTTCCACACTTGAGTGCACCGGCCGACTTGTTCAACCTTTGATTCTTCCTGTTCCGTTGCCACATTGCCCATCCACAACAGCGCATCCGCATTTCCGACCCTACATCCGCGTCATTAATTAATTCACCATGTCGACCTCCCACCGTCCGTTCTCGCTTTCCCATGGATCTTTGGAGCACACCATCTTGGTTCCAACCAACCTCTTCTTCAAATACTCCCAATTGAAGGAGCAGTTTGAGAAGACCTTGCCTACACCCACCGAGGGCTTTGCCTCCGATGATGAGCCTTCCTCACCAGCAGAGTTGTTCGCCAAGTTCGTTGGCTACACCTCCAGCTTGGTGGACCCTTTGTCGGCCGGTCAATTTGACGAAATATTACCTTACGTTTTGCAAGAATTCGAGTCCAGATTCTTCTCCGACTCCGACATCCACTCGTTTGCCGCCAAGTTGCTCGAGGACGACACACACCCCACCACGCCCTTGAAAATCAAGGAGGTGATCAAATCCTACTTTGACGCGTTGACCAGCTCCAAAAAGGCCGTTTCCAAGGACCCCACGGACTTGATGAAGCACTCCGCTACCAGAGAGGCCAAGACCGTCGCCATTTTCGGTGGCCAGGGTAACTCCGACGACTACTTTGAAGAGTTGAGAGAGTTGAATCACATGTACAAAGGCTTGATCTCCGACTTGATTTCTCAAGTTGCTACCGTCTTGTCCAACTTGGTCAAGACCACCGACAAGGTTGACAAGATCTACACCCAGGGCTTTGACATCCAGACCTGGTTGAAGAGCCCGGACCAGACCCCAGACCAAGACTACTTGTTATCCGTCCCTGTCTCTTGTCCTTTGATCTGTGTCATCCAATTGTGTCACTACGTTGTGACCTGCAAGACTCTTGGAATCACCCCAGGCGAGTTCAGAGACAACCTTGTCGGTGCCACCGGTCACTCGCAAGGTTTGGTGACCGCCGTGGCTATTGCTTCCTCCGACTCTTGGGAGTCGTTTTACAAAAACTCCGTCAAGGCTGTCTCCTTGCTTTTCTTCATCGGTGCCAGATCTTTGATGACGTACCCCAGAACCTCCTTGCCTCCAACCATGTTGCAAGACTCATTGGACAATGGCGAGGGAAGACCTTCCCCTATGTTGTCTGTTAGAGACTTGTCCAGAGAGGAGGTTGAAGGGTTCATCGATCTCACTAACAAGCACTTGCCTGCCGACAAACACGTTGCCATTTCCTTGGTCAACGGTGGAAGAAACTTGGTTGTCTCCGGTCCTCCTGAGTCTTTGTACGGTCTCAACTTGACTCTCAGAAACAACAAAGCCCCATCTGGCTTGGACCAAGCAAGAGTACCTTACTCTGAGAGAAAATTGAAATTCTCCAACCGTTTCTTGCCTATTTTGGCTCCATTCCACTCTCACTTGTTGAAGCCAGCCACCGCTTTGATCATGGATGACGTTCAAAGAGACAACTTGACCTTCGATTCCTCCGAGCTCAAGATTCCAGTGTATGACACATACACCGGTGAAAACTTCCAAGAATCAACCTCGGACATCACTGAGAGAGTTACTGAGTGTATCACTCAACTTCCAGTCCACTGGGAGCTTGCTACTCAATTCGAGTCGACTCACTTGTTGGACTTTGGTCCTGGTGGCGTTTCTGGTTTGGGTGTCTTGACCCACAGAAACAAGGACGGTACTGGTACCAGAGTCATTATTGCTGGTGCCATTGATGTCGCCATCGATGACGAGTACGGTTTCAAGCAAGAGATCTTCAACAAGAGCGAAAACTCCATCAAGTGGGCCCCAGACTGGTTAAAGGCTTTCAAGCCAAAATTGGCTAAGACCCAAGACGGCAAGGTTTTCGTTGACACTAAGTTTTCCAGATTGTTAGGAAGAGCTCCTCTCATGATTCCAGGTATGACCCCAACCACTGTCAACACTGAGATTGTGACTGCTGCAACCAACGCTGGTTACCACATCGAACTTGCTGGTGGTGGATACTTCAACTCCAGTGGAATGGAGGCTGCTTTGAAAGAAATCGCAGAACAAATTACCCCTGGAAGTAGCATTGGTATTAACTTGATTTACGTTAACCCAAGAATGTTGCAGTGGGGTATTCCATTGATCAAGGAGATGAGAGAAAAGGGTTACCCTATCCAGTCCTTGACTATTGGTGCTGGTGTGCCTTCTTTGGAAGTTGCCTCCGAGTACATTGAGACATTGGGTTTGACTCACTTGGGCTTGAAACCTGGCTCCGTGGAGTCCATCAATGCTTGTATTACCATTGCAAAGGCTCATCCTGACTTCCCAATTGTCTTGCAATGGACTGGTGGAAGAGGTGGTGGTCATCACTCTTTCGAGGACTTCCACCAGCCAATCATTCAAATGTACTCCAAGATCAGAAAGTGCTCTAACATCATCTTGGTTGCTGGTTCCGGTTTTGGATCTCATGAGGACACTTACCCATACTTGAGCGGTTCTTGGTCTGCCGAGTTCAAGTTCCCTCCAATGCCATTCGACGGTGTTTTATTCGGATCTCGTATCATGACTGCAAAGGAAGCACACACCTCCTTGGAAGCCAAGAAGCTTATCGCGTCCTGTCCTGGTGCCCCAGATGCACAATGGGAAAGCACGTACAAGAAGCCAACAGGTGGTATTGTTACTGTCAGATCCGAAATGGGTGAGCCAATTCACAAGATTGCAACAAGAGGTGTTTTGTTCTGGAAGGAATTGGATGAAACTATCTTCAACTTGCCTAAGAACAAACTTGTTGAAGCCTTGAACAAGAAGAGAGACTACATTATCAACAAGTTGGACAAAGACTTCCAAAAGCCATGGTTTGGTCGCAACTCTCAGGGCGTGTGTGATTTGGAGGAGATGACTTATGAAGAAGTTGCCAACAGATTGATTGAGTTGATGTACGTTAAGAAATCTGAGAGATGGTCAGACTTGTCTTTGAGAAACTTTTTCGCAAACTTCTTGAGAAGAGTCGAGGAAAGATTCACTGCTACTGCTGACAAGGTTTCTTTAATCCAAAGTAACAGTCAATTGACTGATGCTCCTCAAAAGTTTTCCGACAACTTTTTCGACCATTTCCCTCTTGCTAGACAACAGTTGATTTCCGAAGAAGACTGTGACTTCTTTTTGATGTGTTGTGCCGCTCCAGGTCAAAAGCCTGCACCTTTCGTTCCAGTTTTGGACGAGAGATTTGAGTTCTTTTTCAAGAAGGACTCTTTGTGGCAATCTGAGGATTTGGAGACTGTTTTCGATGGAGATGTTCAAAGAACCTGTATTCTCCATGGTCCAGTCGCTGCTCAATACACCAACAAGATTGATGAGCCAATCAAGGAGATCTTGGACCATATTCATGAGGGTCACATTGAGAAGTTGATTGCTGACGAATATGACAACGATGCTTCTAAAATCCCCGTTGTCGAGTTCTTCAGTTCTATGCAACCATCTGAACCTTTCAAACTTTCCGGAGTTACTGCCAAGAGAGAGGGCGATAAGGTTATTTATCAAGTTGGCTCAAGTAATGTCAACAAGAAGGACTGGCTTAAGTTGTTGAGTGGACCTAAATTGACTTGGTTGCACGCTTTGATCTCTACTGACAGAATTGTTCAAGGTAAGAACCACGTTGCTAACCCATTGCACGATATCTTGGCCCCAACTCCTCAAAGCATTGTTGAGGTCTTCGACAGCGAAGATGTCAAGAAAATCAAGCTTGTTCTTTCTGAAAAGGTTTCTGGAGACTACAAGCCTGTGACTGAAATTAAGATCAACAGCTCTTCGGAAATTCAAATGGATTTGATTGAACACAGAACTGCTGATGGTGCTCCTGTCCCAATGCCTTTCTTGTACAACTTCAAGCCTGAGGACGGATTTGCTCCAATTGCTGAGGTCATGCAAGGTAGAAATGACAGAATCAAGACATTCTATTGGAAGTTGTGGTTTGGAAGTTCGATCCCAGTCGATTTCGACATTGACGTCGAGAAGAAGATTGAGGGAGAGAACGTCAAGATCACTGGAAAGGACATCTCAGAGTTCACTCATGCTATCGGTAACACCTGTGATGCTTTTATCGACAGACCAGGTAGAGAGACATTGGCCCCAATGGATTTCGCAATTGTTATTGGTTGGAAGGCTATCATGAAGGCCATTTTCCCTAAGACCATTGACGGTGATTTGTTGAAATTGGTCCATTTGTCCAATGGCTACAGAATGATCCCTGGTGCTTCGCCATTGAAGAAGGATGACGTGCTTTCTTCGTCTGCAGTGATCAATGCTGTGTTGAACCAAGCCTCTGGAAAGATGGTGGAGGTTGTTGGTACCATTTACAGAGGCACGAGCCCTGTGATGGAAGTTACTTCCCGCTTCTTGTACAGAGGTGAGTATGTTGACTACCAAAACACCTTCCAAAAGGTGACCGAGGACCCTGTTCAAATCACCTTCCAATCTAGCAAGGATTCTGTGATTTTGAAGTCCAAGGAATGGTTCCATTTGGATGAAGAAATTGACTTGCTCGGAAAGACTCTCACTTTCAGATGCGAGTCCGTCTACAAATTCAAGTCTCACAATGTTTATTCCTCCATCAAAACAACTGGTAATGTTCTTTTGGAATTGCCCACCAAGGAGATTATTCAAGTTGGTACTGTCGACTATGAGGCCGGTGTGTCTCATGGAAACCCCGTCACTGATTACTTCTCCAGAAATGGTAACACAATCGAACAGGACATTAAGTTTGAAAATGCCATTCCAATCTCTTCTGGTGAGGAATTGACTTCCAGAGCACCATCTACAAACGAGCCATATGCTAAGGTTTCCGGAGACTACAACCCTATTCACGTCTCGAGAGTCTTTGCTGCTTACGCTAAGTTGCCAGGTACTATCACTCATGGTATGTACTCTTCTGGTTCCATCAGATCCTTGGTGGAAGAGTGGGCTGCTAACAGCAATGCATCCAGAGTTAGAGCATTCAAGGCCGACTTCGTTGGTATGGTCTTGCCTAACGACACGTTGCAAACTTCCTTGGTTCACGTTGGAATGGTCAATGGCCGTAAAATTATCAAGGTTGAGACCAAGAACATCGAGACCGACTCCACTGTTTTGATTGGTGAGGCTGAGATTGAGCAACCTGTGACGACCTACGTTTTCACTGGACAAGGTTCTCAGGAACAGGGTATGGGCATGGACTTGTACAACAGCTCAGCCGTTGCTAAGGAGGTTTGGGACAGAGCCGATCAACATTTTGTCAACAACTACGGATTCTCTATCCTCGACATCGTGAAGAACAACCCCAACGAGTTGACTGTTCACTTCGGTGGTGCCAAGGGTAGAAAGATCAGAGACAACTACATCTCCATGATGTTCGAAACTATTGGTGATGATGGAGAAATCAAATCTGAAAAAATCTTTAAGGAAATTGACCACAAGACAACTTCCTACACCTTTGTGTCGCCTACTGGTTTATTGTCTGCTACTCAATTCACTCAACCAGCTTTGACGTTGATGGAGAAGGCATCTTACGAGGACATTAAGTCTAAGGGCTTGGTTCCTTCGGACGTCATGTTTGCTGGTCACTCTTTGGGTGAGTACTCTGCGTTGTCCTCTTTGGCTAATGTCATGCCTATTGAGTCCTTGGTGGACGTTGTGTTCTACAGAGGTATGACAATGCAAGTTGCTGTTCCTAGAGATGACTTGGGAAGATCTAACTACGGTATGTGTGCTGTGAACCCAACAAGAGTGAACCCAACCTTCAACGACGCTGCTTTGCGTTTTGTTGTTGATGAGGTTTCCGCAAGAACTGGCTGGTTGTTGGAGATTGTCAACTACAATGTTGAGAACACTCAATATGTTACTGCCGGTGACTTGAGAGCTCTTGACACTTTGACCAATGTCTTGAACGTTATCAAATTGAACAAGATTGATATTGTCAAGCTTCAGTCCCAAATGTCCTTAGATGAGGTGAGGGAACACTTGAAGGAAATCATCACCGAGGTGTCTGCACAATCTGAAGCTAAACCACAACCAATTGATCTTCAAAGAGGTTTCGCTGTGATTCCATTGAAGGGAATTTCTGTTCCATTCCACTCCTCGTACTTGATGTCGGGAGTGAAGCCTTTCAAGAGATTTTTGTGCAAGAAAATTCCAAAGTCGTCTGTCAAGCCAAAGGACTTGATCAACAAGTACATTCCTAACTTAACTGCTAAGCCATTCGAGATTACTAAGGAGTACTTCGAAGAGGTTTATGCCTTGACTAAATCTGACAAGATCAAGTCCATCATCGACAACTGGGAAGCTTATGAGAAGGCCTAAATTCAGACATTGCAGAGCAACAGTGTGAATCTATAACTCAACTACAAACAAGGAAAGATACGTTGGAAGGTTTTTTTTTTTTTTGTGTTTTGACATTTCAAATTTGAAACACGTGGTACTGTTTCAAATTTAGATAGAAATGCAGAAGAATACTAGAAAGAAATTGTAATCTGTCGACTTTATTTATAGATATAAACGGAAACGATTCGAAACTGTGCAAGATGTAAATTTAGCTCGTTAACTATAATGCAGAGGTCAAAGGACTGGAAATTGTAACCGGCGTAAACTTCTTGGGCAACGAAACTCTAGGGAATCTAGACTTGAGCCTTTGCGACACCAAATCCATATCCAAGTGTCTTGTCAAACTAATTTTTGGAATGCAGCCGATATAATGGTCATCATCAAGATGAACATCGAGAGGATCTTGCGTGTGGCATCCTGGTGACAAAGACAACCGGATGGAATGCTTTTGACCACCAGGACTGGATGCATCGCCTGCCTCGAATATTTCGAACGAAATTTGGGATAAATAATCCAACTCAGGAAGCGCATTTCTAGCAATCTTCATAGGAAGCTGGGCGCCATAAATAATGTTCAATAAGGTGTAGATATGTGACTCTTTGGTGAAGTAATTGACGACTGCCGCCTTGTCATGCTTCTTCATATCTTGAATGTCAGATAAGATCAGCTTGGCCAAAGGCAAAGAAGTCAAGAGACCAATATCCAACTTCTCTTCATCTTTAATACCATACTCTTGTGGGCAGATGAAATCGAAAAGCACCTTCGATAAACGATACAATTCTCGGAGGCGAGCAAAGGTTGGATCATCGAATGGGTTTTCTGGTGCCTTTTTGCTATGCAGCTCCTTTGCTGACGAGCTTTCCTCCTTGGAATTTTCCTGATTATTTTCGGTACTGTCCTTCGACTCCAGCTTTTTGTTGTCTTTCGAGTTGTCCTTCGATGAAGAAGCACCTTTCAAGACCCATCCAAGAGAACCTGCGAATGCACCGGAGTTTGCAATGCTCGAAAGACTAGAAGAGTTGGAAGAGGGGCCGGTGGTTTGGCTGGATTCGCTTGGGATCTTGAAGCCGTTCATGGCCAAGATGTTGATCGGATATTCACTGACCAATCCCGATGAGTTCACGGTGTCTCCACAAGTTTCGGCGAGGCGGTCAAGAAGCATTTTGTCGGTAGGATCGTACGAAAAGATCTTTTGTAAGAAGTGCCTGTTGTGTAAAGCGTCATACTTCATAGTGTCATAAAGCTCCGAGATCTTTGAGGGATGGGTCTTCTCGACATTCGTGAACTCTTGGAAAAGTTTATCCCACCGCTCCTTGAACAAGTCAGGATCTTCTCCGCAGCACCACGTCTTTTGGAATTCATTGACGTCATGATGCTCGAAATTGTAGGCCATCAACTCTCTGTGGAAGTTCATGAGCTCACAAACACGCTTGATAACGACAAAAGGCTCGGGCATTTTGGGTGGCCACGTGAATTGAGGCGGTGCCTCTGCACCTTGTCTCAATAACGGCTTTAACTTCTTTTTGACTTTGTCCATGAGATCCTTCGCAGCGTTGGAATCATCAAGAAGGTCTTTGCGAATAATGAGGAAGTCATCAGGAAGAGTCTCCACACCGAGCATCGAGCAAGTAGCGAGGTGAGCACTTGCAATGACACGTCTCTCAGATGAAGTATAGACTTTGACATCTTTCAATGCTTCTCTGTTCAACAATTTAATGTTTTGACCGAGTTGCTCGCCCACGTCAGAAGCCTGGTATTTTGCGGAGTGAGTTGGCTCTCCACCCCATTTCAAGATAAATTGAACCTTGTCCACAATTTCTGGGTTTTCCGAATTCAAAGATGGTTTCAACTGGATCTTTGTTCCGGGGAAGTCCATCTTTTTCTCCAAAGCCCCGCGTAACTGCCTCAATTTCTTCAAGTCCTCGAGTTCCTTCTCCTCCGCTATCTTGACAGTCTCGAGGACAACTTGTAGGTCAGGAACAGCACGGATGATAACTTCTTCTTTGTGTCCCTTCAACAATGAAATGAATAATGGCGACCTGAAGGAGTACTTGAACTTCTGCTTGGGTGTACGGTCAGCGTGCCTTATGACCGAAACGAGACCTTTGAAAACCCATTTTTGCTCTTTCTCCTCGAATTGGGATTGGTGGATCTGAGAGGTTTTTGGTATCTTATTCTTGAAAAGATCTCTGCTCTTCTTAGCTTCAATGAACAAATTCTTGAGAATCAGGGCGCAAGAATCGTAGTACTCGTTGTTATCTTTGACGAAGGAGAAACCATTGACGTCAATGACATAACTCTTGCCATTGACACGCAATAAGTCAAAGCCACAGATAGTTTGCTTGAAAACCGTGCTGACATTTTGAGCCATTTTGGTTTCTTCTTCAGTGAGCTCGGTGATGAATCTGATTTCCTTACCATGCGTGTTTCTTCTCACAATACCGTCAACCACAGGGGACTTTCTGGTCTCAGCATGGCAGAACCCGGGGCCCACGGTATAGGCCTTGACGTCCTCGAAATTGTCAGTCGTAATGAACTTCTCATAAATGAAAGAGCCCTCTGTTCGAGGTGTGCTCAAGCACGGATCAAACTCGGAAGACTTGTTTCCAATCTTACGGAACAAACGGCGTCCACCGCCTCCGGTGGAAAGCGGGTAGTAGATGTAAACGTTATGATCCTCGCCATCAACGGGCTTCTCAACAAATGGCTTTTTCATGGTCTTGCCATTCACATAGAGGGTGTCCTCGTCCAACATTTTCCAGTCGGGCTCCTCCTGATTACTGAGCAGCTCGATTTTCTCGAAAGGGATCCCAACTTCTAGCATCTTGGTCTTGAGCTCTTCGTTCACATTTGGTCCACCGTCTCTGCTGATTTCCAAGCGCTCAGGCGTGGCGACCTCGGCGTGGTTCAAAATCGCAAGCACGAGACGACGGTCCCACAAACTCTTCTGCAATACCAAGTCATTAAGTATGTAGGGCTTGCGATAGTTTGCGTAAGCAATGGCCTTGTCGAGAGGGAAACCTGTGGAGAAGAAACTGATGAGAAAGTCACAGGTGGGCCAGTTTTCGATGGATTCGTCCAAAATGACCTTGTCACCAAAAATAATGGTCTCGAACTCGCCGTTCTCGATCAAGCGACTCAAGATGCGCCGGCAGGGCTTTGACATGGCTTTTGCGTCCATGGCGCACACTCCGATCTTGCCGATTTTCTGCACAGCAGGGGCAGGAGGGGTCACCACAGTTGGCGGAGGAGGAGGCACGGATGCAGAGGTTTTCGAGGTGTTGGACAGGTTCAGCACGGACTTCATGAGCTTCAGCATGCCCGCGTCCCAAGAGGACATGGAGTTTGTCCGGGAATAGTTTCTAGACTGCGATTGGCTGGCGTTGATCTGCGAGAGGTTGTCTTGCGTGAGAGAGAGGGTCTCCGAGATGGCAGAGAGCGAGCTGCGGCGTGGCGACGAGCTGGACGTGTTGAGCTTGCTGGCGACGCCGGCCATGGCCTCCTCGGCGCTGGTTTGCGGCGTGAACGACTCTAGCATGGGCGCCAACGAGGCGATTGCCTTTTCCGTTTCTGCGCCGTCTTCCTCGGTGAGCTGAAGAGGCGACACAGCGACGCTTTTGGCGTCCAGCTTGCGTGGGATGTCCACCGCTTCTGTGTTGAGCGTGGGGATGTCAGACATGGCGAAGATGTGCCGCTGAGCAATTGGAGGAGGCAGAAGAGGGAGGCACGTTGAGGCCTGGAGATGCTGGGGAAATTGGCGCGCGCGAAATTAGGCGCTGCTCCACACATGCCGTGGCTGCGGCGGAGGAGTCAGGCAGATGCGGGAAGCAGATGCAAAACGCACAAACGGACAGAAACGGAGCAGAAGCAGAAAGGAAATAAAACTGAAAAGGCCGCGGGTGCTGCGCTTTATATATTCCCAACTCTTTGCAGCCAACGGTGGCGGCAGCAGGGCCTGCAGACCGCTGATGTCTTTGGCCAGTGCAGTCCAGATCAGTGCACATCTATTTGGCCAGTGCAGATGGGCACTAGGCCAATAATTTAGATTTTATTCATTTCTTTTCCAAAACATTTTTTCAAAATCTCTCTTTGGCAGTAATATCCTCGGCAGCAGCCACCAGTCGACCAGAGCAAGAACACAACATTTATCACATTTACACACTCCATTTTTATTCCACATTTATTCATCTACACATCCATTTACATTTGACAATCATCAATGCACTTGCCCTTTCGTTCATACATTCCTTCAATTTAACATTTCTACCTATGCATTCGCTAAACTTATCTAACAACATTTTTAAAGACACTTATACACTCGTTCATACATTCCTTCAACTCTCACACCATTCTAAACCACAAATGTATCATCACATCCATATCCAACCCATTTCTACATCAACACCAACACAAAGCCTCTACATTCACGATCTTCGATACGTCTTCATTTATACGTGTGTATGTTTTCTTGAGAATATGTTTTTTGCTCTGCCATCACTCAATGGCAGCCAAGGAGTCGAACAACACCGAGATGGACTCGCCAAAGTGGTCTCTTCTGATGCACTCGGCAAAGATGGGCGACACGTCAATCACAGCCAACTTTTTGTTCTGCTGCACGCGCTTTTCGCCCATAGGGTACGTGTTGGTCACCACGATGCGGTCGATGCTCTCGGAGCCGTTGAGCTCCTCCAAGCAGCCGTCGCTAAACACACCGTGCGTACCGACCACGTAGACGGCCTTGGCGCCGCAGTTCATGCGCAAGTGCTCGGCAGCGGCAATAAACGAGCTGGGCTTGTCGATCATGTCGTCCAAAATAATGGCCACCTTGTCGTGCACATCGCCCACCAACGTGATCAACTTCTCCTGCTCCAACGCGGTGGGCTCGTCCTCGTCGTCGGAGCTGGCCGCGTCGTACGAGCCGCCCAAAACGTCGCCCTCCTTCAAGGGCTGCGGCGAGTGGGCCGTGCCGGCGTCGCTGTCCGGGTAGTCGTCGTCCACCACGTGGCCCTTGACCACACGAGCGGTCTGCATCTCGCTGCCGATGTTGTTGGCGCCGGCGTCGGCGCTGGCGGACGCCTTCAAATGCTTTGTTTTCTGGAAGTTGTCCTGGGTTCTGCGGCGGTCCGTGTGGATCATGGCGAAGTTGATCTTCAACGAGTCGGCCAACGCCGTCACGCGCTTGGTGCCGCCGGGGTTCTTCGACACCACCACCGCGTTGTTCCAGTCGGGGATGTTGTGGCGGATCCACCGGGCTAGCGTGGGTGCGCCGTACAAGTTGTCCACGGGCTTGGTGAAGAAGCCTTGCATCTGCGACGCGTGCAAGTCCATCGACACCACGTGGTCGGCGCCGGCCATGATCAAGAGGTTGGCCAACATGCGCGCGGTGATGGCGCCTCTGTGCTTCTTCATCTTGCTCTGCTTGGAGTAGGGGAACTGCGGAATCACCGCGGTGATTTTCGACGCAGACCCGCCGCGGCACGCCGAGATGAGAATGAGCAACTCCATGATGTGGTCGTTGATCTCCGGCGACCCGGACTGGATGATGTACACGTCCTCGTCTCTGACGGAAACGCCAATCTGCACCGACGTTTCGCCGTTGGAGAACTTCTTCAACGTGCAGGGCGCAGGCTCGACGCCCAAGCGCTCGCAGACGAGCTTGCCCAACTCGGGGTGGGACGAGCCGACAAACACTTTGCACTTGCGCATTTCGGTGGTGACAACGGGGGTTTGTCTTGGTGGAAACAACGTGGAGACGGGAGGGACGGGTGTGCGGTCGCTTGCGGGGGAAACGGCGGGCACAGGCGGTCGGACAGGTGGGGCAGGTGTACTGTCAGCAGGCTCCAACGGTGCGGTCGTCCGGTAGGATCGTGGTGGAGAAGGAGAAGCGGTCTCTGGTGATCCCCAGACTGCGATGTGCTTCAGAAATTTCGTGCGTGCGTGCAGGATCGCTTATCCGCCATCTGCCGCGGCTCTTCCGCGGGCCAGTTGCGCGCGGCTGCTGGCGGCGCTTGGCGTTGCCGGGGCCGTGGCTGTTGCCGGCGGCCGTGGAGACTGGCTGGCGCAAGCTCCGCCATGCTTCTGCCCCGCCGAGCCGCTGCTGCTCGGGCACGGGCCGCCGGCTCCGCGTGGCACCCGTACACCGCAACAGCACCACCACCGCGCATGGCATCTCGCGCGCACGTGATGCCATCTGGCCACATCAGCTCCGCCAGCCTCTTTCGATGCCCGTTTCCACGCCATGGTTGACGAAGCGTTGATCGAGCAGACGCGGGTGAAGCTTGCGAAGCAGCGCCGGGCACTCGAGGCCTCGTCCATCTGGGCCCAGACCTCCCGTCTCCTACGGCCGCTCGGGTTCACCCGCATCCGCTGCTTGGCCTTGGGCTCTCCTACACAAGAATTCCAGGCCGCCTACCAAACGGCGTTTCTCCAGCTTTTGGTGGAGCGCTTGAGCATCGAGCCTGCCAATGTGTCTCTCTACGACCCCGTGTTTTCGCCCACGGACATCCACCTCTTGCAATCTATTGAACAATTCTGTGTGGATTTGCCGGACACGTACCACAACGAGCCCGGCAAAACGCTATACTACATGCCGCACGCGCCTCGGACGTTGATCGAGCAGCTTTTGGACGACGTCCGCCCGGTGTGGCTTTTGGGCAACGACATCTCGGTGACCGCGGGCTCGTTGACGAAGCTGGTGTTTTTTGAGCGGTTTCCCCGCCTAGCCCGGCTCGTGCATTTGTCGGAGCAGAAGCAGGAGGGGGGACTTGTTTCGGCGACGGACGACTTCACGCCCGTCAGCGGGCGCAGGAGGCGCAACCGGCCGAAGAAGAATGTGTATGTCGAGCCGGCGCTCGATTATGACTGTCTGCTGATGTACTTCAGCGACATTTCCATTTCATGCATCGCCGACCATGACGGCGCCTTGTGGAAGGATTCCTTCAGCAACTTGGCCCTCAACATCATCCACGCGGAGGCCCGGCTGCCCACTGCAAACGGGCCAAACGACTCCGCGGCCGACGATGCAGCGGCCATCATGCAAGGGCTCAGCTTGGGCGAATAGGCCGGGGTGGAAAAAAGTGGACGTAAACGCCCAGAACGATTGGTAGACATAATTTTTTCGGAAAGCATAGTTGTAGACGGCAAAAAACCGTGCCCGAACGTCCGGGAAAGCCATCGCCGAAAAGGCGGAATTGACTGACGCACTTCATGCCAAATGACTCCACATCGATTATATTTCACGCCAAAAAATCACTGGAGCCGCAGCTTTTTGGCCGCGTGCTCGACGGAAGGCTCCAATGAATCAAGAATCTCCTGGCTCAATGGCGCAGGCGCCGACGGAGTCAATGCTGACATCAGCTGCGGGGCTGCCAAGGGCACCAGGGGCGCCGAGTCAAGCGGTAACGACAGGAACTCCGACACCGGCGGCAGGTCCTGGAACTCCTGCTTCGGGCCAAGGAGATGCTTGCTCAAAATCAGGTAGAGATCGTCCTTGGTGAAGGGCTTGGCGAGAATGTCGGACATGCCGTTCTGGAGGTAGTTGACCAAGTCGTTGTCCTGAATATTTCCTGTCATGGCGATGATGGGCGTTTTCGTGTCGAAAGAGCGGATGATGCTCGTGGCGGTGGCGCCGTCCAAGTTGGGCATGACAATGTCCATGAACACCAAGTCGTACTTGGTGTGCTCGACGGTGGAGATGGCGTTGAGCCCGTCCGTCACCACCGTCACCTGGCATCCGTACTTCATCAAGAACTTGCGGCAGAGCTGGATGCAGACATTATCGTCCTCCACGAGCAACACGTGGAACTTGTGGCCCATGGCCAGCTGCGCGGTGGGCTCAAACAGCGGCGGCGGCTGCGTGATGGAGTCGCCGCTCTGCTGGCGCAGGTGGGCCAGGCCCTGCTGGGACGGTGGCGCGGACGGCTGCTGCTGCTGCTGCTGCTGATGCTGTTGCTGCTGATGCGGCGGCGGCTGCTGGTGGCCCGCGACCGGCTGTGGGGGCAAACGCAGCAGTAGGGGGTGGTCCTGGGGAGGCGTCACCTTGTGAGTCGGGTGTTCCGAATGCATGAGGGGCAGCAGGGCTGCCGGGTTGCCGGGCGCAGCGCCCATCGGGGGCGGGTGCACCATCCCAAGCACGCTGGGGTCGGGCAAGTCGAGCGGCGGCACCTTGATGCCCGACAGGTTGAGCGTGTGCACCAAGACGCCTATGGCACGGTACTGGCGCTCGTTGTAGTTGCGGTGGGCCATGACGGACTTGTGGAGCGCCCGGTAGTTTTCCGCCTGGGTGTTGACGAGGCCGTGAAGCATGGCAAGCTCGGAGCGGAGCGAGTTGAGCTGCGACGCAAGCTGGCTGGTGGACTCGGCCACGTTGTCCTTCTTAGTGGGCGCCTTTCTGCGGATGCTGTCCAAGGCGTCCATGTCGTCCTTTTTGAAGTCCGGATGCTGGAACTCCCACGCGTCGTCGCCGTACTTGTAGTTCAGCTTTTCCTCGTTGGGGATTTTGACCTTGTGGAAGTCGTACTTGTTGAGCTGGCGCACGAAGCTGGCGAAGTTGCTGTGTTTGAAGTGCACCGGGAGAATCACCTTGGTGAACTCGTTGGTGTCGAGCACCACAAAGCTTTTTCCGCTGGGCGTCCATCGCACGACGTCGAGGTACTTTTCTTGCAGGAGCATCTGGTAGAGCTTTTTGACAAAGTCATTCAGGCCGGCGGAGCTGTTGGCCGGGCCCTCGTCTCTGGCCATTTTGGGTGTGCTGGTATGGAAAAGGCTGGCAAAGCAGCGGTGGGCTGATGGGGACAGGCGGTCTCCTGTTTTGATCCCGCTCGAGCGTTAGGTTGGAGCGTTCTTTGGTCTTTCCCTGTTGAACGCTGGCGGAGACGCTAGGCTGCAACAAAGACGATGAACTGCAACAAAGACGACGGAGCAAAGCAGCAAGCTGCAATGAGACTAGAAAGTGTAACGAGGACAATCAGCCGCAAAGACGCTGGGCTGCAATAAAGACGCTGGAAGGCAGAAACAACCGACGGAGCTAAAAAGACGGTGAAAAAGGTGCACGGGGGTGGAGGCAAAGCACGGGAGGCTCAGGGGCTGCGGAAGTCGATCGCGGAGGACGGCAGCGGCACAGACAGACAGGCGGCAGAACTTGGCACCTCGGAGGCAGAAAAGAAGATGGAGAGCAGTGGAAAAGGCGGGCAGTTGTCTGGAGATGTGTGCGGCAGGGACGATGGAGGAGAAGCGCATGCAGGAACAGGCATTTGAGCCGGGGAAGTGGAGTGGAAACAATAGCAAAATCAAGAAGGTGGAATCAGCCGGTGTAGCGGCGGCGGGTCGCACAAGGACAGGTGGCCCGTAGGCTTGGCGCCCGTCTGCCGCAAAAGCGCTCCTGCTATTTTTGGCGCCGTTGGCCCGAGGCAAAAATAGCAGTGGCTTGGCGGTTAGCTGACGCTGCGATGCCTGCAGCGGTGAAGCTTAGCGAAGGTGGCCTGGAAATTGGCCTGGAAATTGGCCTGGAAATTGGCCTCGAAATTGGCCTGGATAATTTCCTGAAAATTTGCTGCAATTCGTTGCAGCAGATGATCCGGGATGCTTTAGCTGATGGCGGCGCCTGTTTTTTGTTTGTTTTGCTGGGTGTGGGCCGTTATCGGCGCCATTGCTCGCGTGGAAACCAAAGTTTCTGATGGATTCGGATGCGCTTGGTTGGACTTGGACGAGTTCAGATTCGATGAGCTCGCTTGCCTTTGACATTCTTCCTCTCGGCTTATTCTCTCGGCCTCGATTGCTTGACTTGTGCGCTTGTCCCCATTCACTTTTCATCGTGACATGTCACCTGTCTTCATTCACTTGTCATCGTGACACTTCACTTGACATCCTTGACTCGAATTCTCTTTTGCTCAATTGACCCCCCTTTTGACCGCCTCGTCGCCTTATTTTCTTTTGTATTCTTCGCTCAGGTCTACAATAGTTGCGGCCGCCGGGGCCTGGCTTATAAGCCCACCCAAGCCCAGCAGTCTTCGTCCCTCGTAGTCTATATTGTTGTTTCTCGTGGCGGGCCTGGCCTCGCCTAGAGCTCGTCGTGCTGGTTTCTCTGCTTCTTCTCCACCAACTGAATGGTCCATTCCGCCGCCATGGTCACCTGCGGCTTCACAATATGGACTTGTCCTCCTTCTTGTACCACTGCCGCAGTCCACTGGCGGCCGGCCTGCGTGATCACAGCGTTGTCAACGTCCTGGCCGCTGCCCCCAATCACAATGCTCTCCACCACCACCTGCTCCATCTTGGCCCGGTACGCCTCGTCCCCAGTAGTGTAGCTGTTGGTCAAAACACCGTCTGCAACCACCAACTGTGACAAAACGTACTGCCCGTCGCGGTACCCGAACGACTGCCCGTCGTCGGTGTACAACGAGCCCAGCGCCGAGCCCGAGCTATCGAGCGCAACGGTGATGCTGAACGGGTCGTTTCTCATCAACCGGACCGAGCGCCGGTAACGGTCTCGCCTGAACACCACTGAGCCTCCCTTGAGCAACATGGGCATGTCGGAAAGCTCCACATGCCTGCTGATAATGCCCAGCTTCGGCACAGCGACGCGCTCGCCGAGAACTCCGTTAAAGTAGGCGTAGTACACCTCGTTTTGGGGGACGTAGATTGAAACCTCCTGGGCTCCCTCCTGCGTGACCGGCTTCACGAGGATGCCCGACTCGCCCAAGTAAAACTGGTCCTCGATCTCGTACGTCTGGGAGTTCTCAGGTGTTTCGTAGAACATGGGCTTCCACACGGGTGTGCCCGCGACACTCGTTTCGAAGAACGCCGTGTACAACGTTGGGAGCAAAGCATATCTGAGACGCACTGCGTCCCGGATGATCGATGTGTATGGCTCGCCTGGAACCCACGGCTCTCTTCTTCTCGAATCGATGTGGGCATGCGCTCTGAAGAAAGGATACCACACTCCGGTCTGGTACCACCGCGTCAACAACTCCTTTGATGGGTCACCAAAGAAGCCTCCGACATCAGAGCCTGCAAACGGCATGTTGACGACATTGGACGTCAACACCATGGGAACGGACGCACGGAGATACTCCCACTCGGCCTTGTTGTCTCCAGTCCACATGGCAGCCGTGCGCTGGGATCCCGCAAAGTACGAGCGCGTGAGAATAAAGGGTCTTTGCCGGCTTGTGTTCTGCAAACGCTTGATAAGCGACTCGTACGTGAGCTCGTGAAACTTCATGCCCCACAAGTTGTGGACCGAGCGATGCTCCACATCGCCGTAGTGGAGATTGTCACGCGGAGACGACGTTTCCGGTCCGTTGAAGAAGGACGGCTCGTTCATGTCGTTCCACAAATGGATGTTTGTCTGGTCGCTCAAGAACGTGCCCTTGGAAAAGTCGAAAAGAATGTCCCAGTACGCCTGCGCGTGCGGGTTGAGCGCGTCGATCCACACGGATTCGCCCGGCCAGCAGTGGCCTTTGTAGGTGGAGTTGGAGGGCGTCTTGATGCCGATTTTGTTTTCGATCACGTAGTCGCTCACAAAGTAGTCGACCTTCAAGTGCGGGTCCACGATGACAACCAAGTTGCGGCCGGTGTGGTCCAAGGCACGCAACAAGCGGTCGGGGTCGGGAAACGAGTCCGGGCCCCAGGTGAAGTACTGCTTTTTGTCCGCATACTCAATGTCCAACCACATGGTATCAAACGGGATGCGGTGCTCGTCCATTTTGGCGGTGACGTCAAGCACGTCCTGCTCGTCGTTGTAGTTCCATCTGCACTGGTGGTAGCCCAAGGCGAAATCCTGGGGGAGTGGGGTGTAGCCAGTGAGCTGGCCGTATTTGTAGTTAATGTCGTGCGGGCGGTCGCCGAGGATTATCACAAGGTCCAAAATGCCGTTCTCCGACATCCAGTGGGTCTGGACCGAGTCGCTCTTCTTCACGTCCACGAAGGTATCAGCAGCGTTGACCCAGAACACCCCCACGGCCGCGCCTGGCTGCACACCGACCAAAAGCGGAATGGAACCGTACATGGGCATGCGGGACTCGGTCTCGTACTCGAAAATGTCCACGTTGAAGAGGCGGTACGGCAAGTTAGAGCGGGTGGTGTCCTTCAACGAGAGCGAGTCCGCGTGCTCCGGAATGCCGTACGCGTGCTTGCACCCGGGAAGCGTCACGTCCACAGCCACGGCCTCCGGGCCAAGCGGCATGGTGTCGCGGCGGGAGTCGCCAAACGAGTCGTGAAACATGTCAAAGTCCAGCTCGAGCTCCGCGTCGACGTGCTGCGCGTTGTCGGCCTCCTGGCGGTAGTGCTCCACGTTGAGAAAGTGTCTGTCGTTGATGACGGCCTGCGGGCGCCCGTGTTTCGACACCGTGATGGTCACGGGCGAGTACACAACGTGCACGGAGTACGCGTCGCCGGGCCCAAAAGTGTAGTTGAACGAGCCGTCCGCGACGCGGAGGCCAGCCGCCTGGAGGGCCACGGTCTTGTCGGCCTCCGGCGCGTCGAAGGCGTGGCCGGCCGTCTCGTTGTAGCGGGCCGTGGCCACGCCAATCACGTCGACGTGCGAGCGGTCCTCGGACACCTGGAGGCGCACGCTGTCGCCACTGAGAACGGAAAGCCGCATCGGAAGGCGCACCTCGCCGCCCCCTGGCAAGCGCTTAACCACGTGGCCGGCAATGGACGTGTTTGTGGTTTCAATGGACAAGGGATCGATCGAGTAGGGCGCTGGTGCTGTGGAGCGGGCCACACGAGAGCCGTAGTGGCGATTGCGGGCGCAGAAGCCGGAGGAGCCGCAGTCCTTGAACAAGTACTCCTTGACGGCGCTGGCGGAGGCCAAAAGGAGCATCCACAAAAGGAGGCGTTCCACGATCCGCATGGTAAGAAAAGAGTGGTTTGGACTGGTGCCGAGTGGTGGCAGTGCGTGGGGTAGATGGCTGCGATGCGGCGGGCGTGCGCGGCCCCAAAGCCGCGTGTTTGTTTCGTGTCTTCGCTCGTCATGTCGTGCGCCGCACTAAACCTACAAAGTCGCGCCCCGAACCTCCATCAACAACCAGCCACCGTCTTTCCTTTGCCGCCCCAACCCGCTAGACGACGCCCGCCCATCCCAGAGCGTGCAATAAACCCAGAGCGTGTACTTACCGCAAACCTGCCCGTCATGGAATCGCCCACCAAAAAGCGAACGCACGACGAGGTCGAAACGGCGCCGTTCGAGCCCTCGAAAAAGCTCGAGCCCTCGAAAAAGCCGCTCGAGCTGCTCAGCGACTCCGGGCCGTTGACCCAGGACGACGTGGTCTACTTCAAGAAGGAGGCCATCTGGCGCCAGATGCGCTTCTACAAATCCCAGGCCCAGGAGCTCACCAAAAACATCGCCTCGTACGACCAGAAACACCAGGCGCTCGTGGCTGCCCACATGCTCCTAGAATCGTGGTACGCCGCGCTTATGAGCCTCAGCGGGCGTCCCGCCACCGCCGCCATCGACGTGTCGCAGGACTTGGCCACCATCAGCGCACAGTTGGACCAGCGGCGCGAGGCAGCCGCCGCCGTTCTTCTGCTGCTTGCCAGCTCGCAGAACGAGGAAACCACGGCGCGGTGCTTGGACGCGCTCACGCTGGCGGCAGAGAAGGCCACGACGGAGCAGCTTAACCGCGAGTTGCAGCAGCGGCTCGAGTCCATGGAGCAAACCGTTGCCAGCTTGAGAAAGGAGAAGGACCGCGCCGGGTCCAAAACGCTACAGCGCGTGGAAAGCAATAGCCTCGTCAAGGCCGAGGCGCCCGAGAGCACTGCTGTCGAGGCGCCTGCGGCCAACGGCGGCAAGCCCGATGCACCCGTCGACGACACGGCCCATCAGGAGCTCAAGACCGAGCTCGAGACGCTCAAGGCGGAGTTTGCGCTGCTCAAGGCCGGCTACGAGTCGCTCGAGACGCTGTTGAAGACGACGACGCAAACGCTCAGCGTGGCCGAGAGCGCCAACATGGACTTTGCGCGCAAGTTGGCCAACCTCGACGAGCCCGAGCTCCTCAAGTCCAGCCGGTACATGGCGCTCGTGGAGAGAAAGAACAGCTTGAGCGAGAACCTAGCGCAGGTCACGCGAGTCAAAAACGAGCTTGTGCAGAAACTACGCGAAATGGAGGACAGGGAAGGCTCGCTCGAGAAGACCGTCAACGGCGAGCTCCAGGAAGAGAACGCCCGCCTCAAGGAAACGCTCTCCAAGGCGGAAAACGACCTTGTGCGTATCCGCACGGCGCGCGACGAGCTCTTGGGCAAGCAGGCCATCATGAAGCTGGAGTTGGAGAGCAAAAAGACGAATGAGGAGCTCGTGGCGTTGAATGAGATGTTGAACGAGCGCTTGAAGAACATGGAGACCAGCAGGCAACAGCAGAGCGAAGAGCAGGCCGCCGGCGCCTTGGAGCAGCTAGAAAAGCCGCAGCTCATTGTCCGGCTCCAGGTGCTCAATGGAGAGTTGAAGGACATGGAAAAGGCGTTCCAGGAAACGCGCGGCTTGACGTTCGGAAAGGCCAAGGACATGGTCGACAAGGAGGGCCTCGTGAAGAAGCTCACCATCGAGAAGAACAAGGCGGACCAGAAGTACTTTGCCAGCATGCGCTTGAAAGACCTGTTGGTGGCGGAGAACAAGATCCTCAAGACGCAGGTGAGTAAGTCGCAAGAGCTCGTGGCCAAGCTCAATGACTTGGAGAAGTCGTACAAAGCCAAGATCGAGACGTTGACCAAAACCATCAACGACTTGCGCACCATGAAGGAAAGCTCGCTCCACGAAAACTCTAAGCTCCACGACAGCGTGAAGCAACTCAGCAAGGCGCGCGAGGCCGCCGCCAAGGACCTCCACGCATTGAAGGAGGACTTCAGCCGTGTCAAGAAGGAGCGGGCCGACGCCATCAGCGCCGGCCAGGAGTCGCGTGCCAGAGAACAGCGGCTTGAGGCCAAGCTACGCGCCACGGAGAGCACTTTGCTCAAGTACAGGCAGAACAACACGTCGTCCATTCTCCAGGAGGACGAGAAGCAGTTGGAGGCATTGCGCTCCATCACCAAGTGCTCCGTGTGCTCCAAGCACTGGAAAAACACCGTCATCACCGCTTGCGGGCACGTCTTTTGCGACGGCTGCGTGCAAGAACGGCTTGCGGCCCGGCTCCGGCGCTGTCCAACCTGCAACAAGGGCTTCTCGTCCAACGACCTCCTCACCATCCATTTATAGACCGGCCCTAATAGACCACGGCCACTTGCCATCGCCACAACGAACCAGTAGCATAGTTGTATGAGCCAGCCTTTGTGGAAGCTTGTAAATCGCTGAGCAGTGTCACAACGATGTAGCAGGGATTTTGCAGTAACTCAACAAGAAATTTGCATTATTTCAGGAGGTGGTTTTCAGGAGTTCAGCAGTCACCTAAGCTGTCTCACCGTTGTTTGACCGTTGCTTCATCGCTGCTTCACCGTTGCTTCACGTTGCTCCAACGATATTTAGCTTCCTTTTGCGCCTATCTAGTACTGATTAGCCGGGGAATAGCCAGCATCCATCGCACATTCACGGCACGTGACACAATCTCCGGCCGCGTCCGCGTCGCTGGCTGGTGTCACGCGCTGCCGGTACACAGCATGCAGGGTGAGCGTTACCCGGACGCCCGCTCGTCCTGTAGGAAAACAAAGGCATGTTTCAGTGCAACTGCCAGCCACCACCCCTGAGTCGAAAAAGCGCCACCCGCCTTTTCGAGCCGCTATTGAGGCCTTTTGCGGAGCACAAACCCACGCTGCCTATCAGCACCGGCTGTGGCAACCCGCGCCTGTGCCGCCCGCCGAGCGAAGAAGCACTGGTCATCGCCGGGTGTGCGCGCACCAAAAAGGCTCCTCGCCACAGCGGCGGCACGAAAAGGGGCCAGATGTGGCTGGACAACAGCGGCAACAGCGGACTGGCGGTACCCGTGCGGCCCCAGCGCTCTCACCCCGATCGGCCCGCCGCCCGGCCGTCCTTGCCCCCTCGACGGCTGCGTAGGTTGTAGCCAAGGTGGCGGGTGGCCATCTTACCTGCAGGCACGGGCGTGCGCAGGCCAAGATGGTTTGGACGTCGAGTTTTGGACAAGTCGCGCCAGCAAAACGAGGCAGATATATAAATAAACTTGGATTTCCTGCGAGGGTGGGCACGAAATCCGCATTTTCAGGACTTTTTCCCCTTCGCACTTTGCACTCGCACGACCGTACCCACACCGCTTCGCACCGTTAATTGGCCCAGGTGTACAGGTGTGTTTGTTTGCAACCCAGTGTGTTATCTCCACGTGATCCAGCCCGCCTCCACGATCAGGCCATGTCCGACACGCTACCAGTTCCTGCCGGCCCCGAGACAAACACCCCCGTTCAAACGCCCTCTGCGGAGAACTTTGAGAAGCCCGACGCAAAGGCGCCCGTCCACATGAGCACAGAGCCCGAAAAGCCGCTCTCGCCACCGCACCCATCGCCGTCGCCAGAGAAGCACAAGCTTGAAGAGCACGACGACGAGCACGACGCCAAGAAGCACAAGAGCGAGAGTGGCGAGGGCGGAGAGAATGGCGAAACTGGCGAAACTGGCGAAACTGGCGAAAATGGCGAGAAGGGCGAAACTGGCGAAAATGGCGAGAAGGGCGAGAATGCAGAGGCGGCGCCCATCGCCACCGAAGGCGCCCTCGCCCCCGCCCAGTCCGCAGACGCCGCCATGACGCCCGCCCCGAAGCCGCCACTGGAGCCCGACATGAACAATCTCCCGGAGCACCCGATGCCCAAGCACCAGGCGAAATTTGTCCACAACACCATCAAGGCAATCAGGCGCCTCAAGGATGCCGGGCCGTTCCTCTACCCAGTGGATGTCGTCAAGTTGAACGTGCCATTGTACTACAACTACATCAAGCGCCCCATGGACCTCAGCACCATCGAGCGCAAGATCTCTGTCGAGGCGTACGAGGACCCCCAGCAGGTGGTGGATGACTTCAACCTCATGGTGGACAACTGCGTAAGATTCAACGGCGAGACGTCGGGCATCTCGCGCATGGCCAAAAACATCCAGGCTCAGTTTGAGAAGCACATGCTAAATATTCCGCCCAAGGTGTTGGCTGCTGGCGTGGCGTCAGTGTCCGCCGCGGGCGCCAACTCTAGGCGCAGAAATGTGCTTGCGGCCGAGGACGTCAAGAAGGAATCCGTTGCTGCCCACAGACCCAAGAGAACCATCCACCCTCCCAAGTCGAAGGAGTTGCCCTACGATGTCAGACCACGCAAGAAGAAGTACGCCGCCGAGTTGAGATTCTGCAACCAAGTCATCAAGGAGTTGACTTCCAAGAAGCACTTCAACATCAACTTCCCTTTCTTGCAGCCGGTCGACCCTGTTGCGCTCAACATCCCCAACTACGCAGAGGTGGTCAAGACCCCCATGGACTTGGGCACCATCCAGTCCAAGCTCGCAAACAATGTTTACGAGAACGGCGACGAGTTTGCGGCTGATGTCAAGCTCGTGTTCAGCAACTGCTACTTGTTCAACCCCAAGGGCAACGACGTGCACACCATGGGCCTGAAGCTTGAGCTGGTGTTCGACAAGAAGTGGGCCCACAAGCCCGTGCCCGTACCCACGCCCATGAACTCGGACGGTGAGGAGTACAGTGACGAGTATGACGACGACGAGCCTGAAATCAGCGAAGCTATGCTTTCGAACGTGCCTGCGATCCAGTTTTTAGAAAACCAACTCATCCGCATGAAGCAGGAGCTCGACGAATTGAAGCAGCAGCATTTGGACAAGTTGAGACAGCAGCGCGATGCCCGCAGAAAGAAGAAGGGCTCCAAGAAGAAGGGCAAGCGTGGAAGAGCCAACTCCATGGGCGAGGGCGCCATCGAGAGCCAGCCAGTCGTGACGTACGAGATGAAGAAGCAGGTGAGCGAAATTGTCCCTACGTTGAACGACAAAAAATTACAAGCATTGATAAAAATCATCAAAGATGACATTGTCATCAGCGATGAGGAAGAGGTTGAGTTGGACATGGATCAGTTGGAAGACAGAACCGTGTTGAAGCTCTACAACTTCTTGTTTGGAAAGAAGGCCGCATCGTCGGCCATGAAGAAGACCAAGAAGTCCACCTACTCGTCCGGCAACATTGACCAGTTGGAGCAGTTGAGATCGCAGCTCCAGTTATTTGATGACGCCGAGAGAGGCGGAAACGGCATGATGTCTGCTTCCACATTCGACCTCAACAGCATCCCTGCACAGGAGTCCTCTGACGACGACGTGTCGTCGGAGTCCTCGGAGGAGGAGTAGTTGGGTGTCACGAAGGAGAACAAGAAAAACAACGAAAAAAGAGAAAAAAAAAAAAAACATCCGGGTCCCGGCCTGGAGCGACAACAATGACCGGAGTTGCCGCTAAGACGCTCAGGTCTAATGGCGAGTTTGCATAAGCTCGCCCTGTATTATATTTCTTGTACTATATAGGTATCAATGAGGTTTCATGATTAAGGTGGTTTTGCGTAGCAGTGGGCGCATTGTCATGGATAGCATGCTGAAAATTGATGTATCAAAACACGTTTCGGAACAAGTCCTGCTTCAAATCATGTTTCAAAGCCAGTTTCCATTATTATAGTCAGTCAACTCCAGAACGCTCATAATCCTCGCTATGATTGATGCGGTGCAGATACGCGGCGACGTCGCTTGTGGAAATTCATGCCGCATTGGGAAACGCTTTGCGCGCTATCAATGCCAAAGATCCATCGCGAGCATACCAAGCTTTTCCCATATCTTTGTTGCCGTCCGTATAAACGCCACGTTTTCCGTCGCGTCGTGCTCGTGTGCATCATAGCTCCAAGACAACAGTCTGCTCTTCTTTTTTTCCCCCGTCACCCATCCTCGCCCTCTAATTTTTTTTTCCTCCAACACAAAACTTTGCACAGCTTCAATGACCTTGACTGCCAGAGACCCAGGACACAACCCGGTCTTCATCCTCCAGAACTGGAGGACGTTGAAAGGCCGTCCCGCATACATTGCCGGTCCCATGGTGCGGTACTCCAAGTTGCCCTTCCGCGAGCTTGTCAGAAAATACAACACGGACATCGTGTACACGCCGATGATCTTGGCCCGAGAGTTTGTCCGCAACGACGTCGCCCGTGTCAGCGACTTTACCACCAACGACAGGGACCACAGCGTGGTGGTGCAGGTGGGCTGCAACAACGTCGAGGATCTCTTGAAGTTTGTGGACATGATCCATCCGTACGTGGACGGCATCGGGCTCAACTGTGGATGCCCCATTCGCGAGCAAGTCCGCGAGGGAATCGGAGCGGCGCTCATGTCGGAGCCCGAGCTCGTGTCCAGCATGGTGCGGGCCGTCAAGGAGAAGTACGGCGACCGTGTTTGCATCGAGACGAAGATCCGCATCCACAAGGACCTCGACGAGACGGTGCGCTTCGTGAAGATGGTGGAGGACGCCGGCGTGGACTACATCACGGTCCACGGCCGGACGAAAACCACGCGTTCGTCGGAGCCCGCCAACTTCGACGCCATCAAGTTGGTGAAGGAAACAGTATCTGTGCCTGTTGTGGCCAACGGCGACTGTTTTTCGCTTGAGGACGCCACGAAAATCGCCGAGTACACTGGCGTGGACGGCGTGATGGCCGTGCGTGGCATTCTCGCGAACCCGGCGCTTTTCAGCGGCCTGGCCGTGACGCCGTGGTCCGCCGTGGAGGAGTTCTGGGACCTCGCCACGAGCTATGGTCTTCCGTTCCGCATCACACAGCATCACTTGTCGCAGATGTTGGACAAGATTGTTCCTCGCAAGCACCTCAAGGAGATGAACGAGTTGACTAACATGGTGGACTTGATCGACTGGTTTGACTTGCATTTTGTTCTCCGCCGCCGCGGCGACGACCATTTTGCCTCGGCGGTGGACGTGCCCTGGAGGGCGGACCGCTCCATGGCGGCCCGGATATAGTTTCATTTTCTGCATTTACACTAGCATATCACGGCTTTCGTAGCCTCCTTATTTTGTCTCCCTCTTTCTCCTTCTTTTCTCTTCTTCCGTCTCCTTATTTCGTGGCCACGAGCACTTTCTCCTCGGCAAAGAGCTCGGTGTTTTTGAGCGACGTGCTCCGTGTGCGGTTGCTCACCTTGTAGATGCCCACGAGCTGCTGGGCAAGCTCGAACATATTGTTCCGCAACGAGATGACGATGAACTGGGCGTTTTTCGTGCGCTCCTTGATGTAGTTCGCAACAATAGAGACGTTCCGAAAGTCCAATGCTGCATCGATCTCGTCCATCACGTAGAGCGGTGTGGGCTTGTACTTGTGCAAGGCAAACACGAGCGCCAACGAGCTCAAGGTCTTCTCTCCACCAGACAAGTTCGAGATGTTCTTCCACGACTTCTTTGGTGGCATCACACTGAACAAGATCCCCTCCGAAAACGGGTCCAAACTATCCACGAGCTCTAGCTCAGCATTTCCGCCCATCGTGATCATCTGGTACATTTCCTTCAACGAGAGAGAAATCGTGTTGAAACCCTCCATGAACTCCTCGAGACGCTTGCGCTTGAGTTCCTCGCAGTGCGTCCTCAAGCTGTCACGCTCGCCAACCGATTTATTGAGATCGGAGCGTCTCATTTCCAACTCGTTTTTCTTGAGACCGTACTCCTTCAAGATCTCAACGTCCACCTTGACGTCATTCATGTACTTCTCGAGCTCCGAAATTGCACGGTCAACGGAATCCAAATCAATGTTCTGCATGTCTTCTGGATTCAAGCTCTCAAGAACTGACGAATTATAAGGTTGTCTTTCTTCCTCTGACATCCAGTTGAGATATGGTTCACAGTCACGCGGAATGAGATTTTCAAGCTCGGCTTCGGCCTCTTCGATCGCCCTTTGACATCGCCGCTGCGCAGCTTGTATCTTTTCAAGCTGATTCTTCAATTCAATTTCCTCAGACTTGAACTCGTTGATCTTGGCATTAAGTTCCTCCAATGTTTCACTAAGTGCCTCCAATGAGGCATTCTTTTCGAACGTCACGGATTCGAGATCGGAGATCTGTTTGTTGAGCTGCTCAATTTCCGTTCGAATAGCGCCTAACTGCTTAGAGATACCAACTTCTTCCTCCTGGATGACCTCGAGGTCCTGGCTGCTGTCCGCTATAATTCTCTCGTGTCTCTTGATTTCATTTGCAACCTTCTTCATAGTCATGACCTCGGTGGAGGATTTTTCCTTGATGATCTCTATTTGCTGCTTGATAGAGTCGACCTTGGAATTCTGCACCTTCAACTCCACACCGCCCGCATCCATTATTTTCTCCTCAAGAAGAACGATTCGGGTCTCGGAGTCCAACATTTGCAGCTTCAAAGCCTTTTTCTCTTTCGTCAAACGCTCAAGTTCTGTCACTTTCAGGCGCATGGCGCTGTCAAACTCGGCCGAAGCTTCCACTTTTTCTTTCTCCGCCATCAATGCACGACAAGTTTCTGAAACCTCTTTCTTTTCGGTCACAAGTGCCTTGATGTCCATGCTGATGGTTTGGATTGCGAATTCTGTTTCGGGTTTGAGGTCTGTGAGTTTGCGCATATTGTTCTCCATCTCGCGATGCTCCACATTAAGTGCCTCCACTTTCCGCTCCATGTCTTGAAGCTCATTACGCATATGACTCACATCCTCCTCTGAATACTCGTTTCCATTGTGAGAAACATTGGAACGTAACCTCATCGCGCCTTTCATGGAACTGTTTCCTCCACCAGACATTGTACCTGATGTATCGACAACCTTCCCATCAAGAGTCACAACTCTAAAACGCGTTGGGCCGTAGGCGACACTTTTGGCCTCAGAAAGATCTTTGGCAACAAGAGTATCGTAAAGCTTGCTGTAAAAAGCGGGCAAGAACTTCGGGTCATTAGGGGTGATGAGATCGAATAGTCTCTTGACCGACATGGGGTTTCCGGGGGTACGTATTGGGTTCAAGTTGAAATTCCTCAACTTGTTCAAGCAAATGAAGTTGGCATAGCCGAGCTTGTTCTTACGAAGGTAGTCGATACAGCTCTGGGCAGTTTCCACAGTGTCCACGACCATCGAGTCAAGAGCTGGGCAGGCAGTGGATATGGCGACGTCGTAAATGTCGTCTATTTGACCGAGATCACCCAACCTGCCATGAAAGCCGCTGATCCTGCCTGAATTGGCTAGTTTGCTCAAGCTCAGGAGCACCTTGTTTTTGTTTTGCGTGGTGTGGAGCGCATTCATTGCGTCCTGGGTCTTTTGCCTGGCCGACACAAGTCGCAAACGTTTTCCTTCCAAAGCCTTTCTGGACGATGCACACTGCTCCTGGCCGAGACCAATTTGGTCGATTATATGTTCGAGCTTTTTTTCGAGAGCTTCAAGCTCTGCCTCCTTGGCCTTACCTTCGGCCTTTATGTCCACGAGGCGCTTGGATGCGTCGCGAAGTTTGGTGTCCAATGCGTTTTTCTGGCTGTTCAACATGCTGATTTCCGACTGTATGAGCTCTATGGCGGACTCTTTTTCTTTGAGTTGGTCGTTGAAAGGCTCTAGTTTCGTTTGGAGCTCCTGGATTTCACGCGAGAAATGTGACGTCTTTTCAGTAAGACTGGCCCGTAGCGTATTGAGGCTCCGCTTTTCCTGTTCTAGAGACTCCTCTAGCACGCCTAAGTCCACCAGAAGCTTCTGCTCGTCGGCCTTCATGTTGTCGTGCTTTCTTTTAGCAACTTCTAGAGCGGACTCGGAGGTCTGCTTCGCCTTGAGACTCTTTTTGATGCGGTTGGCTAAGTTCTTCAGCTTCTCTTCGAGCGACACCGACTGTTTGTTCAAAGACTTCTGGGCGCCGGCCAAGCGGTCTGAATTCTTCTTTAGTGCGTCGAGCTGCGACTTGAGACTTCTCTTCTCGACCTCCGCCTCCTCTAGCTCGGCGTTGAGATGCTGATTTTTTTCAGCTTCTTTGCCCAACTTTTCAGAGACCGACGAGGCTAGGTCGGTCTGTTCGCGGAGGCGGGACGCGTTTTCGTGGACATCGAGCTGGAACTTGACGGAGCGCTTCGACATCAAGTCTTTTTCGGCCTTCAAAAAGCGGAGCGCCTCGACCTTGCGGTCCTCCATGGACTTTGTGTCCGTTTCCACCAACTCAAACCTGCTCTCCTTCTCCACGCAGACCTGGTTCAACTCTTCCATCTTGCCGAGACTGGACTCGATGAGCAGCTTGTAGCGGCTCGTCCCGATGATGTCCTCCAAGTACTCAAGAAGACCGTCGTCGTTCTCGCGCTCGGCCTTTGCCTTCATCTGCGCAATCGACTCCACCTCTCCCTGGAGAATCAAGAAACGCTTGTGGTCCAAATCAATGCCCTGTTTGCGGAGAAACGCGGTCACATCCGTGTATGTGCTGGTGCGCCCATTGAGATAGTACTGGGAAGAGTTGGAGCGGAACGCCCGCCGGCTGATAACCAAGTCAGACTGCGGCACCTTCGTAGACTTGGCGGGATCGTGGGCGTCGTCCACCACGTGCATAAAATGGATATCCACTTGGCAGTATTCGATGCCCAGGGTGCCGTCCGAGTTGTGGATGAGCTCCAGAAGCTTGCCCTGGCGCATTTTCAGGGCCCGGAACCCAAAAACAAACAACATCGAGTCGATCACGTTGGACTTGCCGCTTCCGTTGGGGCCCACCACGGCGGAAAAGGAAGCGTTGAACGGCCCAATCTCTTGCACGCCTGCGTACGACTTGAAGTTGGTAAGCACGAGTTTGTGGATCACGAGCCGGGCCACCGGAGCCGCTGGAGCCGCTGGAGCAATAGAGCCAGGCACGGCTCGTGGAGCCTCGTGGCCCCTGGCCGGTGATGACGATAGCGGGATTTGATGATCGATTTCTGGGGTTGGTGGTGGCTGCGAAGCACTCAAGCGGCTATTGCCATTTGCCGGCAAGTTCTGAGCCGCTTCGGGTGTCTTGTCCCCGTTTTCGGGGCTGGGAGAGCCTGGAGAACTCTCCGTTTCGGATTCGGCTGGTGGAGGCGACAGCTCCGCAATGGCGGGCGGTGGCGCGGCCAGACCAGCGGGAGGCGGCAGTTCGTAGTCGCTGTTATTGATGAACGTGTCGTCTGACGCGGGATGGGCGTTGGCAGGGGACATGGCACGGCTGGAGAAGGCTGGGGCGGATCAGACAACGTGTGTTTGTTTACGTGATGCGCACGTGATGCGGCGCGCGTGCCCGTCTTCATCGGCCATCTCGGCCGATGGCGGTGTACGGGTGCGTGGCTACGGCGGGGCCGGCGGTAGGCTTCTATTATACAAAGTGATGCAGGTGCTGGCGGGGCTCAGCTGGACTCGGTCTTGCTCTTCTTCTCCTTTTTTTCCTTCTTGTCTTTCTTTTCTTTCTTGTCCTTTTTTTCCTTCTTGTCTTTCTTGTCTTTCTTCTCCTTCTTCTCCTTCTTCTCCTCCTGAGCATCTCCTTCCGCTTCTGGCGCAGCAGCCTCTTCAGCGGGCTTTTCGGTGGCCTCCTCAGCCTCCCCAGCCTCGGCTTCTAGCGTCTCTTGCTCTTCGGGCTTGTCCACGGGCATATCATCGTCGTCAAACGTGATCTTGGTGTTGTTTGGCTCGGCGTCGTCAAACTTGATCTTTTTGTTTTGTGGCTCGTCACTGCTGGCCTCGGCTTCGCGCTTGTTGGCGTCAAACTCCGACAGAAGAGGAGGAAGCCCACGCAAGTCTCTCTGCACACGCTTCAACTGGCCCATGACGGCCATGCCGCCGGCGGAGGTGGACATTCCGATGGGCGAGAATGCGGCAGGCTCGCTGGCGGCGGCTGTGGCAATGACCTCGCTGGTTTCGATGAACTTGGTCAAGATGGCTTCGGCCCGCGATTTCGTGATGCTCTTGACGCCCTTCACGTGCGCCACAACGGGATTGTTGACGGCGTTTTTGGGCTGTCTTCTGGGGCGCTGTTCGGACATGGTGTGGGTGACGGTGGGCGGGCGGGGCGGCGTGGCAGCGTGGATTCAGCGTCCGGTAGGTGTCCGTGGTTGGTGATGCCGCTCATCTGAGAAAAATTTGGCTGGAGCCCGCGGAGTGCACACAGCGCGGCCCGCGCACAGTAAATTTCAGCATCTGCCGGGCACTTTTTCACCTTCGCCAACACCGTCTGGATCCGCCAGCCCCACAAAAAGCGTCTCGCCCGTCATGTTCGCCGTCACCAGAAGGTTGGGCGTTTTCGCAGCTCCTGGCTCGTATGCGTTGCGTCAGTTTTCCATCATGAGCAAGCCCACCACATTCTCGTCCATCAGAAGCGCTCCGTTGCTGAGACCAATCGAGGCTTCCGTGGAGCCACAGCCGTTTTCTGCGCTTCTGCTCATCTCGTCGCTCATACAAAAGCGTTTCAAGTCCAGAGGTAACACCTACCAACCCTCGACGCTCAAGCGCAAAAGGAAGTTTGGCTTTTTGGCCCGCTTGACCACCAAGAACGGCCGCAAGGTTTTGAACAGAAGAAAGGCCAAGGGCAGGTGGTACTTGACCCACTAGGCCGCTTGCCAGTAGAGCAGGCTCTATGTGTGCCAATTAGACGCCGCCATTATGCCGAGGCTGCTGCCTACGCGGCGGGGTCCGCCTCATGTAAATAGCATAGACCGTACCATAAAAGAATCTTGAACTGCGCCTCATGTAAAGCAAGAGTAAGCTGCGCTTTATGTACTTAGCGAAGCTCGTGGCAGGCATTCTTTCAAAGCCTTTACCCACTCGCTCATGCACTGCTCAGCGCCCGGAAGTACTCCTTCTCCACCTGGTGCAAGAGCTTTTGAAGCGCAACAATCACAAGCTGATGCGTAGCGTCGGGAAACTTGTTGCGGTACAAGCCAAACCACTCGAGCGGAGGCGTGGCGTTTCCGAGCTCCTTCAACTGCGGCGCAGCGATCACCGGCGGCGCAATGGGCGAGTAGATGAACTTCGAGTTGTTGGCCACCTTTTCTGTGGTTTCCTGGATGTCCTCGTCGATGTCTCGAGGCGCTGAGTATTCGAGAGCGTCCGAATGCATGTTACCGCTGGCCAAGTCTTTAAATGGATCAACGCTTGTGCGGGCATCGGGAAGCTGTGCTCGGTAGAGCTCGGTTCTGGACGTCAACGCCCTCTTGTGGGCAGCGTACATTTCACGCACGCAGTTGATCGATCCAAGGTTCCACTTGACGTCCACGGTGCCGCCGAAAGACGAGCTGAAGAGGTACTCAACAACCTTGCCTTGGTACTCCTGCAAGGTTCGCATGGAAATCATGAGTCTTGGAAACCCAATGATGTGGCCTCCACGGGCCTTCTTTGCATTGTGCGCTAGCCTGTCAACCGGATCATTGCGCACGCTGTCCATGGATATTTCGGCGACGCTTGCAAAGGCAGCGCTCATGTGGTTGAGCTGAAGCTCAATCTGGTTGATCACCACACGCGAGTTTTCACTCTGCGAGAACGTGGCCCTCGACTTGTCCATCTCTATCACCAACGCTTTGCTGTCCGTGAATGAGTGTGGGAATACTTGCAAGCGTGTGGCTCCGGTGACGATCCTGATCTCGGCCTCCAACTTCTTGGTCACTTCGAGGATGCTCTCGGAATCAACACGATGCATTCCATGTTCACTTGCGTCACCCAATATTTCTTTGTAGGACGTCCGCTTGGCCTCGATCATGCGGTGAACCGTGGCGTAAAGATCGTAGAGGTCTGACGCGGCGAGCGATGTCAAATACACCTCGATGGAATCGTATTTCAAGAGCAAATAGACATGGTCTTTGGAAATGTTGTCGCCGCCCTTTCTGTTCCGCACATCGAGATTCCAGTTCCGCAAATGTGCAAATGCAAACACATGGTCGTCGAATATGGTTTTCACGTGGATCTCACTCACACCAGCGGCCATTTCCACCAACGGTATATCCAAGAACACATTCTCATCAAGCACCCACTCCACAATGGAGTTGAGCGAGATGTTCCGGGCTTCTAAGTATCCCCCTAGCCGTCCCTCGGACTTCACCAGAAGTGTCTTGAGCCCAAGGTTGAAAGCGTATGAAAAATTGGCTGATTGTTTCAGAAGAATCCATGACTGATCCACATGAAGCGACATTAGGCCCAACGCCGAGCCAAAGTCGATGTCAAGGCGAATGTTCGAGAGTATCGAATCGAGCAGGAATGGAATAGCTGACGAACCTGTTCTTTCGACCCAGTGGGTATTGTGCGGTTTTGGCTCTGCTGCGGCAGTTTTGGGGGCTTTGGACAATGAGTGGTATTGCTTCGGATACCAGATATCACGGAATATGTCAAGGTCCTGGTACTGCTTCATTTTGACGGAGCCTAAAATATCACTGATGCCACACGTGGAAACGATCCTGAGTTCGGGCAAAAACGCAATCTTGCTCGAAAAAAGAACGGATTGCACTTGGAAAGAACCACTCTTTTCATCAGAGTAAATGTGTTGCAACGAGGCGGAAAGAGAATCCAACCGAGCAAATACATAGAGGGAGTCAAAGTCCTCACCACTAGTACTGACCAGAACCGAAGCTCCCTCATACTCAACAATAGTAGCAACTTTGGCGGTAGGCTCACAACTCAAGGAAAACCTTTGACTATCGACTCGGATGCCGAGATGTATTTCAGCATCGTGGAAGAACTTTCCTACTTCTGCACTCATATCATTCTGCTTTTCTGTTGCTGAGCGCTCGATCTTCTTAGGCTTTGGCTGCAGTTCGGATTTTTCAAACATCATCTTGAAAGATTTCACAAGCTCCATGATAACGGGGACACATGTGGAATGAACTGTGTTGTCTGACTTCGACATAAAAATTTCTCCGTTGAACACGTGTTTTCGTTCTGCCCCCTTTCGATGCTCGTACGCCGTAACAACCTGGATAGCAGGAGACTGAAGAAATAGAGAAGACGGTTTCAGGTCGTAGTCGTCCGGTTGAACACTGTGAATATTGACCTTTGCACCAGCGAAACTGAATTTCGCCTCCATTGACTTCAAAGAGAACTTTGTCAAAATACCGGCCTTGGCCGCAGCAGGGATGGCTGTAGCAGGTTTTTTGGCCACGGGCTTCTTCGGAATTTTGTCCAAAAATGTGCTGATCAGTGAGCCTGATTTCATCGCCCGCTCTATGACAATCGTAGAGTTGGACATGCACTTCACATCCAATTCATCTCCCTTCAATGAAACCCAAAGTTTTTGGTCGGCGTTCCAGTAATAATTGAGTTGAATTCGAGGCATGAATGCTCTATTGGGGCTATTCATCTCGGTGCCTTCACAGAAGAAATTGGAGGTGGTATTCCCGTGTGCAACAGAAAGGTAGCCATCGATGACGGTCAACTTTCCAATGTTTTCTTTCGTCACAGCAAAGATTCTATCTGCTCCCAAGTTCAATCCGGGATACTCCTTATTATTGTCACCAAATAACCAGCCGATGCAGAAATTGTAGGACAAGACATGGACAGTCGAGAACATTGGAACATGTTTTGTAAACGGGCTGGATGTCTTCTCGTTCGAGTCGACAGTGACGCCTTGAACACCGCTTTGTGTCGTGGCCATCCCATTTGCACTCAAAATTGCTTTCAAGCCACTCACCAAATCCAAAACTCTAAAGATTATTGGCGGGCTCAAACACAACCGGAAAAACTCTGATTCAACCTGGAGCGATCGCCGAGTATGATGGAGCTCGTCTCTTTCGTTCAAAACCTTCATCGACCAATTAACATCCAAAAGCGTGGAAAGTGCCACAGCCAATGTGGACCCCCACAAGCTGATTCTGAATGATGGTACGTTGAAGCTACCATAAGTCGGTATTTTCGTGGAATCCGCAGACAAGGTTGAATCATGGTTTGCGACGTGCAATGACCATGAATCTAGCTCAAAGCTGTATCGGCATTGATCTTTATAAGTTGACCATCCGATGAAGTCTTGTTTCACATTGATTTCAAAGACCAAGTCCTCAAGAAATGTGCTGGGCTTCGAAGGCAGTACATCCAGAGGTGATTTGAACTTTGAAATAAGCTCTTGGAGTCGTTCAACCCGGAAAATAATTGCTTTCTTCAGTTTCAAAATTTGATCGGTCACTCCTAAAATCAGTGGAGTCATCGCTTTGGCAGTGCCTAAATCAATATGAGCGGAGACAGTGTGAAAGTTAAGGATCCTCTTAAACGCTGCTCTCATTTCAAAATTTGAATGCTCGGCCCGAAAAGGGAACCGTTCCAAAAGTGAAGTTTTTGTGATGAGCGACTTATAATTGCATGCGAATTGCGTTAAGTCGTTCTGTAAGTGAGCCGAGAATTTGAAGTCCTTCGACGTGATATTTGCTTTCAACGGTGATAAGAGCTCGAACAAGAGTTCGGTTCTCGTGAAGTTCAGAGTAAATTTAACTTCAAAGCTAGAAGGAAGTTTTTCCTCCCGTTGCGGCAATGATTCTTGCGTTGCCGGACTCTTGCAAGACTCGAATACTTTCTTCAAATCTTTGAGGTCTTTTTCATAAAGACTCTCAACACAATTGCACAAAAGACTATCGTTGTCTAGCAATTTCATAACGGTATCATCCAAATTGAAGTCACAAACAACCAGATATCCTTCTGGTTTCTTAACGATTGCGGACACAACGCTGAGGCTCTTGGTCACTAAGCTGACCGCAGTATTGCCATCGCCTCCCAAAGTGAAAGACGAATCTCGATAACCTGTGACGAGCAGTAATCCGACTTCTTCGTCAAGGTTCAGATTCATGATATTCAATGCAGAAGTGCCTCCGTAGAGGTCAAATTCGACGAATGTGCTGGAGAAATCTATTCTTGAGCGTAAAAGATTGACGTTGAGCACAACCCTCTTGGCAAAAGACTCTTCAGATTCCGAAGAGGTTCTAGAAGTCACTGTAGACTCCGGCGTTGGCATCTTATCGCGGTCCAAGTGCAGCTTAACTGACGAGACCACCGATACCAAGTCGTGGTTCAACGTGATTTCAATTGCCTTCAAGTTTATGACAATATCTTGCGTCTTTGTTTGGTTTGTTATCAGACGAGCAAAATCCATAACACGAACAATCAGAAGCTGTTTAAGGTTCACATCGATTCCATGCAAAGCAACAAAATTGCTCAAGGTGCCATAATTCGAGACATTGAACTCTGTTGAGTTTACCTTCACTAGCCAGTCACATCCCCTGGCATATGAAATAGGCGCTTCGAAAATTCGCCGCAAAAATCGTTCTCTTGAAGGATTTTCGGCTTCCCATGATCTCCAGCCCTCAAAGAAACGAATCGCATCAACTAGTGCATCACTAGGTGCCTCAAATTTACCTTCGATGAAATCTTGAACGTCCGCGTTCTCTGGATTAACTTCTTGACCAAGGCTCCGCAATTTGGCCATGAGTCTCCAACTTTCGTGAAGTCGAACGTGGTCCTTGCTTAATCTCAAGATTCGAGCTGGTTTTGTGAGAACTTTTGGATCACCCTGTGCATGATTACGAGCTGCCAGAAGGACTAGTAAGTAAACGAGATTCTTGCGCCAATTTGCTGCGTTTTTTGCTTTTGCTTCACAGTCTTGAAAGACCCCTTCGACTTTGTCGGTCAAGCTCTGGAGCCAACTAAGCAACTCAGGAATGCTAGATGTGTCAGTGTCACATTTAACTTCGTTAACAGCCACAGATCCCTGGCTGCTGTTGTCATTACTGTCAGTGCAACCCCAAATTTCAATATCGTTGGTGTAGAAATTGAACGGCGCGGCAAACATTTCGGGGAAAGACACAGCGGCCGAAAACTCCCGAAAGTGAAAGGCCATGCTGCTAGATTTTTGGCAGCGGCTACTCGAATCCTCGCCGTGCAAAGAACTTCTGGCCGACAAAGCCAAAGAGGGTTCAGTCAAGGTGAGAGTCAAATGTCGAAGATTCGCGCAGATTCCCAAGACCAGCTCGGGGTCGCTCGTGCCATGAGAAATAACTTTGATCTCAACTTTGGGGCAGACCATTCGGACATTATCCACTGTGGAAGCTGGGTTGATTAAAGACCAGAGACTCTTTAGAGACTCGGCATGCAATTGATGCAAAAGAGCGTCCACGCTCCAATTCCTCGACCGGGCATTTACGCTGGATAGAGCTATCAAGCCTTCTGGATCCAAGAATCCTTGGACCATCAGGAGCTCTAGAACAAAGGAGTCAATGACAACTCCTGGCTCAGGATCATCGGGCGCATCGAATTCTTCGTCATCGTAATTCACTGCAGGATCGTAATTGCTCTCCGTGTTGAATGTAGATTCCAGTGATCCCTCGCTTGTGAAGCTGGAGTTGTCTGAAGCGAATGGATCTGCCTTCAAGGGTTTTGAAGCGCTCGGCACAGGGACTGTGGGAAACGAGGAGCCGTAAGATTCTTTGTAGAAATGGTCTTTATTGCACTCAAACAAGAGGAACAGCGTTCGGTGTGTTGGCGCGTCATTTCTTCGGATGTGTCGTTGCTGCAACACCCTGTGCTCTGTCATTTTCGCCTTCTGGCCGAATTTGGTCAACAAAATGGATGTCTTTATGAGCGAGTGGAAAATTTCTTGTTCCTTCTCTTCAATAACTGCCAACTCGACTGTGGGGATGGAAACAGATAGGCGGCTCGAATATCTGTAATTTGCAATGTCGTTGAATGACAAGAGCAAATCTTGCAAATTTAACCTCACAGACACATCGGGCGAGTCCGTCTTCAACAGAACAGTGACCGAGGGACACCTGAACGTGAAATTAGCCGCATCGTAAATTGTGGGGTAGCTGTAAACCAAGGTGTTCTCCAAATCTTTGAAGCCGGCCGTAAAGCCGACGAGCATCAAGCGGAGACTCGTGAGTATTTTCGGATCACTATTGATTTGAATTGAGTGGCACGCAAAGTCCCATTTGCAGTGATATGTGAGGTCGTCTATGCCCAACATTCTATGTGTGTGGACACTAAACGTGTCGATGATGACATCGATGGGCCTATCTTGAAAAAACTGGTGATATCCGTCGATGTCGAATACAAGCTCATTGGATGCAGATGCTTCGGGGAGGACGTGGTACCCCACTCCCGGGCTGAAATCAGCCTGGAGATCCATGTAAAACTCGGTAACATGGATATCCACGTCAAGGGTATCAAATGCTAAACTGACATGATGCGAGTGGTCGTAGAGCAGACAAGGGATCACGATCAAGCCGTTTCTGACCAGAAATGTGAAGAGCACGTCTAAATTGTTTTCTGTCTTGACAAGCTTCCAGAAGTCAGGGTCCGGCTTCTGGTCGCTGTTTGCAGACGCGGCGTCGTCATCCGAACCAGAATTCTGGTTAGCGTACTCTTCAAATGTTTTGAAGTTAATGTAGTCACCGAAATAGTTCTCCCGAAGAGTGAAGAGGTAGCGGATCAAATAGCCATAAAACACCAAGGTGACATTGTCACACACGGCGTTAATCACGGCGAAATTGTTTTGGCCCACCTGCGTCTTTGAGTAGAAGTTATAATAACCAGAGACTTCAAAGCTGTCGGTTTTTCCCATCCTTTTGGAGCCGGGCATGAAGGAGTTGACGGTGTGCCAGGGAGGAACCTCGAGAATAAGATCGAGTGCCGGGGTATGGATGGAGAAATCCACCTTTGTGCTTGGGCTAAAAGCGCCGAGCATGGGGATAGTCAGTTTGATGTTGAGCACGTCTCCACCAAAACACAAGTACTTATTGAGCTCGAAATTCAACGGATCCTCGATGATGTTCTGGTCGTTCACGTTGAAATGCAAGCGGTAGTCGTGAATCAGCCAGTCGAGGCGGTATTCAAACGGGCGGAAGAGTTCGTGCTTTGGCGCCGCCCCAGAGCCAAAGTCGGCAAACAAATCGGTCAATAACGTGACGTGCTCGCGAAGAAAGAAGCAGCTGCTTTGGTACAGCTTCATGTTGATGAGCCACGTGCACTTGCCGTTCCACTTGAGGGGAAAGCGCAAGTCACAGTCGATGATGTGCTCAGTGGCCGTGAAGAGGATATCGTGGGTGACGGACGTCCGCAACTGCATGCTCTTCATGACCACGGATAAGGTATTGGCGTTGCCCTCGGTAGTGGCGATGTAGGAGCTGAACAGCGACACGGTGGAGTCGGCGCCCATTTTGAACTCGAGCCAGCCGAAGGGCCTGCTCGATTTGGCGGCGTTGTTGCCCTCGCGCGTGATGTCCTCCCTATCTTTGCTGAACTCACGGGTGGGGACCCGGAGAATGAGGTCGGTTTTCGCGGAGAGATGCATGTTAAAGCCGCCGTAGCGGCGGCGCGTGCCCGGAACGGTGGATGTGTCCGTGGGCACCGAGTCGCGAGAGAGCGGAGGAAAGAGGAGCGACTGGAGGGCGCCCCGCTGTCTGTCGGCCCACGAACCGTAGTGGATGGTGGCCGTGGAGAGGACCAAATTGACGCCTGTTTGCGGGGGCGTGTTTTGGTCGGCGGCAGCGCTTTGCGGGCCGTCCACGGGCAAAACCACGCCGGGCGAGTCGTAGTAGTAGGTCAATTCCGCGGCATTCGTGTCGACAATCAACGAATGCTTCGCGTACTCCTCAATCTCCGAGAGCCGGACGGCCTGGTCGATGTCAAACTGCCCGAGGTAGCGGGCCAAGCCTTGCCAGCGGAACAGCGGGTCGGTGTCGGAAAACTTGTGGCGGTACCTAGACGGGCCAAGTTTGGCCAAGAGCTTGATGACGCGCCGTAGACGGGCGTGCCGCGGGCGGGCGCCGTGGGCCGCCGGCCACTGTGGCGCCTTCTCCGCCATCAAGTACTTCGTCGGGTCGTGGGTGATGTTGGGCTTGAGCGACACCTGGAACTTGTCCATGGACAACTCCGCCGACACGCGGAACGGGTCGAGCGGCGACGGCGCTTTTTCCACGTCCAACACGAGCGAGCCGGACCGAAAGTATGCAAGGAGAATGTGCGGCGTGGAGTGGTTGCCCAACACAAACGCTCCACGGCGGATGTTGGCCCTGATGGGGAACGCCGTGAGGAGAAACCGGAGCACACGGCCGGACGCCGGCGCCGAACACGCGGCCAGTGCCTCGGAGGCGTGCGGCGACATGGACAGCGACTCCAGCGGGTCCGAGGGCTTCTCGGCACGCGATCCAGGCGCCGGGCGCCGCAGCAGCGCCCGCAGAGCGCCCAGTTCGGACGCCAGCGTTTGCGAGGCCTGTGGCGACGCGTCCTTGTGCTGCGGCACGCCGAGGCTGTTGAGAATGTTGTCGTACGCGGCCGTGCGGTTGTAGACAAACACTTCTAGGCCGTCCACGAGCACCTGGAGCGACGTGGGCAACGCGGCGTTGGTGGTGGCGTCGAGGCGCAGCGGCAGCTCGGGGTCGGCGGGCGCTGCACCGGCGCCGGCCGCAAAAAAGTAGCGGGGCTGGCGGGCGCGGCGAAGGAGCCAGTAGCGCCAGGTGATGTTGAGGCGGAGAATGGAAACGGTGTAGTCTGCGTTGGAAACGACCAATTTCTTGCACATGATGCGGCCGCCGAGAGGCGACACGCGGACCGCTCGCATGGACACGCGGACGCGGAAGCGCTTCCATAGGAGGAGCTTGAGGAGGAGCGTGGCGATGTAGCCCACGAGGCGAGCAAAGTAGAACACAAACGCCAAGCCCGCCACGACGGCCAACGCCCAGATCAGGAGGTAGAGCCAGCTGGCCGGGTTGGAGGAGATGGCAGTGCGTACCATGGCCGGGCGGAGTGGCGGAGGATAGGGGTGGAAGAGGGAGGGTTGGTTTAAAGTGGTGATGGAGGTGGTGATGATGTGGGGCCGCGCGTTTGCCGAGGCGGCGCGGCAGCGGCTAGGGCCAGAGAGGAGGGGAGGTGAGAGGGTGCGAAAAATGGACGTGGAAGAGAGGAGAAAAGCTGGCTTGGGTTGGTGGAGATAGGAGGCGGTGGTGGAGGGAATCGGCAGTTTTTTTTGAAGAAAACAGGGTGGTGCCGCCGAGATGAATGGACCCACAAGAGGCAAGAAGGCTGGACGGGGAGAAAGCGCGGGGCCACTCGCGCGCAGGGCCATTTCAATTTGATGAGGACTATTTGCAAGCAATAGCACGATGTCGTAACGGAGCTGGGTTTCTTGGATATTAAAGCACTTCAGGGGATCCCACTCTATTTATTCATAAAAACAACAGAAGAAACTAGGTCACAAATAACACATGTCCTCCGAGCAGCTGAAGCGGTCCAAAGCAAGATACAATTAGTCGGGACATTTTGCGGCTTTTGTAGGGCCTTTCGCTTTTTTGGCCATTTGCTTTCTAGGCCACTCATTTTCTAGGGCAATTTGCTTTTTAGACCTTTTGCTTTTCTAGGCCTTTCACTATTCTATGGCCTTTTTTTTTTTTTTTTTTGGCCATTCGCTCTTCTAGGGCCATTCGCTCTTCTAGGGCCATTCGCTCTTCTACGCCATTCGCGCCTCTAGGGCCATTCGCGCCTCTAGGGCCAGTTCCCCAAGACCATGCGCAGTCTAGGGCCACGGAGCCGCACTCCTGTGCCGATTGCGAGTGTAAACAAACAAATCTGTTTGCTCCATCAGGGTTCTTTCATTGTTCCGCCTCCTCCACCGCGCTCTAGCCGGCCATCCCATTAGGAATTCTACTTTGCCTTTTCACATTCCCATCCCACCGTCATCCTACTCCATCCCACCTTTCTTCTTTCCATCCTTTTACCCCCTTTGCATCCCACTTTCCCTTACTTCCTTTCCCATCATGTCGGCGCCAAACAACGACTTCCTGTTGCACGCTTCGCTACGAGCAGACGAGAATGCCGCCCGCCCCGTGCCCGCCAAGCGCCTGCTGGGTCTGTTTTCCCGGCCCCCGCTCGCCGCCAAAAGAGCCCGTGTTCCGCTAGGCGGCAAGGACCAAAACAGGGCATTGCCTGCGTTGAAGCGCTCCCAGTCGTCCATTCCGTCGCTCGCCTCTGGAGGCCCCAAGGCGGCCGCCTCCGGGGGCCCCGGGGGGGCCGGCGTGTCCAAGCCTGCGCCCGTGTCCGTGGTTTCGTCCGCGGCGCCACAGCACCGGCTCCGGGCCCCTGCCCGCTCTGGCCTCGCCAACCTCGCCGGCGCCAGCGTGCCGTCGCTCGGCAGGTCCAACTCGTCGCTTGGCTTTGTCCACTCGCGCCCGGCGCCGCCCGTGCTTTTGCCGTACAAGGCCACCAACCCCCACAAAAACAACATTTTCCCTGCGGAAGACGCCCAGCGCCCGCACGCGTTGGAGCCGCTCTTCTCGTCCGACTCCGTGACGAAGGGCGCGGCCGCCCCGCGGGGGACCTTGGCCACGGACCTCCCATCCACCTTCTCTGAACGCACCGCCAGCCTTCTGGGCCGCCACGTCTCTCCGCTGTCCGGTCGCGCGGGCGATCCCGTCAAGCGGCCTGTGTTGCTGCGTGGCGTGTGGAGAAAAATACATGCCCTCGCCGACGACCCCGAGAGCGTCGAGCACGCGCCCGAGCCAGAGCCGCCGTTGCCGTACCGCCCGGTGGGCTTGTCGCCGTTGAAGCACTCGGGCCTCGAGGACCTTGTGGGGCCGCGCCGCGAGTCGTTTTTGGACGAGTTGCTGGCCATGCCCATGCCCGACAGCGGGTCGGACGACGACAGTGCAGAGATGGACCAAACGGCCGTGTCGATGGGCTCGCCGCACGACGGCCCGGACCTCCGCAGCGATGGCGAGGGCCCGGGCTTCGTGGGCCTCAGCGCCCAGGAGCTCGAGGACATCTTGGACTTTTGAGATGATGAATGTGCGCCTTCTGACCACAACTTCCATAGGCCTTGACTCGACAGGCACTGCCAAAATGCTGAGGCTGAGGCCTTGTTATGCATCCACCCGTCTTATTTACACTTTATGACATACTATATACACTATGCAAACACGTTGGTTCTGCTGGGCGGGCCTGGTGGCCCACGCTACTGGGTGGTGCACTCGGGGGTCTGTTCGTCGTAGGTCTCGTAGGAGCCGGCGCCCGGGTGCTGGGTGTTGTTGGTCTCCTCCTGCTCGTCGGCGTAGTCCGGAAGCGCCTCCTGCTTGGCAATCAGAAAGTCGGTGATGTACGCGATGTTGGCCTCGGGCAGCGACTCGGCCGGCACGCTCTGGCTCTTGTGGCGCTGCGTGTCGTGCAACTCGGTGGGGAGCAAGTTCAGGAGCTTGACAAGGTCGTTTTTCTCCAAGTACCAGTGGTCCTGCGGGAACTCAATGTCCATCTTCACGTACAAGTCGCCGCGCTTCTTGCCACGGCCAAACCAGCCCAGCGAGCTGGTCTTGACGGGCATGCCCTCGCCGCGGAGACAGATGTGGTCGCCCGGCCGGATCACCTTGCCCCTGGGCGTGGTCACATGGAGCGCCCGGCCGTCCAAGTGCTTGGCGATCACCTTGGAAAAGCCCGCCAACGACTCCACCAACGTGATCTTGTAGGCGATGTACAAGTCGTCGCCCTTGCGCTCAAACGCCGCATGCTCCTTGCAGTGGAACGTCAACACCACGTCGCCGGTGGCCTTGCCCGGGGCCTGGTCGCTCTCCTGCGGTAGCACGACGGCCTCGCCGGAGCGCAGGCCCGGCGCGATCTCAAACTCCAAGATCTTGGTCTCCTCCTCCACCTTGTTGCCGTGGCACGCCTTGCACTTGTCCTTGGAGCGCCAGATGCGGCCGGAGCCCTCGCAGGCCTCGCAGTCCACGTGGAACTGCGACACCAAGCCGGGGCCCACGCGGCGGATCTTGGTGGTGTAGCCCTCGCCGTGGCACGCGCCACACGTTTTGGCCACGGCCTTCTTGCGGGCGCCGCTGCCCTTGCACGCGTGGCAGAGCACGTCGCGCGTGGACGTGATCTTGACGGTCTTGCCCTTGTAGAGGTCCTCCAACGTCACGTCCACCTCCATGTGGGCGTCCTCGGTTCTGTTGGCGGCCTTTTTACGCCCGCCGCCGCCGCCGCCGCCGCCGCCGTTCATGTTGTTGAAGAAGTTGTAGAAGTCGTCCGACCCGTACGCCTGCGAGCCGTACGCCTCGCCGAACGGGTTGCTGCTGTAGCTGGCGCCGCCGCCAAACGCGTCCGAGTCCGTGGTGCCGTAAATGTCGTAGTGCAGCCGGGCCGCCTCGTCGCTCAACACCTCGTACGCGTGGCAAACCTCCTTGAATTTGATTTCGGCGCCCGCCCGCTCGTCTTCCCCGACCTTGTCTGGGTGGTAGCGGAGGGCGAGTTTGCGGTACGCCTTTTTGATGTCGCCGGCCGACGCCGACTGCTCGATTTCTAGCACTTCGTAGAGATCCAACGCCATTGTGTTTTGGTGGTGATGGTGGTTTAGGGAGCTTTTGTGATTTGGGAAGCTTTTGTGGTTAGGGAAGCTTTTGGTAGGTTGGCTACAGCTTGTTTCAGCCGGTCAACGGGAGTGGGCGCGATGAGTTTGTAGATGGAGTGCGCTTCGTTTGACGGGTTCTGTTTCGTCCGGTGGCTGTTGCTTTTTGTGATGGCTCTTTTTGTCTAATGGCGCTTTTGCTGGTGGGTTCTGTTCGTGGTGTGCTGGAGTTTCGCTGGGTGTGTGGCGCCAAAACGCAGAGCGACCGACTCCATGCCAAAAAAGACCGCGATGCTGCGCATCGAAAAAATATGCGACGTGGACAGGATTCGAACCTGCGAGAGCAGAGCTCATGAGGAGGTGCTGTTTAACCTGCACCTCACGCCTTAACCACTCGGCCACCACATCTTGTTGGAGAATATCGGAAATAAGGGCAACATACCAAGCATTCTGACGCCCTAAAATCAAATCGCTTGAAACGCCGCCAGCGAACTTTGTTTCCCGTCAAGGCCAAGCCGGCTTCTTTTCTCACGCTGCCCGCCGCGGTAGCCACACTTCCCCTTTCCGCCCGCCAGTCTGCAGGACGTGCGTGCTCATGTTGTGGCCGACGAATGCGCGAGCAACCTCCTACTTTTCTTCCTTCTGCTATTTTCACAGAACTAATAATACATCAAAATGGTAAGTGGCTTGTCTCAATCCTTGCTCCACACAGCATGCTAACATCCGCAGTCTAGATCAGGGTATGTGAACCGCCGATTGATGTGCACGAACGCCGTGGGATTCGAGGGGTGAAGCCGGCGCGACCGACCCACTATCCCTATTTGAATGTTTCCGCCAGAGTGGCTAGAGAAGCGGGCGCCAATTGGGGCGCTTCAAAGTGGGGGAGGCTGATGTTGCTCAGGCGATTTTGCCGCGTGCGGCCCGGAAGAAACATGGTGCTGGTCGTTGGAGCGGAGGCTCCTTTTTGGCTGACAGGGCTATGCCGGCTTGTCGGATGGCGATCTTCCTGTCTTCTGTTGCCTCTAGTGCCTCCACTGCCTTTACTGCCTTTACTGCCTCCACTGCCTTCATTGCCTCTATTGCCTCCATTGCCCCCATTGCTTCCACTGTCTCCACTCCCTCTATTGCCTCCACTTCCTCTACTGCCTCCACTGCCTCCACTGCCTCCACTGCCTCCACTGCCTCCAATGCTTTCTGTCTTATGCCTTCTGTCTTATGCCTTCTGTCTTACATTGCCTTTGCGTGGCCTTTCCGCCGTCCCCCACCCGCCCCTCAATGCTGTCGCCACTCGCCTCCGTTCTGCCCCACCTGCCGCCCCATCATACTAACCTACAGAGTTGCCGTCGCTGACGAGTCTTTGGCCGCCTTCAACGAATTGAAGTTGGGCAAGAAGTACAAGTTCGTCATCTTCTCTTTGAACGACAACCAAACCGAGATTGTTGTCAAGGAAACCTCCACCGCCACCGACTACGAGGACTTCCTCGCCAAGTTGCCAGAGGACGACTGTAGATACGCCGTCTACGACCTCGAGTACGAGATCGGTGGAGGCGAGGGCAAGAGATCCAAGATTGTGTTCTACACCTGGTCGCCAGACACCGCCAAGGTCAAGTCCAAGATGGTGTACGCCTCCTCCAAGGACGCCTTGAGAAGAGCCTTGAGCGGAGTCTCCACCGACATCCAAGGAACAGACTTTGACGAGGTTTCCTACGACTCCGTTTTGGACAGAGTCAGCAGAAACGCCGGCAACCACTGATGCGTGGGTGTATAGTCACGAAGCGTTGCGCGGGCCGCCTCCGGCGTATACCGCAGCGCGACATCAACTGAATAAAAGTACCACCAACCACAGCCATCCTCCACGACGTGAACGCCACGCCGCGGCCCGATGGCGTAAAGCAAGCACAGCCCTCCTTCGATCTTATATCGACGGAACCTTTCTTCACCGACGAGCCGGCCTTTTTCCGCCCATCACGCTCCATCAGCCGGGCCATCAGCCAGGCCATCGGCGAGGCCATCAGCCAAGCAACCCCCAATTTTCGCCGCCTGGAACGGCGCGTCTTGAGCTGCCGTCTGGCGAGTGCCCCTGAATCACCAATTCTGGATTTTCTTTGCTTGATAGTTTCTGGAGATATTGCCGGCGTTTGTGATTGTGATTGCTCAGCAAGGCAGCATATTGTTACAAAGGCTGCACAGCATCCTGGCCAAAAAATTAGAAGACCAACCTGGTGATAGAGTCAATTTTCCTCATATATCATTACAGCCCATTGATACATTGTTGACTCAGTGAGACACTCTGTTGACCACTGATACACTATTGGTACTCAGTGACACACTAACCCCAGTGATACATCCATTGACCCCTAATACACTTATTGGTCTGAGCGGTGCATCTCGCTATAAAGGGTAATACGCTGTTACATCGAGTCAACTTTATTGATACCGTGCATTCCATTGGTTCCAGTGCCTTTTATTGAACCCAGTGTACTTGACTCGGTGCACTTCGATTCCAGGTTACGTGTTTCCGTGCACTTTGATTCCAGTGTACGTGTTTTAGTGCACCTCCTTGGTTAGTGCTTGATAGGCCCGCCACACACGTTACTTTTTGCTTCCCTGCCATGGCCGAGAAAAAGAAAAGGCTCCCCCGGGCCACGTTGGAGCAAAAGATCCGCATCCTCGACCACCACCACAAAACACGGTGCGCGCAGCTGGAAACGGTCAAGCACTTCCAGAACGAGGTGGCCATTTCCACGTCCACATTCAACGAGTGGCTCAAGCACGAGGCCGAGTACCGTGAGCGCTACCGCGGGCTGGCGGCGTTCGAGCGGCAGTCCCGGCGCAAAGTCAAGTACAAGTACGGCCGCATCAACACGGCCATGGACGCTTTGGTTCAGCGGCGGCTCGAGCGGGGCGAGCCGGTTTCCGAGGCCATTCTCCGCGAGTACTGGCTGGTGTACGCCCACCAGTACGGCGTGGACGACATGAAGCGGCTCTACAGCTTCAGCCACGGCTGGCTCGACCAGTTCAAGAAGCGGCACGGGCTCGGGCGCAGGGGTGCCAATGGAGAGTTGGTGGGAAGGGAGTTGACCGCAGAATTGACCGCAGAATTGAAAAACGGCGAGGTGCCAAACGACTACCCAGCCCAAAACGACTTCACCAAGAACGGCTTCGCCAGAACCGACTTGACCGCCAAGAACGAAAAGCTCTTGCGGCCCGGCGCCGCTGGCAGAGAGCCGGCCAACCCGCCGGCGCCCGCTTTGGACCCGCCGCTTCCGGACGCCGCCGAGCGCAGCGCCCACTTCCAGCCGCAGGAAACGTTGAGCTTCCCGTCCAAATTCCCGTGCCTCGGGCTGCAGGCGCCGAAGCCGCCCGCGGCAGACCCGGTCTCCTTGGAGTCCGCCATGAACCTCATGGAGCCCGCCCACAAGGACCACACGGCGCACGACGTGGAAAGGGCGCTCGTGGCCGTGGTGGACCTGTTTTTCCACAAGCACCGCTACGACTACCCGCAGACAGTCAAGTTGTACGACGAGTTCCGCACGTCGTTCATGAACGAGCGCTTGATCGACCTCCGCTCCGGCTCGCAGACGCCGGCGCTGCCGGCCGCCGTGGGCGCCTTCGAGTCGGCGCTGCCAGCCCTCCGCCCGCTGCTCTCGACCCGCACCTCGGCACGCTCCGCGCTGGAGCTTTCAATGGGCCTGGCCGGTATCCGGGAGTACCGGCGGGGCGATTCTGTGCCGACGGCGCTTGCGCTGGGCCCGCCGCAGTTTGCGCTGCTTCAGCGGATCCGGGCGCTTCGGCGGTCGCCGGAGCCCAATCTCCAGTCGCTTCTTTCGCCAGCGCCGCAAACACGCGTGGCTGCGGGCGACGAGGCGCTTCGGGCGAACGAAAAGATGTACATGATGCGCAAGCCGCCGACGCCAGGCTTCCAGCACGAGGCCCAGCGGCCCGACTCCGCGCTGCGGAAGATGTGGGAGCAGAACAAGGCGATGTTGTCATAAAGAGGAAAGAACTGAAGAGACGAATGAGGGGAGAGAGGAGAACCGTACTGAAAACGAACTGGGAACTGGGAACGGAACTGGGAACAAAAACAGAGGCCAGAGAGACAAAAGGCTATTTTGCGTCGTTCATTCATACATCATTGATCGTCGTCCATCGTCATCCTTTTCGGAAAGCGTCCTAAACCTGCTCAAGCTGCACTTTGATCTTGGGGCGCCCGTCGTCCGCCGTTTTCCGGTGGCAGTCGGAGCAGTTGGCACACCCGCCTCGCCCGCTTTCGCTGCCTGCTTCGCCTGCCTCGCCGCGTGCAGAGTGACACAGCAACTCTTCGAATGCGTCCTGTGAGATCAGCGAAACCCGTCTTTCCAAGCTGTCGAGCGTGTCCTGAGACGCGGTGGAAACGCGTCTTTCCGTGCTTTCGAATGTGTCCTGCGATGCAGCGGAAACCCGCCTCCCCACGCCGAAAGTGTCGTGGGATACCGTGGAAACTCGTTTCTCGGGCTCGCCCGTTCTGGCCCTGCTGCTTCTTGTTCTCATAGTGGTGTCGTGTGTCTGGCGCTCTTGGGCTTTCTATACCCGTCCGACCGATTGGTGATTGAATGCTTGAATCGATTGAACTGACCGATTACTGGTTTATGTTTTGGATCAATGTGAAGCTCTGCTTCCCCGGAATTCGGCTATTTATATGAGGCGCAAGCTGCTGTGCTACCATTGGGTGCGAAAAGCCCTGACCGTGTTCCGGCGGTGGTTCGATCCTCCATATGCACGAACGACTCAGACTGTCCGGGGCCGCCCGGTCTCTTCCGTTGGAAAAAAGATTGTGACTTTTGCAAAGCGTCTTTCACAATGGAGATGTCACTATACTAAAAAGGCTACTGTTGGTTGCTTAATAAAGTCGCTCTGTTGCCGCCCAATAAAAGCTTCGCTGATCGACTGCTGTAGTACTTCTTGTGTTGACGTGCCGCTACTTTTTTTACAATGAGAACCGATATCAACGCATATCGCCTGTCTGGGTGCAATGTCTATTTGTATAGTACATACATTAGCTGTTCGTGATTTGGGGGTGGGGATGGGTAGTGAAGCGAATACCCACAATGACTATTCCGAGCACGATCGTGAGGAACTTGTACTTGAGGTTTTCGTCGGCAATCGCCTCCGTTCGTTTCTTCTTGTGCACGTGCTCTTTGCCGAGGATAAGATACTTCATTTGGTTGAAGCGGTTGAGCTTGGCGTAGTCAATCTCGGAAACAGAGCTCTGGTCGCTCACGCTTTCCGCGTCGTCTGCGTCTGTTTCCGACAATTGCGTGGCCTGCGACTGCTCATCGTCCTCGTCAATCTTGTTGATGTCGCCGTAAAGCAGAGTGAAGCCCTCGTCTGCAGCCTCCAGAAGCGCGCTCTCCTCGTCGCTTGAGTAGCGAGCGCCCTTCATAGAATTGAACGTTTGCGACTTGTACTTCTTCATCTTGTGGTGAGCGTTCTCGGCAACGCGCTTATCGTCATCCTCCACGTCCCGGAGGGAGCTGATGAAGTGGCTCTTGAAGATAAAGTCGTCGTCTTCGTCGTGCAAATACCCGTTGGCACCAATGCCGACGCCGGGCAGAAGAGGGACGCTTCCGCGCTTGCTCTCGTACATAGACGAGAGGATCGGGTTCGTGGACACAGAGCGAAGGACCCGCTTCTTGTGGATGAGCATGTCCTTCAGCTTCTCAATCAACTTGGCGTCAGAGTACTCCATTGCGTTGGAGGGCGCCTTCATGCGGAGGTTCTGCTTGCTCGAGAGCTTCTTGATGTTCTTCTTCTGCTTCTGTAGCTCGAAGCCGATATATGAGAGAAGCTTCTCGTTGTGTAGTTTGAGAGACTGGAGCTCGAACTTGAGCTTGGTGATCTCTTGCTTCGTGATGTCCCCGCTCAGAATGTTGATGTCCGTCAGCAAGCTGGATCTCTTGGACGAGTCTGATATCAAGGAGTCTCTTTGGCGCGGGTCTGGGTACCCATTGAGCTTCATGAAGGCCATGTCACGGTCATCTTCTTTGGTGATGCCCTCGTCAACACGCGCGAGCTGTTGGAGGTACTCGCGGTCGGGGGCCGACGTTGAGCGCAACTGCTGGCTGAGAAGCTCAAACTCCACCTTGATGGGCACAATGTCGTGCGAGTTGTATCTGGAGTGGTGGGGCTTCGAGCTGGAGTATCTCTTCTTGGCAACAATGGAGTTGTCCTGCTGCGACGCGGACGACGACAAGTCGCCCTCAAAGTACGACGAGTTGGCCCGCGGGTTGAGCTTCAAGGGCGAAAGCACAAAGTTCTCGTCTTGGAGAGAGTCCTTGAGTTTCGTGGGCAAAGATTGTCTTTTCGAAGCGTCCAACTTAAGCAGTCCGGAGGCTGGGCGGAGCGGCTTCTCTGTGTTGGCCTCTTTGGGCGGGAACAAGAAGCCACGCGTCAACTTGACCGAGTCGCTCGACACGTCCTTGATGGGCGACGACGAGTCAAAGTGGTGGCTGCCATTGAGCTCGGCGAAGGAGCTGAGGAGCTGCGTGCCATGAACACTGCCCTCGGAATCGGAGCCTGCGTCAGAGCTGACGTCGGAACACACGTCGCTGGCGGCGGCCAAGCTGGAGCCGGAGTCGGAGTCGAGGTCGGGATCCGACACCGCGCTGGCGTAGCCGGGGATCTCGACATTGTTGAAGATCGGGCGCTCGTCGAGGTTGACGGGCTCGGCCAGAAGGTGCGTGTCGGGCGAGAGAGGCGAGGCCGGGCCGGCCGCTAGAGCATCAGGGCCCATGGGTAGCGCCGGAGAGGTGTTTCGCAAGAGAATGTCGCGCTCCTTGGTCAAGTACTCGATCTGGTCAATGAGGAGCGCTTTGGAGTTTTGCTCCAACTCAAAGTGGCTCTGGAGCGCGCGGTAAGACTTGAACAATTTCTGGTACTTGTCCTCAAGAGACTGGGCCGCGGCGTTCATCGACACAGAGCCGCGTTCGAGCTTCTGCGACATGTGGGCGTTCGACCGCTGCAACTCGGCGATGGACTCCTGATAGTAGGAGATCTCCTGCGTCTGCAACTGCGCCGCCTTGCAGCGCTCGTCCTCCATGAGCCGGAGCACTTTCTCGGACTTGAGCATTTTCATGTTGAGGTCGTCGATCACAGAGGCTTTCTGCGCGAGCTCCTCTTCTAGCCGCTGGTAGTCGGACGTGATGGTAGCAAGTTTGAGGTAGAGATCAGCACACTGTTTCTGTAAACTTGACGAGGGCAGGCTTTCCGGCGGCGCGCTTTTGCTGGGCGAGGCGCTTTTGCTGGGCGAGGCGCTTTTGCTGGGCGAAGCGCTTTTGCTGGGCGAAGCGCTTTTGCTGGGCGAGGCGCTTTTGCTGGGCAGCGGCATCGCCGAGCGCCGGTGCCGCGACGGGCTGGTGGGTTTGCGGGACGGCGACGGCATGTTGAACGACGCGGAGGAGCTCAAGGGGATTTTGTGTTGGTGGGGCGGCGAGCGGCCGGGCGTGGAATGGGGCTGTGGGGACTTCGGGCTTTCCGGCGCAAACACGTGTTGCGTTTGCATTCTTTCTGGAAGTGCAAAAGGGGCTGGACTGTCTGGATGGGTGGAATAAACGGCAATTGCCTGTTAAAGAGTGGAAGCGAATGTAGGAGCTGGATTGGCGGTGCGCATAAAAGAGTGGAAGAGCCGTGGTGTTTGGCCGTAACTGGATCCGTAGCTTGCAGCGGGGCTGCTTGGGTGGGCCCGGATGTTGGTGTGAGTCGATTTTTGACCGGATGTTCACCGGATCTTGTTTCGAGCCGATTGTTGTTATTGGCTGGAGCTCCGGTGGGAAGCGGCGGTACTCGTCCGGATCCGTATCAAACAGGAGGCGGGAGGCGGTCGGAAGTACGGGCAGCGGGCCGGAAGTCAGGCAGCCAGCGAAGAATCCGGTGTTGTGAGGGAGTGAAGCACGCACGGCACGAGGGGAATTGGCAAGATTTGGTGGGCCAACAATTGAGGGTGAGGATGCAGTAGGAAAACAAAGCAGACGGCGGGAGCGACAAAAGCACGGGCCGGCGGGTGCACAAAGACGGGTGAAACAGGGGTGAAACAGACACGAGACGCTGGTGGAACAGGAGCGATACCTAGGCCAGCGAGGAGAGTCGGCGCGGAATGCTTTGGCTGTTGCAAGGCCGCTGTCGGATTCTGGAGAAAGCGATGTTGTGAGGCTGCCTGCGCAGAGGCGGGAGAGTGTTGTTTGTTTCCCTGCCCGAAAAGGAAGGTGCAGCGCGCGCGGCAGTCAATACAATTATGGTCCGCGCACGTCGTTATGATTTGCGCACGTCCGCTGCTGACAGGGTCACGTGGAGTGTGCGCGGCCGGTTAGTGATGGAAGCGGCGGCTCCGAGTCTGTCGCGGACCCACGTCGTTTCGGGTCTGCCTCAGGCCCGTTTCCCGCTGGTTTCAGGCTTGTGCCAGGTCTGTTTCAAGTCCTTTTCCAACGTCTTTCAATCTTTGCTCAAGCCCTTCCAGACGTCTTTCAAGCCCTCTCAAGCCCCGCCAGGCCTCTTCCCTCCGCGTCCCGTGCCCGGGCTTTCCTTTCCGCCAGCGTCCCCGCCTATATTGGTGCGATAGCAAAGTGTGGAGATTGGGCGCCGCGCCGCGGCGCGCCGCGCAGCCTCGGAAATCTCCGGCGTGCGGCTCACCGATTCCAGTTCCGCTCCGATTACAGGAAATCCATCGGCTACTCCCTTTCTCCCTCTTTCTCTTCTTCTTTTCCTTCCCGACAAAATGGTGCAGACGTACTCGGAACAAGACTTCCACAAACAAATCGTGCTCAAGTACACCGACGTGATTGGAGAGAAACTTGGCGGATCGATCGTGGCCTACTCCGACGAATGGTTTGCAGCGGCCGAGAACTTGATCAAGCCCAAGGCGCCCATCAGAGACGCCACGCGCTTCACGCACGCCGGCGCCTGGTATGACGGCTGGGAAACGAGAAGACACAACACCGAGGAGGCGGACTGGGTGATCATCAAGGCTGGCGTGGCCTCGGCGCAGATTGCAGCGTGTGAAGTGGACACGGCGTTTTTCAACGGCAACCACGCGCCGGCCATCTCTGTGGAGGGCCTCTACGGCGCCAGCGACGAGGAGGCCACCGCTGCCTCTGCCGCATGGGAGCCTGTGATTGGCAAGACCGAGTGTGGCCCGTCGCAAAGGCACTTTTTCGGTCGTGACGACGGCGTCACCGCCGGCAAATACAACTACTTCCGGTTGAGAATGTACCCGGACGGCGGCATTGCGCGTTTCCGGTTGTACGGCACGGTGGTGGCGGTGGCGCCGGCCGACAAGGCCACGGTGTTGGACACGGCGTCGGTCAAGAACGGCGGCGTGGCGGTGCGCTTCAGCGACCAGCACTTTGGCAGCGCCGACAACCTCCTTTTGCCCGGCCGCGGTCACGACATGTCGGACGGCTGGGAGACGGCGCGGTCGCGGACGCCGGGCCACGTGGACTGGGTGGTGGTGAAGTTGGGAGCGCCCACGGCCATCGACAACATTGTGGTGGACACGGCGCACTTCCGGGGCAACTTCCCGCAAAAGATCAACGTCAAGGCGTGCGTGGGCTCGCAGGCTCCGGACGTGGGCGCTGCGCAGTGGGTGCAATTGGTGGGCGACTCCAAGACCGGGCCGGACCAGGAGCACGTTTTCGACGTGGCGGACAAGACCGCCTACACACACGTGTTGTTGACGATCATTCCCGACGGAGGTGTGAAGAGAATCCGGGTCAACGGGTGCATCGCTTAGATGCGGCCATAAGACCGGGACGGGTGGATGAGACCACTACTGGAATAGCATTGGATCAGAAGCTATTACAACAGCTTACGAGCAGCTAGACCAACTAGAACTACCAGTCCAGGCGCTATAAATTCCAGTCACAATAGCTAGTACCAGCTACGGCCAGCCACCATTACCAAATACTATCTCTATCCACCTTTGCTAGCGATTATGTAGACCAGCTACAGCCAGCTATTACTAGCAACTATTATCAGACCCTATGACCAGCCCACTGGATTCTATGAATGACTATTACCAGAACTCTTACACCAGCAATATCCTGGTGCAATTGAGGCACTTCAAGACCAGCTACTCCTTCTAGCTGCTGTAGACCATCCGTCAGTATTCAATACCGTAAACAGAGCTACTATTCCGCGTACTAGACCACGTACTAGACCACGTACTAGACCACTTTCTACGTTACTGTTTTGTTCTACTACACCACCATTACCATCTACATTTAGTAGCTACACCACCCACCACCTGCTACCACCTGCTAGCTACCTCGCCTCACTGAGGCGCCAGCAACTGGTCAATGTGACTGTTTGTTTTCAATGCGATCAGGACTCAGAACGAAGTCGGCGCATATGTACATGCCGGGCTCGATGCACTTGAACAGGCCGACGTGGGTCGTTGGACTCACTGCACAGCGCCATGGTAGTGCTGCCAGTCTTGGCATACGGCAAAGCATAGCAGCTTATTATTGGAATTGCATTGGTGTGTGAATTTTAATGAACATAAGTAGTTATCCGAAGTGTGATTCTTCCCACGCACCACCATGATTTTAATCCAGCATGGGTGGACTTGCAAAAAAGCATGAAAGTGAGAGAAATTGAATTAATTATACTACCTCCCACATAACGAAAATGTACAATCTCACTTTCTAAGGGCATGGTTGTGTAAAAGACAACATAATCCTCCAGAGTAGCGGCAGCTGTTGTAGAATCTACAGAATGCCTGTGAACGTCGGATGGGCACACCCCATACGGAATTGATTTCTGAGCCAGATCAGGTCTTCATTCCAACATCAGTGGGCCAACTTCCTCTCAGGCTACGTCCGCCTCAGTCTCCGCAGCCCACCACCATCTTGCAAACTGCACTGGATATCTTCATTCTCCGCTTGCCTGATCTCTTCAGTCTTGCTCTTCCTCTCTTCAGTCTTTCTCTTCCATGATCTCTTCCCGTCCCGCACCTGTCTTCACTTGCTTTTCCTTGCCCTTTCTTCTTTCTTCTTTCCTCTTCCCTTTCCCCACCCACCTTCGCCGATGAGCATCGCGCTCCACCGCGCACCACATCCACCGCGCACCACCCCACCTTTGCCCTCCCCTCGTCCTTTTCCTTCCACCTTTTCTTTCCACCGTCGTTCCACCGCCACGCCCAGAAACCCGCCATGGCCGCGCCCCCACCGACCGCCGACTCCGTGCGGCGCTGCCTCCTCCAGCGCGTGCCGCCCGCCGACTTTCTCGCCGCCAACTGCGCCGAAATCATGCCCGAACACGCGCAAACGGCCTTGGCCGCCGTGGTGCGCCAGATCGTGCCCGCCAACGCGTACTACGCGCGGCTCTTCTTGCGCCACTACTTGCGCGAGCTCGAGGCCGCCGCCGTGCCCGTGGCCGACGACATTTACGAGCTCATGTGCGACCCAGCGGTGTTGGCCGCCGTGGAGCTTGCGCCCACCGCCGCGGATGTGGTGCGCTACAGCGTGGGCGGCGGCGGCGCCGCCGACACCACCGTCGCCATCCGCGAGGCGCCGCGGCTCATTTCCGGCGCTGGCACCACCGGGCTCCGCACGTGGGAGGCGGCGCTCTACATGCTGAACTATTTCAACGGGCGGCCCGAGCTTCTCCGCGGCCGGCGCGTGGTGGAGTTGGGCTCGGGCACGGGGTTGGTGGCGCTTTCGCTTCTCTGCAACCAGCCCGCGCTCGGGCTTGCGCTGCTCGAGGTGACGGACGGCGACAGCAGTCTTTTGGAGAAGTTTGGCGCCAGCGCGCGGCTCAACGGGCTTCTTGGAGGTTCCGAAACAGAGGGGGAGGAGAAGGAAATGGCCGAGACCGAGCCTGGAACGACAACCCCCGAAACAGACGAAAGCGCCGCTGCAAAAACAAAAGACCTTCCCGTCGCCGTCTCCCAGCTCATCTGGGGCACCACCACGCCAGGCTCGCCGGACTTTGCGCAGGCCGTGCCGCCCGCAGACGCGCTCGTGGCTGCGGACGTCACCTACCACGCGTCCATTGTGCCGGCGCTCTGCGCCACCATCGCCGACTTCTTCGCCGCCGGCACCCGTGTCGCCTTCGTGGCGGCCACCGTCCGGAACGAGGACACCATCGCTGTGTGGGAGCACAACCTCGATGCGCGCTTCGCGTGGCACGTGACCGACACCCTCGACCCGCTGGCGCACCCGTACCGCTGCTGGTTCCGCGCCCACCTGCCCGAAATCCGCATGTACCGCATCGAGCCGCTCACGTGATGGCGCACGTGATTGTAACGCACGTGCAGCCGTGCAGGCGCGCCCGTCCCGCGCTCCCATTGGCCGCGCCGTCGCACGTCCGACCGCTCCAACAAGCCGAATTTCCTTCTCTTTTTCTCTATAGACCACAATGAAGTTCGCCACTCCTGTCTTGAAACACTACTGGCCTTTTGCCGCAGGTGGTATGTATTCGCCGGCGTTCTGCTGAAGCCGTCTCCGCCAATTTCCGCTGTTTTCCGCCAATGCCCGCCAATCGTCTCTGCCGCCCAGCCCAGCCATTCTCCAGTCCATCAATACTCTCCAGTCGCCTCCCACGGTCGCCGTTCCCGGCGATTTGTACAGCCCCAGCTCCCCCCTTGTGCCCGGCGTTTTTGCAGCCCTCGTCGGCCCGCCACAAGGCCGCTGACGCTGTGTTCACAACATCGTCAAGACGCCGGTGAGAAAAGCGAATCAGGCACCAGTCGGCCTCCCGTGCCGCGGCGTTCCGGCCCCTGCTCGTCTTTTTCTTCTGCTGGCGTCTGCGCTTCTGCTCTTTTGCTGTTCTTTCTGGCCTCGCTGGCCTCTTCAGTTGATTTAGCCTGTGGCTCGGGTCCCCGTTTCGCACGCCCCTTGGCCTTTGTGTGGCGCTGGCTGGCGCCACAGCTCCTTTTGCTTCCCTTCGACTACTAACATTCCAGCCGCCATCTCCTATGCATTGATCTGGAAGGCCGCCGGTGCCATGCAAGACACCGATGAGTTCATCAACGACCCAAGACACCCAAGATTCTCCAAGGGTGGTAAGTTCATCGACTTGGAAAAGAGAGACTAAGCCTGTCGCGTCGTACATAGCGAAATAAAATCGAATAAGAACCGGATAGCATCGCGGTCATTGTGCGTGTTGCAGGCACCATGACAAAGGTAGACATATATACTAGGGGACATGAACACAAGCAGATGTCATTCTCTACTGGATGGAAAGTCCACCGTCTGGCACTAAAGAGCATTGTAATCGGACTCGGGGTTGGCTAGACCCATTTAAACTAGTCCATCTGAGACAACCGTCCATGCGAGACAATTCTTTTCATGTGAGACAATTCTTTTCATGTGAGACAATTCTTTTCATTTGAGACAATTTTCACTCAATGGAATCGGCCGTATTCCAACACACCAATCTGTGTTCGAAGTGTCTTTTCACGGCATGCTTGGATGGCTGCTGAATTCGTGCTTGACTGTTCTGACTTTCAGCGATTTTCATCCGTTTAATCTGTCTGATGACACTGCCATCCATTGTCCCACAATCGAGCCCTCCGGCCCTCTCCCTTCTTTCTTTACTTATACATTCATTGAAATAATTCATCAGCTACATCATACAATTCTTAAATTACATCCTCGCTTACCTATTAATGTATTATGACTATAAACCAATCCCACGCGTGTGGAAACCTAACCGTATCTATCCCAAACCTTATCCCAACTGGCAACCATTAGCGTGGTGTCACCGACACGAGCCACTTTCTATAATTCGACTCAATCACGTTGTTGGCCTGCAGCGTCTCGCTGGTGAAAAAGGGGAGATTGTACGAGTACGACGTTGCGGAGGGGCGCCGGAGCGAGTAGTTCAGGCTGTCGTTGCATGGCGTGCTCGAGGCGTGCGTAGATAGGCAAAAGGGGCACTCGTAGAGCAAGCCGTTCACGGGCATGGAGGGCTCCACGGCGTCCCACGTAGGCGAGGAGGGAGCAGAGTCTTCGTAGTGGGGGTTCCACTCCGACTCAATGTCCAAGTCGGTGGGGTCGACGAAATTGCGGGGCTCGGCAAAAGAGTACATGGCGTCTGTGTGCTGGTGCTCTCTGGAGTTTTCGGAGGATGCGGTGCTCGTTGTTCCGGGAGCTCTTGTTCTTGCTGGGTGTAGCTTCAATCTAGTTGGCCGAAGTCGTCACTTATATGTTGCGGACGTCTGAAGGACAATGGGGCACGAGGGGTGTGTTTGTGCAAAACAGACTGATTGTCTGGAAGAAGCTTGTGGTGTGTGATGGATCTAGATTGCCCGGGCAGAATCTGGCCTGCTTTTATATACATCAAAGGTTAATTTGCAACAATGAGTAATCGTGGCAGCCTGTGCCTGCATGCTCGCAACCACAACCACCACAACCACGTCCACAACCACAACCACGACACCACAGTGTCTCTAAAACGTGGCTGCGGCGGGCGGGCATCCAGACTAGGCTTGCGGAGGTCGAGCCGGCGAATTTCCACACACACAGCCACAGGCCGGTCAGCCACCATAGGCACCAAGGCACAAGGCACCCAGGCACTGTGGCGCTGGCGGAGGCAATAATCCGCGACTCGGAGCTGACTCAGGCTGGGCCCATTGCCGGCACAGCACACGCATGGGCGGCGCGCGCAAGCCGTATGCGCTAGGCCGAACTCACGGCGGTCCCGAACCGGACACAACCTCACGTGCGCACAGCCAATATCGTCTGGCCCGCGCGGCCGCGTTTCCGTGTGTGGCCTTCTCCGCCACGGAGCGCAAGGGGTACGCACGCAGCCTTTGACAGCGCCGCCCGAGCAGTGCGTGGGGTCTGCCAGAAAAATGCCACGAAATCGCCGCGCGACTGTGGCGGCAAACACTGGTGGACGCCGCAACGGGTGCCGGAACACGGAGTTGCAGATCAGGCCACGGCAAACGCCAGCAGCACGGCCAGAACAAGTCACTCGCGTCACCAAGCCTCCGTGGGGCCCCAGCCCGGGCCGAGAACGAGCCGCATGCCGCGGGGGGAGCGGGGCGACGGGTGCGGGTGCTAGCGGGATGTGGATGTGGATGTGGATGATACTGTGGGCTGTGGGCTGTGGGCTGTGGGCTGTGGGCTGTGGGCTGTGGATGGTGGGCTGTGGATTGTGGGCTCTGGACTGTGGGCTCTGGACTGTGGGCTGCCGATTTTGGTGCCCAAATCTGGCGCCAATTGTTGGCCCGCCGGCGGCCTCATGTTTTGCTTGCTTCCGCTGGAGTGTTTACCGTTTAGGTTTGTTGTGGTGATCCGTGCATTGGTCTTTTTTGCGCGTGATTTGCCAGGCCATGGCCAGCCCGTGTTCGATTTGCAGCACGAGCGGCGGTGTGGAACGGAGTTCGATCCGGGCTGTCTTGGGGCGAGGGTGGCTCACGTGAGCCGAACTGTTGCTCGTGGCTGTTTGACGGTGCCTTTCCATGGCTATGCGCCGTTTCCAGGGATGTTAACTGTTTCAGGGCTGTTGTTCCGTTTGCAGGGGGTGGCTATAGAGGAGGCCGGCCCTAAGCGAATGGCCACCGCGCGGCCCTGGCGCCGTCTGCGTGTGCAGGCCGGCCCAAAACTTTCGCCAGAGCGACAGGCGGATGTTTTGGAACGACAAACCTGTTCCGGGTGTTTTTGGTTGGGTCGGCATTTCTGTTCCTTTTCCCGGCGTTTTCTGGCCGTCTTTTTTTTGCCGTCTTTTGCCGGCGGCCCCATGGCTGTTTCGCCGGTTCATTTTCTCCGCTCCCGGCCGGCCTCATTTGGTGCGGCGGTGCCTGCGAGCTGCAACGGCCCGGCCACACTGAGACTGCTGCGGCTTCAGGAAACGTGGAAAGCCCAGTGCCTTCACAATGACGTTGCGCTCCGCCCGCCCGTGACCATTTTCGCCCGCGGCCATATTCTGTCCGTGACTGTTTTTTGCGGCACCGCTAATCAAGCGTCTTGAGCCATTCTCCTCGTTTCTCCTCGTTTCCGCTGCGCACCAGAAGTCTTCCGAGCCAGCTGCACGTTCGCGCGCTCAGCTGAAAAGGTGTCAGATGGCGTTGGGATAGAGCTGAAAAAACAATGCTGCAAGATACATGACAGTTTCACAACTTGGGAATCTACTAAGCCTACGGAACCTGATCTCGCCTATGCGTATGCTGAGCTTTCCCATGGAAATACGTTGTCTGGAGTGCTTTTGCGATCGCTGGGGGATGGGCCTGTTTCGCCGTGGATCCGAGTTTTGGCCCAGCCTTGGACGCCTGCAGAAGCGGCCTTGGGCACAACACACCGCCACCGCCCGGTGCTGTGTCGGCGCAGTCAAAGACAGCCACGGCGCCGTTTCAAATGCACTTCACTTTGCGTTGTCGCCCGCCATTTCATGTTCTTTCCATGGCCTGTCGGGCATCTTTGCGCGCCTCCTAGCGACGCATAGTGGACCCTGCGTTGGCTGCGTGCGTTTGAGAGGCAATGTTGGCACCACCAAACACCGGCGAGCCTGGAACAGCCCATGCCTGCCGCTGGCAATTCTCGAGCCAGTCGCTTGGAAGTTTTGAGGCGGTCGCTGGAAATCTTTGAGGCGGCCCCGCTCATTGTGAGTTTTGTCGCTGCGCCCGGTTCCAGTAGTTCGCCGGTTCTTTTCCTTCCGTCCTTCGAGTTCTGTTCCTTTCCCAAACTGGCCGGGCCGAAACTCTGCCGGCTTCCCAAAACTCCACCCAGGCTATCTCATGCTGCTCTGTTCCAAGAATTCCAGAAACAATTCCACGAACTTCACACTCCTCTAGGACAGAACTTAAGAACCACAGACACCGTCATCAAAATTAGCTGTGCATTTTGCCACAGCCAGAAAAATAGGAATCTTGAACAAGCAGAAAACTAACAAATAGAACAGCAGCAAATTGACAAAATAGAAAAAGAAAGGGCACTGGGGTATCCTTATAACACACCCACCATTTTCTGGGTGTACGGGTGTGTCGTATCGATCCACCCAGCGAGCCAACACCTCCACCGCCGAGTGACCCATCTGCCCCCATCTTCTCGAGACACATCCACCGCCTTTCAAAACCTGTCAGTCCAAATGACGATACACGCGCTCTACATATTCGACAGACACTGTAACTGCATCTTCCTTCGTGAATACACGGCAAACCCCAAATCGGGGACGCCTCTGTTATCTACCGGCGTTTCGAATCCCGTGGCAGGCTCTGCTTCCACCACAGCACTTGTGGCAAGTCCGGCCTCGGCTTCCACGTCCGGATTGACCAACAAAAACAACGACAGTGACATGACCAAGTTGCTTTTTGGCATGATCCATTCGTTGAAAAACCTCTCGGCCAAACTCGGCACGCTGGACTCACAAAACACTTTGCGCTCCTTCAGCACGGGCGTCTACCGCATCCACTTCTTCGAGTCGCTCACGAACTACAAATTTGCGCTCGTTTCCGACCTCAATGTCGACAACTTGCAACTGCAACTCATGCACATTTACACCGACATCTTTGTGGCCAACGTTCTACGGAATCCCTTGAGCCCGGTGGAATTCGGCTCGTCGCGTCTCAATAGCCAGACATTCATCCAGCAGACAGACGAGTATTTGCAGGCTCTTCCTGTATTTGTCTAGGGGCGTTGAGTGCATGGGAACAAACGGTGGATATGCTGCAAGGAAGAAACAATGAAGCCCCTCCCATGTCCGATTGTGTCCGCATTGTCCGTGCAAGTGAGTAGCTACGCCGCTGATTGGTTACGAGGCCTTTATCTTGTCCTTGTCTGCATCTGCCGTTTGCAAGACGCGGAAAGCCGGCCAGCCGGTAACCTGCACCGTCTGGGTGCGCTTAAAAACACCCGTTCCTCCGCGATGCCTTGTCTTCTCGGAACTTTCTGGAGTACAAATCAGGCTCCAGTGGCAATCTCTCCGGAAAGAATAAAGGCCGCGGTCCACTCAAGCACATTTGCAGAAAAGTGGCGTCCCGGAAAATGCTACAGCTTGATCCCCGCCCGCCCATCCTCACCTCGGCTTTTCAAGAGTACGCTTTCCAGTTCACGATATGTATGGCCCAGTTTTTAGCGCAAGGCTCCATTGCCATGTCGCTCAGCACCATGGGCATCATCTCTGATTCGTTTTCCACTCAGTCTGGAAGCAAGCTACCGCAGTCGCAGAACGTGTGGTTCATGGGCTCGTTTGCATTGACCTTGGGTACCTTCATTTTGGTTTCTGGTAGACTTGGAGACTTGTTTGGGTTGAAAAAAATGCTCCTCTTCGGCTGGGGCTGGGTCTCGTTTTGGAGTCTCATTCTTGGCATCTCGTACTACTCCAAGTCCAGCATATTTTTCATCATTTGCAAAGCTTTCCAGGGCATTGGCTTTGCATTCATCATCCCGTGCGCCATGGGCATCTTGGGCACTGTTTATCCCCCCGGAAAAAGAAAGAACATTGCATTCAGTCTTGTGGGGGCCTCGGCTCCTGTCGGAGCCACGCTCGCCACGCTCATGGCTGCCGTCGTTGCACAGCTCTTGTGGTGGCCGTGGTGCTACTGGCTTTTGGCCATAGTCAGCTTACTTCTTGGGGCGCTCTCAGCGTACGTGATTCCTGGCCCTTTTAAACATCATAATTACACCTTCAAGGAGGCCATGGGCAAGTTTGACTTGTGGGGCTCGCTTGCGGGAGTCGTTGGCTTGATTCTCTTCAACTTTGTGTGGAATCACGGGCCCGTGGCTGGATGGGACCAGCCATACATTATTGTTTTGCTCATCATAAGCGTGGGCCTTCTCGTGGGATTCTTCTACATCGAACTTCTGGTGGTGGAACATCCGCTTTTGCCCCGCTCAGTTTTCAACTACAGAATCGGATTGGTGCTTCTCTGCATCTCGCTCGGCTGGGGCCTGTTTGGTATTTGGCAATACTACTACTGGAGCTTTGTTTTGAACTTGAGGGACTACACGCCCATCAAGGCTTCCTTGACATACTTTCCCTTGTTTGTGTTGGGCATCGTGGCTGCAATGGTGGTTGGGTTATTCTTGACACCCAAGCGTGCGCCATACATTATGTTCGCGTCCATGAGTGGGTTTATGTTGGGGTCCATCATCTTGAGCATAACTCCTGTGCATCAGTCGTTCTTTCACTTGACCTTTGCGCAGATGTTCTTCCTTGCGTGGGGAATGGACTGCTCTTTCCCTGCCGCCTCTTTAGTCCTCAGTGACTTTCTTCCGAAGCACGACCAGGGCATGGCTGGGTCGCTTGTTAATACCGTGATCAACTACTCTGTGTCGTTGTTTTTAGCGATGGGAAGCACTATTGAGATTGAAGTCTACGGCAGGTCGGGCAACACGTTGCACAGCTACCGAAGCGCAATCTTCTTGGGCGTAGGCCTCTCAGCTATGGCAGTTTTGGCGGCAGTGACGTTCATCATCACGGAGCACGGCAAGCACGACCACATAGTGGAGTGGCCCGAAACCGACGGACTGAAGGAGCTGTTGGCCACGCAGCGCGTCAGTGCGGACGGGGAGAAGAAAACCGAGATATAGCGTGCTCAATAGCCACAGGATTCGGACGGGGCCCTTAATTTTCACACAAACGGCACCTTCGCCGAAGGCTTTTATAGACGAGTAACGAACAAGACACCTCCATCAAGGTTGTACTGCACGTAGTCGCGGTATCTCACATCAACTTGGCCAAGCTGACTCGGGCTAGTCTGGCTAACTGCAAGCGTGGAGAATACAAGAAGATCAGGCCTCGCCGCCATCGCGTCCGTGTCCCCTCTGCAATTGAAATACCACCCACACCCGCGCAGTCTTTTTCCGCGTGTTTTCGGGAGCCCAGCAGACAGTCTAGCATCGCACCGAACACAAGGTGACAAAAGCGTCCACAGACCTGGAAAACGGCCGGCCATCACGAATCAGCGCCCGCAAGCAACGGCAGATCTCTTTGCAGCGCTCCAAGCGGATTGTCGACAAAAAACACCGGATCGATCAAGCACGGCGAGCACCGCCTCACGTCCAGCCATCCCATCCAGCGACTAGCACCAGCGACGTGAAAGCGCCGTTCCCAGCGCCTTTTAGAAACACAACAGACATAAGCCAGCATCGCCGTCATGTCGGCCACAGCAGCGACCATGCAGCCGCTCAAAACGAACAAGCGCGTGCAGCTTGAATCGCTCATCCGAACGTTCCAGAGCAAGTTGGGCAGCGACTGGGAAAAATACCACGAGGCCGTGGCGTTGTTCCTCGTGGGCAAGCTTTCACGGAGCGAGCTCCTCGACACCGTGGGCCCGCTCTTGAAAAACGGGCTCGTCAACTACCACAACCGGCTCCTTCTACTAAACTACGCCAACTCGCTCCAGGACAGCCCGATGGATTTCTCCAGCGAGTTGGCGGCCTTTTGGAACAAGAAAAACGCCAAGGCCAAGAACGTCAAGTCCACGCAGTACGAGAAGTTCAAGCAAAACATCATGGGGTTGCCGCTCAAGGAGCGGCGCCGCATCCGGTCCATCACCAAGGACTCGGGCAAGCGCAACAAGCTCAACGCGTGCATCACATTGACCCGCCACGCGTTGCTCCCGAAGATCCCCATGATCCAGGACAAGGAGCAGCAGCAGCTGCAGGTGAACAACCTCGTGCAGTGGCAGCAAGACGTGGTCAACGGTATCAACACGCCGCTTTCCACCACCAGCTACGAGCTTCCGGACGGCGACAACTTGTCGCGCCGCGTGTTGATGACCATGAGGGAAAACGGCTTGACCGGCGGCATCAACTCGCGCGTGTTGGATGTTCTTTCGCTCGGGTTGGAGGCACACTTGAAGAACATTCTCGAGTGCGCCATCGACACGCTGCGCTACCGGGAAAAGAAGTACGGCTCGAGCGTGTTTTTGCCGCCGGCCGGTGCTGGCCCACAGGCGGACGGCCCCTGGGCTGCGCGGGCTGCTCGCGAGCGCAAGCTGGCGCTGGAGCTGTCCAAAAAGCGGGACGTGGTCATTGGCAGCGAAGACATCTACAACACCCTCGAGATGTTCCCGCATTTGGTCGAGCCTTGCGGCCCGCGTGTGCGGCTCTCGAGCGTCATGCTCCAAAACGACGACATGGTGAGCCACGACCACTTGGGCTACGACTTGCCGCCCGAACCTTTGTCGGTGAAGAGGCGGAAGCAGTCCGAGTCGAAGTTTGCCAACGCGCCCCACCCAAAAGCTGCTGGCGAACAAAGCCCGAAAAAGAGCGAGGATGCACTGCTGGCGGCCAGCGAGAAGCACAAACCCGATGGTGCAAACTCCAGTGCCTCAAGAAACCAGCCTGCCACTCCATCCTCCGAAGCCCAGTCTGTAATGGGAACCGTGGACGAGCTCAAGTGGGTGCTTCACGACTTGATTGCTCCTCTGTGAGCGTGGCACAGCGCTGCCGCAGATCTGCTGACAAAAGACTCTTGCATAAATCATCACCCGTAACTGTTGTTTTCTAATTACTTTCATCTTCTTGCTTTGTTGGCGAGGTGTGGCGCCGCCTGTTCTTGTGCCTGCCGTTCTATTTTTTTTTTTATGTGTCTATATATTTCCATGCTACGAGAATTGTCTCATTTATTCAAAGATGCCCTTGAGCAGACGATTTGTTCGAGAAACCTTTAGCATCCTGCCACTGCTACCGCCTAGGCTCGCTTCTTTAGAGCTTGCACAAGCGCTTTCGTTTGTAGGTTGATCTCTGTTGCGCCACACATGAACATCGTCATGTCTTGCTTTTTCATGTACCGAAGAACGTTGCTAAGATGGGGGTCTCCAGTGCCCTCGAGAGTTTTTGCCTGTTGCTGGATGGAGAGACTGGATAGGTCAGCAATGTATGCGGTGCCGATATTGCTGGCAGAGCCCTTCCGTCTCTTGACGGTGAGAACGTGAAGCACGGCTGACGACGACACAAGGTTGGGCAAGAGTTTTTCGATGTCTCTTCTGCTCGAAACGAGCATTTTTTGGCTCACCACCTCCATGGCCAGCTTTTCAACGAAGCTGACGTCAGAGTGCTGGTTGAGCTGGTCATACAAGCCTGTTTCGTCAAAGGCTACGCTTTGGAAGTGAAACTCCACGTGCCATCCTTGCGAAACAAAGGGCGCTTCGGCCTCTTTGAGAAACACGTAAGACTCCACAAGGCTTTCTCCGAAGCTGGCTTGTTCGCCACACCAAACAAAGTTCACCCGCGGAAGATCAAAGACATCCGCCATCCAGAGCCTCCATTCCTCGGCGATGGAGTCGTGGGAACGCCGTTCCAACACTCGGTCGACAAGCGAAGCTATGGCTTCGAAGCCATTTTTTGAGCATTCCAGCCCGTTGTTCTGTAGGTGCAAGGTCAAGTGGGGCAGCTTCTGCAACTTTGCAATGGCGTGTTCTAGTCGACGTCTGGTCGCCACATACGACGCTAGCTTTGCGTGTGCCTCGGTGTATCTCAGTCTATGGTTCTGGACCTCCGCTTCCCAGTTTTGCTCAGTGTGGCGCAACTTGGCTAGTGTGGCCGATCGTCTGCTCAATTCCAGCTCGAGCTCTGCTTTCTCCGTGTTAAAGTTTGCGATTGAGCTCTCCATGGAGGCCACGGATGCCTCGAGCGCCGCGTACTTTCGTTCTTGTTCTTCGAGCTGCTCCGTCTCTGCCCGCTGCTTCTCCCGGGCCTCTTCAAGCCGTTGTTCCTGCTGTGAAACATGGGCTTGTGCATCGGCGGCCCTGCGCCGGTGCTCCAGCAGTTCCTGCTCTAGCTTCTCCTCATAACACGCTTCTTCTAGCGCAACTTGGGCGGCATGCTCCCTCTCTATGCCCTGAAGCTTCTCCGCGAGGCTCTTCTTCTTGCTCTGCAAAGCCTCGGTCTCTTTCTGTAGTTTTGGGTCCACGCAAGCGGTGGCCCGCTCGATTTCCTCGTCAATGTCGAACTTGGCGTCGTTGAACGAGCTCTCTGCGTCGTTGCGGTGCGACTTCACCTCGAGATTGACCTGCTTTTCGTAAAGCTCCACCTTGTTTGTGATCTGGTGCAGCTTGAAGTCGAACTTGCCCTCCAACTCTTTGATGGCCAACGTGATCTCGGTCACCTCTGTTTTCAAGGCGCGGCTGAGGAGCCGGAGCTGGAGCTGTTCCTCTTCGGCAAACTCAAGCTCTTTCTTAGCCGCTGTGATTTGCTGGCAAAGCTCCTCATGTTCTCTCTCGATCTTCTCCATGCTGTAGTTGTGGGCCAAATGTGGCGCAGACGGCTCGCGTGGAGCGGCAAGCGACAGGCCGATCTGCGCTTTTCTGCTGAGGTTTCTGTTGATGTTGAGAAGCCGCTCGTACTTCTGTGACTTTCTGAGCGTGGGAATGCCCGAGTTCATGTCGTGCTGGCCCAAATCTGCTCGGTGCTGGGTGGAGTTGGAGGTGGTGGGCGCCGAGTCACGGGCGATGGGGCTCGAACGGCGAGCGGAACGTATCAGGTCTGTTTCAGGAGACGAGATGTGTTTCAGTTTGGTTTCAGCCACCGCCTTGTCTTCGGCGTCTGTTTCGATGCGGACCATCTCGAAACCAAGCGACTTGCGGCGGCCGCGGCTGGCGTTGCCGATCTCCTCGAGCACACGTCTGCGTTTTTCCGGCGGTGGTCTAGCACCGTCCGTGGCAAATGTCTCAGCCATGTTTCAGGTGGCAAAGGCTGCTGTGGAAGAAGGTGCTTTGGGCGTCTAGGGCGGAAGCTGGGGAAGGTAAACAAGACGCGCGCGATGGCGCCGCAGCGGACGCTGTTTGCAATGCACTTTTTATCCTTTTCTCTTCCATTTTCTATTTCTACTTCTTTTTTTTTTCTTCTTTGGCCGTTTCAGTGCTGCGTCAGCGCTGCGTCAGCGTGTTTCAGCGCTGTTTCGTCCTCCTCTTCTGTCTTCATCGTCATGTCTACTTCCGCCCATCGCCCGCGCCGCACGCCTACACCGGCTCTTGTCTGCGCCAATGGCACCCAATTACATTGCTATACACGCAAAATCTTTATACAAGTTCGTCCTAGTTGAAGTCTCTCGACTGCAAGTTTCTCGTCATGGCCGGCAACGCAATGCGGATGCCGTCGAGGTCCTTCAGCATCTTAACCTGGCAGCCCAACCGCGACGTCTCGGTGAGTCCGAAAGCCAAGTCCAACATGTCGTTTTCGTCGTCATCCGGCTCTGGAATGGCGTCGTAGTAGTCGGGGTCCACGATGATGTGGCACGTGGAGCAGGCACACGAGCCGCCGCAAGCGCCCTCCATATCCAAGTTGTGGGCCTGCGCAATGTCAAGAAGATTGTCGCCCTCCGCCACCTCGAAGGTCTGTTGCAGGCCGTCTTTGGTGATGAACGTCACGCGCAACTCCTCACCGGGCTTGGGCGTGTGGAGGTGGCCATGCATCGCCAGCATGCCTGCGGAAAACGCTCTTGTGGGCATGCGGTATGCGGTGCTGTTGCGGAGCGCGGCGTGGGCTAGGCGGGGGAGAAATGTGGGGATTCTGAGCATCTTATATAGTTTTCAGGGGGATGCAGAGTGGCGCCGGGTGTGTGGAAAAGCCGGGGCGTGATGTGCTTCGGCGGGTAGTTGGGCCGGTGCGGTTTCGGATCGGGCCGAATCTGGGTGATGTCGACGTTCGGGCGGCCACAAACGGGGTGGTGGTGTTTCAGCGGTGTTTCAGGTGCTTCGCCGAGGCTCGTTTCGAATGTACGCTCACGGGGCAGCTTTGTGGGGCGCAACAGATGGCGATCGTCTTGTCTTCGCTGCTGCTCAGCGACTAATAAAATTTGTGCCATACTAAGCAGGACTGCACCTGGTGCGAGCCGGCGAGTGGCCGGGGATCTGCTTGGCGCCTATGCCGGCGGGCCAGGAGGAGATTTGTTTTTAGGTGTTTTGTAAAAATCTCGGGAGATTTCTGTGTTGAAAATGCACTCTAATTTTTGTTCCGAAGGCTTTGTGATTTTTGGTGCTGTTTTCAAGTTTGACTCAATTCCGCCCTTTCGCAGTCATTATCTGTGGGGAGCTTAACAGTGAGAGGACTCAGTCAAAGGCTGGAGAGAAGCCACGCAGCTTTCGTGCTTTTCTTCAAACATAAGGAATTATGATATTTGGACCTTTAGCTCTTAGCCAATAGCCCGTTCTCTCAACCCGTGACCCTTGCTTATGACAATTCCGACTAATACAAGATTGTGTGATCTGTAGCTACCTCTTCATGGGGTGCAATACTTGAGTAATCAACATGGGCTGAACTACGAGGTTTGATACAGCTTCATTTGTTCCGTCATGGCCTGATTTCTCTCTACCGGGTTTACGTGGTGTATGTCAGCTTCAGTGTCGATTGTGTTGAACAGAAGGATTCGATGACCCCGGTTCTTTTCTACCCGCCCTTGTTCACAAACGGAAAGAAGATCAGAAGCTCTCCAACTACATCACACCACGCAAAAGAAGTAGATAAAGCAATTATGAAGCATTGGCAAACGCACTCCGGCCGCTTCCAACCGCCTCACAGCCCGCCGAGGCGGTTCACAGGGTAAAGCGGTAATGAGAGCGGACAGTCGTACCAAGCGGAGAAGAAGGAAAGCGACGCAGCAGATCAGGCAATGCAGAGACCAACAGCCACGAAAACGGCCGGCGATAGAGGATACCTAACAAACGGCTGGGAGCAGCCGAACGTCTGAAAACAAGCCTCTCGAAATCACAGAAGGCCAGAACGCAAGCGCCTTTTGCACCAAACACTCAAACACACCGCTAGAACTTGCTGATCAACACCAACAAAATCAAAAGCACCAACACCGCGATGATGGCGTAGCTGATATACTTGTTGGCCGTGATCCGTCGCGACATCAGCTTGAGCGTCTGGATCGACCGGTCAACGTACGAGTCCGCAGCCAGCAACGTGTTTCGCAGGTTGACAATTTGCTCCCGCTGCGCTCTGAGGTCGTTGAGAATGTTGCCGCCAATGTTCTCCGTTTCGTACGCCACACGCTGGCTCTCGCGCAAGCGGTCGGAGCTGCGCTCTAACGAGGCGTTGTTGCTGAGCAACTGTTTCCTCTGCGTGTCGCCCACAGCCTCCTCTTCGTCTCTGTAGCGCAGCCCGAAAAGCTGTTGCCGTTCCTGGTCGTCCATCAAAACACGCAACTTCTGCTTGGCTTCGTCGACCTCCGCGCGATACAGTCTGATCTTGCCGTTGTACGACGCCCTGGAGTTCGCCGGGAGGTTTTGCACCTCGATGTTCATTTGGTCAAGCATTTCGAGAGCTTCGTCCGTGGCGTGCTCAATTGCTTGCAACGCCTTGCCGCTCTGGTCCGGCGCACCGCTGGCGGCACTAAGCTTCGTCTTGGCCTCCAGAATGGCCAACTGGAAGTCCGACTCGTATGTTTCGAATAGATTGCTCATGCTGGTCTTCTCCTGCTGTTACATTGGTCTGCGTGGCGCCCCACATGTTCCGTGCCGCGCATGACACAGTCACGTGCGCGTTCGTATCTACAACTAAGCAAAGTAAAGCAAATCATTGACTGTGGCCAGTGGCCTAGTGCCTTGTTTCGAACTCGTCGGCCTCGTCCTCGTCCGTCCGGTTCCTGTACTGTTTGAACGCGGTCCGGATCTGCTCCATGAAGTTGGGGTCGTACGACTTGGAGTCGGTCGATCCCTTGGAGATGGTGGGCGACAAAGAGAGGTTTTCCATGTCCACCGTGACGTTTTTGCCCTTCCCGATATCTTGCACAGTCTCTTTAGCCTTCTCGTCGTCCCCCAAGTCCAAAGATTGGATCGTGAGGTTCAAGAGCGACTTTCCACTGCGTCTTCTGATCAATCTTCCGGGGAAAGGCCCGGCCTTGGGTGCAAATTGGGCAATGATGTCGTCGTCAGTCTCGGCGGCTTCACTTTCCTTCTCGCTCTCAAAGGAGTGAATTGATTGGCGTCTCTCTGATTTTGGCGCCGAAGTTCTTGGCGTCTTTGGTGTTCTGCAAGTGGAACCATTGTCATGAATCCACTTGGCCACCACTGCGGTCCAACCACACTGATGTGAGGCACCCAATCCACGACCAGTGTCTCCGTCGAAGTATTCGTAGAATGGAACGTAATCCTTGAAGTGAGGGTCGTGGTCAACCAACTCATTGCCTCCATTACAGGCTCTGTTACCAGCAGAGTCTGGAACAAAGAGGTGGATCAACCGATGTTGAATCTCCTGAGCACATTGGGCCAAGTTCAAGTATTCGCCAGAGCCTTTAGGACATTCGACCTTTAGGTCGTTACCGTAATACAAGTAGAATCTTTGCAAAGACTCAACCAACAAAAAGTTCACAGGGAACCAAATTGGACCTCTCCAGTTGGAATTGCCTCCAAACATTCCCGAGTCCGACTCGCCGGGCAAATATTCGACCTTGTAATGCTGACCACCAACATCGAGCTCAAAAGGATGGTCCTTGTGATATTTGGACAAAGACCGGATACCGTATTGCGACAAGAACTCGTCCTCGTCGAGCATCCGCTCCAAGATCGAAACAAGTCTGTCTTTGTTGACCAAAGACAAAAGAAGTCTTTCTCCGACACCACGGTTCGACATGGATGCAATGTTTCTCTCGGCAACAGATCTTCTATTCTCGATGAACCATTCGAGTCTCTTCTTAAAAGATGGGAATCTGTTGAGAAGCTCTGGCTCGAGTGTCAAAGACGCATACAACGGAATCAATCCAACCAATGATCTAATTGGCAATGATTGAGTGTGATGACCGTAATGAATAGCATCGTAGTAAAACTTGTCATTTTCATCCCACAAGGACTGCTCAGTAGGAGCTTGATCCCCCTTCAGAGCGCCACGATAAGACATTGCATCAGCAATCAACAAGAAGTGCTCGAAGAATTTGGAGGCAATGTTTTCGTAAACAGGTCTGGTCTTGGCCAACTCCAAGGCAATATTCAACATTTGCAAACAGTAAAATGCCATCCATCCAGTGGAATCGGATTGCTGCAAAGTACCACCTGTTGGCAAAGGCTCGGATCTGTTGAAAACACCAATGTTGTCAAGACCCAAAAAGCCTCCCTCAAACAAGTTATTGCCCTCTGAATCTTTTCTATTCACCCACCAAGTGAAGTTGATCAAAAGCTTCTGGAAGACACTCTCCAAGAAGTCAAGATCCTCAACACCATACATTTTACGCTCGATCTTGAAAACTCTGTAAGAAGACCAAGCATGAACGGGAGGGTTCACGTCACTAAAGTTCCATTCGTAGGCAGGCAACTGTCCATTAGGATGCATGTACCATTCTCTTGTCAATAATTGTAACTGACCTTTGGCAAACTCAGGGTCAATCATGGCCAAGGGGATACAATGGAAAGCAGTGTCCCACGCAGCGAAGAACGGGTACTCCCATTTATCTGGCAAAGACAAAACGTCGTCGATGAATAAGTGCTTCCAATCCTTATTTCTGCCATTTGCTCTGTTTTCCGGAGGTGGCGGCGTGTTTGGATCACCACTCAGCCAGTAACTGTGTACAAAGTGGTAAAACTGTTTAGTCCACAACAAACCAGCAAACGCTTGTCTTTGAACCTGTCTCAATTCATCAGAAAGGGGCAATGGCGAAACTTTCCAGTAGAAAGCATCGGCCTCGTCTTGACGCTTACCAAAAGTATCATCGAACTCTAACTCATCGATTTCTTCGCTCGATTTAGACATCTTGTAACGAATCGTGACATAGTCTCCTGGTGCAACTCCACCATCTTCATCAAAAGAAAACCATGCGGCAGCTTTTGTTCCCAGCTTTTCTGGATTGACAGCGCCTTCAGTCTTTGAAACAACATGCTCGTGGAATGCATCCTTGACGTACTTGGCGGAGTTTTCTTGGTCAAACAAGTGCTTTGCATTTGTCTCGTTCTCAGTAAACAACAACTCAGGCTCGACATCAGGCGAGTTTTCGTTCGCTCCTGGAGCCGGAGCAAAGACAAAGTAACGTTTTCCGAATTTAGGATGCTCCATTTCGATGGTATTGGCATCGACGGACTTCATCAGCGGCTTTCCTTTTTCGGACTCCTCGGTACCCCAAGCCCATGTGTTTCTACAGACAACATGAGGCAATATGTGCAAGGGGGCAGCCTCAGGGCCTCTGTTGTAGGCGGTGATACGGAAGAGAAGCTCCTCGGGATCGTCGTCACTCTTTGCGACTTCGTGGACGACATCGAAGTAACGGCCCTCGTCGAAAATACCAGTGTCGGTGATCTCGTATTCTTGCTCCGTGCGGCTTAACTTGCCGTTTTCCTCGATCAATTTCTGATAAGGGAATTTAGCGTGAGGATACTTGTACAAAAACTTCGTGTACGAGTGGGTAGGGGTGTTGTCCAAGTAGTAGTAAAGCTCCTTGACATCCTCACCGTGGTTACCCTGGGAATTGGTGACACCGAAAAGCTTCTCCTTCAAGAAATCGTCATTGCCATTCCACAAAGCCATCGACAAACACACCAACTGATGGGTGTCACAGGTTCCGGCCAAGCCGTCCTCACCCCAACGATAGGTTCTAAATCTGGAGTCGTCGAAGGAGAAGTCGTCCCAGGCGCTTCCTGAGGCGGAATAGTCCTCTCTGACGGTGGCCCACTGTCTCTCACTCAAGTAGGAGCCCCACCTTTTGTGGTACTTGATTCTTTTCTTGTCCTCGTGGAGACGACGCTCCTCGTCGGTGAGCAAGTTGAAGTAATCTTCACTCAGCATGTTGCGGCAGACGGTTGATTTCGGCTGGCGGTACGGTTGATATCGACAATTGGCACGATTTGCTCGGCTAGTGGCACTCTCACTTCGTTGTGGACACCAATTGAGTCGATTGAAACGATCCAGGAGTTCACGTGTGGCTCGGGAGGTGGAGCGGTAGGCTGAGGCTTATCACGATTCTGCGCAGATCCTCGTGCTGGGTGTGACAATGGGAACTTGAAGACGGTATCAAGAGCGAATCAGGCACAGTATCCAGCGAAAGGGCTTATCGAAAAGTGAAAAACTTCTTTCTGTCGGCCGAATGTTCGTACGGTTGGCTCTCAGCTCTCCCCACCATGCACAACCGAGAAGGGTTGCTCAGGGCGGGGGCGCGGCATAGAAGGACGAGCCGTATCGGGAGTGGACATGGGGGACGCCGGCAGGAAGTAGGTGCCCGCGCGAAAGGAGCGTGGCGCCAATGCTAAACGAGCAGCCGGCAAACGAAGTGTCAAAATGGAAGAGGAAACAAGAGCAGTTGCAAGCGTACCGCACAGAGTGGAACCGAAAGTTTGTAATCACACTGCCAATGCAAAAGCCAAAGTGCCAAGTGCCAAGTGCAAAATGCAGAATCCACTTAGCGCAGGCCTCGCTGTTTGTCGCGCCGACTGTCGTTCGTCGCACCGTGTGCCGCAAAGCCCCGGCGGGGGCGGGGAAAAAGTCGCGGCACCCGCAGCTACGACTGGCGGCCACGACTTCGACGCCGCGCCGCGCTGCATGGAACATTCGTTGGCCTCTGGGCGCCAGGTGCTGGGCGGCGGCGCGAAGTCGGCCTCCATCCAGCCTCGGCCTCGATCAAACAAGAACCGCTTGCTAATATGACGGCCCATGGCATCGTGAAGAAAAAAAAAAGCACGGTAAACTTTCGAGTCACGCTTCCATCCGAAAGCCGCACGTCGCCGATGTAGCCGCAAATGTCAACGTTGCCGGCAAAGCCAGACAAGGGAACTTCGGGCATTTTGTCCAAGCCACCCGGCAAATTCACCCCTTGCCACAGCGCTGTCCAGCCAAGGGCTGACGGCTGGGGGTGAATGGCTGCAACGAATGTCCACCAAAATCACCACAACCATTATCCTGCTTCATCCACACTATGGTCGTATTTGTGAACAGCCGTCCATTGTCCAAAATCTGTTGTTGCCCCTTCTGATAAGGGGAGAAATTGCAGCCAAGTGAAGAGAAAACACACACCGCTATTCCGGGGCCACGATCCAGCAGGTAACAAAGGAAGGAGAAAGAACAGGAGAGGGGACCTTTGTCGAAGAGAACAGCAAATGTAAAGAGATGGAGCGAAAGAGCAGAAAGGAGAAAAGAAGAGAACAAGAGGAAAAGAGCAGAGGCGAAGAACAGGAGGTGTGTCGGCCATTATTTGCAGCGCGGACTTGGGCCGGCGCCGGCTGCAGCGTTTCACCGCGGCGGCACGTCATCTCTGCGGCACGGGGATTCGCGCGGTTAATCCGCGCCTCCCGTTTCTTTTCCCCAGACGCTCATAACCATATGCGCCGGGAAGATTTTCGGGAAATCTAGCTCATCTCTCCGAAGCAGCCGACGACGTATATAAACCGGGGAAATGTCGAGGATGAAAAAAGCCACGCACCCATAAACTCTTCCTCACAATGACCCTCTCCGAGTCGCCTTTTTCCACCATCATCAAGCCTAAGCAAGACGAGGCTCCCGTGCCTTTTACGCCCCCAAAGGCAGTCGGCACTGCTGTTGACAGATTCCTCATGACCGGCAAGGTCACCGTTATCACTGGTGCCGCCGGAGCCATTGGCGGAGCTTTGGCCGAGGCCTTCGCCCAGGCCGGCTCGCATGTGGCCATCATGGACTACAAATACAACCCCTCCATCGACGAGCACTTGAAGACCACATACGGCGTCAAGGCCAAGTCTTACGCAACAGATGTGACCGATTACGACCAGGTGGCGCAGGTGGTGGCACAGATCGTCGAAGACTTTGGCACTGTGGACACCTTCATCGCAAACGCCGGTGTGGTCTGGACCACCGGAACCATTTTGAACCCGGAGAGCACCGCCGACGTGTGGAAGCGCGTGTTCGATGTTAACGTGCACGGTGTGTTCAACTGTGCCAAGGTTGTCGGCGAGATCTTCAAGAAAAACGGCCACGGCTCGTTGATCATGACCGCGTCCATGAGCGCCCACATTGTGAACGTGCCCAACTACCAAACGTGCTACAACGCCTCCAAGGCCGCTGTGCTCCACATGGGCAAGTCTTTGGCTGTGGAGTTCGCCGGCTTTGCCCGTGTCAACACCGTTTCTCCTGGCTACACGGACACTCCATTGTCCAGCTTTGTTCCCACGGAGCAACGTGCCAAGTGGTGGGGCTTGACGCCTTTGGGTAGAGAGGCGCAGCCAGACGAATTGGTTGGTGCATACTTGTACTTGGCCAGCGACTTGGCCACCTTCACCACGGGAACAGACATCCGTGTGGACGGAGGTTACTGCTCGGTTTAGAGCTTCATTTATAGAATTGATAGAGAATGCGTTGTGCAAAACATTAATGTGTGCCGCGTGTAGTTTCGCACGATTGACTTCACGGGTAGGAGAGATGAGGAGGGCAAAACTTCCAAATAGGTTCCGACTGGTGATCTGCAATGACTCGGAAGCCGCAACGTTCAACAAATCATCAAGAGGCTCTGTGGCCGAGCGGTCTAAGGCGGCAGACTCAAGTTCTGTTATCGTAAGATGCGCGTGTTCGAATCACGCCGGAGTCACTATTTTTTGCATCCCACGCCAGCAGCTTTTTTGTTGTGGTGATTTTTCGGAAAAGGCGGTGTGGCCATCTGTCACGTGCAATAAACACGTGACACGACGGCACCACGGCTCCCGGGCATTATGGCCGAGTTCTCGAATTCAATTTAGGCAACCTGGATCTGACGCGAGAAAGCAGAGGCACTGTGTGCAGGTCTCACCAGACTTGGTGCGAATCAGTCTTTCCGCGAAAATGGGCCGTGGCTCTGCTGGCTAACTTCGTATGACTGATATGGAGCGAAAATGGGCCATGGCCTTTTTCAACTTTTGAGCTGGAAACGTCTCTTTTATGCCTGAATTCGCTGAAAACAGGTCATGGCCTCCATTTGTAAACTTATCAACTTGGTTTTTGTGTGAAGATGTGTTTTTCACTGGCCTGGATTCAGCGCCAGAATACGCCATGGCCCAGTTGGTACCTATCCACGCCTGGCTGTGGTATGAGAGTGGGCCACGGCTTCTTTGCAAACCTGAGCCTGCTTGGATGGATGTGAAAGTGTTTGGTTTTTTCTGAGCCCGGTTTTGTTCTGGTGAACTGCAATCACACATAAACACGGTGATGCTACTCACCTTACACAACTAATGAAAGCAGCCGCCTCCGGATAAACACATGCGGACGGAGAAGAGTCATAGAAAAGCCATTTTTCATCCTTGAGAGGCGGAAGATTATCTTGAAGCCCATGCTGGTCTCTCATACAATTCCATTTGGTAGCTTATAATGCGGGAGGAACGGAATGCTGCGGTGGCTGCTCAAATTGGCTCATGTCGGTTTGGAATTAAATCGTTTTTTTTGTAGAATGGACAATCTTTTCATTCTTTTCCCATCGAGTGAAACCTACGGGTCTGCCAATTTACAGGCCGTACGTTTAATTGGGTGGAGTATTCCTAATTAGGGCAACCCAGGTGAAAAGCCACCCACTCCTGGCTCATTGTTCTTTCTGCACACAGAGTGATTTTTAATCGATGTTACGATTTCTGTAGAATAGTGTGTGGCGTGCTTTACTTTTCGTCAATTGACTTTATTGAGACGGTTACTCTGAAAGGAGTGAGGCCCCTTGAGATTTTATTTACAGTTGGCAACGAACGTTCGGCTAGTTGGATGTTTTCGGGCCGACTGTCATCCGTCCAAGGCATCACGGTCAGTTGTGAGCTACACGACTGTTCTTTAAAATGCTCGTAGCAAATAACAAGCGCGGTTTTAGCTCAGTTGGGAGAGCGTCAGACTGAAGATCTGGAGGTCCTGTGTTCGATCCACAGAAATCGCATTTTTTTGTCGAAGAGACTTTAGTGGTTACGATAACCACCCAGTAGCATTCTCGATAGTATTTAACACTTTGCGATTGCAACCTTCACCCCTATTTTTCATTCCTTATAATTGTCTATGGCATGGCCAAGATTCTCTGCTCTAGTAGTGGCTACATAGCCACGAAACTGGGAGTATAGGCGCCGAACAAGCTCGAAACCAAGTTGAAACGAACTAAACATGAAACGAAGCTGACCCCTGACCCCAAGTTGAAACCAAGTTGAAACCAAGGTGAAACCAAGGTGAAACGAACATAACCTGGAATGAACCAAAGCCGAACAGAGCCGAACAGAGCCAGAGCCGCCTTGAGCCATGCGAAGCTTCTTGCGTACTACGATCGCCGCCATTCATTTGCGGAAAGCTACAAATACAGCACTTTGGCCAAGCGAAGATAGTCATGGTCATTACGGCGTATAATATGATACAGAGAACTTTATGGAGACATCCCATCATTTCTCCCATCCTTCCACCTTCACTGGAAAACAACATTTACTTGCGAAAATCACCAATTTCAAACAGTGCCACAACATTTGACTTAGTTGGTGGCAACGCAGTTCTTGGAGATGTGGCCGGTCTCACCACAGTTGTAACAAGCCTTGGCAAACTTGTCAGAGGCCAAGGAACACTCCTTGGAGATGTGGCCGCTCTTACCGCAAGAGTAACACTTGGCAGATGGAGCGTGACAGTCCTTGGCAAAGTGGTTTGGACCACCGCACTTGTAGCACATGGAGCCCTTGGAGCCGCTGAACTTAGGCTTTCTGGTGAAAGAGGCAGAAGAAGAACCGGCGTTCTCGTTCTTTGGGCACTCTCTGGAGATGTGGCCAAACTCGGAACAGTTGTAGCACTTGGCACCTTGGTCGCCGTTTGGACAGTCGCCTTGGACGTGGCCGACGTCACCGCAAGAGTAGCATTGCTTAGAGGCGGCGGTCTTTGGCTCTGGGCAAGCAGAAGACTCGTGGCCGGATTGACGGCAGTTGTAGCACAATCTCTCGGTTTGCTGACAAGCGTCGGCGATGTGGCCGGCTTCACCGCATTTGTAACAGGACTTTGGGAACATAATGATTCTCTCCTTGGTGTGGTACGAAGATTAACGATGAAAATTTTTTTAGGGCTTTTTTCAAGGCGCGAAAATCGTGACACGTTGCCGACAAGGAAAGCCCCTCGCCACCGCCAATGTCCGAGGGCTTTGAAGCACCGGCACAATTTTTTCCGTGAAAATGGAAAGTTTGTAAGAGCTTGTTATTTTCTCGGTTCAGGCTCACTATTAAGGCCTGGTGAGCCATTTCTGGGCTAAGCCATCGATGGCGTGCCTATGAGACTCGCTTTGTTGTGCTCGGGCCTCCGGATTTGCAGCCGCGAAAACGCAAACAGGCTGTGAACATTCAGTTAAAAATAGTTTGTGATGAAGAAACGGCAGTAACCTGCTAATTCAGACCGAAGATGTTTCGTGGCTCCTTCGGCTGAGTCAGCAGTGTGCGTTGGTGGAAAAAGGATCGTGAATGGCCAAAGAAGAAGAACGAGGAGAACAAAAACAAAAAAATAAAAGACGAAAAAAGAGCACACACCAGAAAAGACGGGAAGGAGCGACTTTTGGCCTGCCCAATGTTGCAGGGATGTTTCATACATGTACCAGAAGTGTGGCAGCGGAGGCCGGCCGGGCCGACACTACGTCACTTGACGCAGGCGTACCCGGATTAGGTGGTTTTAGAGCAAAGGCAACTGGAGCTCGGTTTGCCGGAGCCTCGGCAACTAGCGGGCGAGGCATCTCGGGTCGCACAAACAAGTCCGAGGGTTGATGCGGCAAAACAGCTGTTTTTCCCGGCGGCAGCCTCTCGAGAGGCTGCGCAAGCTGGCGCCACCGGGCTCGGTTTTCGAATTCCGGGCACTCCCGGAGCTGTCGCCCCATCTTGTCCCGGGGGTGACGTGCACGCAAATGTACCTCGGCCTCCCGGAGTTTAACCAGAAATTGTTGCGTGCGTAATTTGAGTCATCCGCAGGACCGAAATGACTCTCCAGATCCGGGGTTACAAGTCCAGCCAATGCGTATAAAAGCACACATGCCTCCGTGTCGCGTCAGCATCTTTTGTTTTTATCACTTTGATTCCGCTCCTGCGAAAGGCTCCCATTTGGTTCATTTCTGCTTAAATCAATCACCACAACACGTGTAACGACCGCCCCTTGCAATTTGCCTCGGCATCCTTTAGCATCACCCCATAACTCTTTTGCCATGTCGTTCTTCAGATCGTTGCAGAATACCCCAGCAACCATCTCCATTTTCCACAATGCCCGTGTGCCAACATCGGCCAGGGTCTACGCCTCGTTGGAGAAGGCGTACTTCAACTTGAACGAGGAGAAAAACTTGTTTCAAATCGACTTGATGGCCAAGCAGATGCCCACTTACGGCCAGTTCAAGACCATCTACTCCTCCCACATTCACACAGATGCGTGTAAGAACGCGTTGAAGACGGTATTCCCCCTCTTGAACGACAAGATGACCACGTCCAAGGACGCCTGCGTGACGTTCAAGTCGATTGGCGTGAACTCCGACAGGGGCTTCAAGGTGTTTTCCGAGAACGAGTACACGCGGATCCAGGAGGCGTTCAACGAGGTGGTGAACAGCAGCGAGCCAGACTTTGACGCCTCGTTGTTGTTCCAGGCTCCGTTGCTTGTGGACTGGGACCAGAACCTCATTGCGTGCGACGAGGAGGGCTTGGAGAACATTTTGGCCAAGTACCGGTCGGAGCAAGCGAACGGACAGTTGAGCCCTGCTTGAGCGCAAGCGTGGGCGCCGTGTAGTTACGAATTGACGACATACTAATAAATACAGTTACGAAGATTACGGAAGCAAGCCCCCAGGCCTTCGTGGCCCCACGCTGCGCGTGTCACATGGGCCGCGGGCATGGCGACACTGGGCCACTCCAACAGGAAAGGGAAACCGGGACACAACAATGGCGAAAGGCAGCCACCCGAAAAGCAGCCGCTGGGCCAAAAACAGCTACTTGGCGGCGTATAATTGCGTGTCGCTCGTGGCATGGGCAGCCATTCTACTCGATGACATCCGGGCCCGGGCGGGCGGCAACTACGCCGCGGCCCAGCTACTCCATCAACACCCACACCAGTTGCTCATCTGGACGCAGACCGCCAACGCCGCCCTCGAGATCCTCCACAGCGTGGCCGGATTGGTGCCGTCGCCGCTCCCCTCGTTGCTCCTCCAGTTGTTTGCCCGCGTGGTGATCACGCACGGGATCTCGTGGCACGTCCCCGCGTCCCCCGGCAACTTCAGCCGCGCCTACTCGGTTCTCGTGGCCGCGTGGAGCATCACGGAGATTGTCCGCTATGGTTTCTACGCCGCCAAGCTCGTGGCGGCCGTGCCGGGCTGGCTTCTTTGGCTCCGGTACCTGGCGTTCATCGTGATGTATCCCGCGGGGCTTTTGAGCGAGCCTTTGGTGGTCTACAAGACGCTTGACCACACGACCGGCGGCTTCCACTGGTTTTTGGTTTTCGGCTTGTTTTTGTACGTGCCGGGCTTCGTGGTGCTCTACCGGTACATGTGGGCGCAGCGGCGGAAGTACTTGAAGCAGTGAAGAATACGGAACAGAAAATCGAAACAGAAAAAAAGAAAAGAACAAGCAACAGCCGCGAACAAAACCAGAGGCAAACTAGAGGCAAACCAGAGGCAGACCAAAGGCAACCCCACTGCCTAACCCAAAGACCCGTGCACCGCCCGCGCCAACCCAACACACATTTCATCTCCGGCTTCCCCGTTCCCCCAGAATGGCCGACCAAAAACCGGAACCGCACCCGAAAAAGTGGCTCATCGCCTACAACTCGATCTCCGCGTCGCTCTGGCTGATTGTGCTCTTCAACGCGCTCTTCTTGGGCGTGTTTTTGGGCCAGCCCATCCTCTTTGACAAGACCAGCGGCTTCCTCACCGCCGTGCAATGTTTGGCCGTGGTGGAGATCTACAACTCCGTCACAGGTATCGTGCGGTCGCCCGTGGTGACCACCACGTCGCAGGTGTTCTCCCGGCTCTTGATTGTGCTTGGAATCATGAAGGCGCTTCCCGAATCCCCGGCAAACACACACTGGGTTTACCTTACTTTGACCTTATCGTGGTCGGTCACGGAGATTGTGCGCTACGCGTACTACGCCATGAACTTGATGGACCCCAAGGACGTGCCGCACGCCGTGACGTGGTTGAGATACTCGCTCTTTTACGTGTTGTACCCAACCGGCGTGGCCTCCGAGGTATCGATGATCTACATGAGTCTTGGCGAGGCCCAGCGCTCCGTGGGAACGTGGTACCACCACCTTCTTTTTGCCATTCTCTTCACGTACCCTCCGGGCTTGTATTCGTTGTACACCTACATGATCAAGCAGAGAAAGAAAGTGTTGGGCAAGCCGTCGGCCAAGAAGGAGCAGTAGTTCTGCCGCGGCCAAGAATGAGCATTAGTTCCGCCGTGGCCAAGAAGGAGCATTAGTTCTGCCGCGACCAAAAAGAAGCAGTGATTTTGCTGCCACGGCGGCGGCCGAGGGACGATGCTGGTGAAGGCCCGCGTGCCGAGACACCGAAAAATTGAGTTTTCGGCACTCCCGCGTGGGCGTGGCGCCTTCCGGCGAGGCGGCAGCGGCCAGCACAGAGCAAGTCTGTCGCTGTGCTGCTGCCCGCCGGCTCGAGCCGCCACAACAGGCCCCGTCTCTCGTCCGCCCGCTGCAGCGCAGTTGCCACATGGAATGCTGTCATATAGTTGTGCATCAATAAATGCTTTGGAATGAAGAGACCCGAGTAGAAGCACCAAAAGAGGACCGAATGCATTGGCCTCAAATAAAGATTTGGCATCAAGTCAACGCCGACGCCAAAATCGTAGACACCAGACTAATACTAGTGATGCATCGGCATCGAATAGAAGACATCGATGCATTAGACCAAAGAAAACTTTGGCATCGAATTAGCATCGAGTAAAGACATCGAATAAAGCATTGGCATCGAAAAATGCTTCGAGCTACCAATATCGGCCGAGCACGCTTGATATCTGAGAAGGCTTGGATTTTGACATCTCTATCGAAGCAGCTGCCGCGAGCAGGCTAGATATCGGATGGATGAAATTGGTTCGATCTTCGAATTATCTTCCTTTGAGTCTGGCGTGTGCCATTTGACACGGTTTCGGGTCTTCCATACCAGAAGAATGCAATTTGGCCCAATAAACCAGCTTCCTTGGTGTCCGATGAATAGAAGCGGCTCGGTTCACGAATCAGCTTCTTGATGTCCGAGAAATGCAACGGCTCAATTCTTGGCGTCGCTGGGCGTGGCCAACAGCTCGATCCAGTCTAGGAGGCCCTCCATGTAGCCCATGATGGTGTCTTCCTTCACAAACTCGTGGGCCGTGCGGTTGACGTCCTTCGGAGCAGCGAACATGGCCCTGATCGTGAACGACGCGTGCAGCTTCTCCTGCTTCTTCTCCATGGACCGGAACAAGATCTGGAGCCGCGAGCGGACCACGAGCGTGTCGTGGACAATGCAGAGTTTGATGAGCGTCTCGGTGACAAGCGAGCTCGGCGTGTAGAGGTACCAGCGCACGTTCCAGCTAACGAGCTTGACCAAGCAGAGGAGGATGTTGTCGAGGCAGAAGTGGCCGGCCTCGAGCTGACGCGTGAAGTCCAGGTATATTTTGGGCGAGAACGTGCGGAGGATGAGCTTGTTGGTGAAGTTGCGCTCGTCGTAGGCGTTGGCCAACGGGTCGATGGTGGACGGGCACGCGTCGCTCAAGATGAACTCGTTGTAGATCTCCAAGACCTTGACGGTGCCGAAGTAGTCGAAGCCGCCGTCCGCGGACGCGCCAAACACACTGGTGACCATGGACGAGATGCTGTCCTTCAAGTTGTATTTACAGGACCAGCCGAGGAGCCCCATGAGCTCCCACGACAAGGCGCTGCGGTCCTCCTTCAGGGCCGATTTCTGGATCATCACGTAGAGGTCGTCGTAGACCACGCGGAACAAGGCTTGGAGCCACGGCTTGCACTCGCCCAGGCGCATGTCCGCGTGGTTGACGGCGTAGTCGGCGGCGCGGGCGGCCCGGGCGTCGCCAGGAGTGGAGGAAGCCGATGGGGCCGGGATTGGGCCTGGTGTTGCCGGAACTGATGCAGATGGAGCCGCCGAGCCTGGAGCTGGCGATGCCGAGGGACTCCCAGAAGGTAGCGGTTCGGAGGCTGACAGATTTTCAGCAGCTGGCGACGCTGAGGCGGGCGGCAGCACCGGCGCACCCCCGCCCAGCCTGAGGCCGGGCTCCGCCCGGAACGTGGTGTTTTTGACGTGCACCAAGTCGTCCCAGCCGAGAATGGCCACCAAAAGCGTCACCATGTCGTAGGTGCGGCCCCACGTCGAGCGGCTGTCGAAGTCCAAGAGCGACGGCCACGCGGAGCCAGACGACTGCGCCGCAAACTTGAGCTTCAACGCCGCCGGCCCCGAAACACGCGCGAGGCTCGGGTCCACGGCGGCCGTTTCCAACGCCGACGCAGACACCATCGGCGTCTGGTGGAACGGCCCGCACACGGGGTGGCGCACGTTGGGCCGGAAGAGGAAGAGGCTGTTCCAGAGCTTGTCCACGGCGGCCAAGTCCCGCGAGTCCGCGGCCCGCGGGCCGGGGAAGTAGGCCTCGAACGTGCGGATGTCGATGGCCGAGGCGGCGGCGCCGCCGCCGCTCTTGGCCCGCTGCAAGTAGCAGCGGGCGTACGGGTCGGCCGCGTCCGGGTCGGCCGCCGTCCAGTCCGCGCCGGCAAACGCCACGGGAAACGAGTTGATGGTGTGCAACGCCTGCGCGTACTGGCCCTGGAGAACGTAGCAGAGCGCCAAGGTGTACCAGGCGTCGTAGTCGAGCGGGAGAAGCGCCACGGCCCGCAGCGCCAAGCGCGTGGCCACGGCGAGCAGCCGCTTGGCCACGAGAAAGCGCACCTGCTCGATGAGCAAGAGCGCCGCCTGGCACAGCGCCGCGCCCGGCGCGAGCGCCGTGTGCACCAACAGAAGGAAGCGCTGGTCGTTGTTGTGGCCGTGGTCCGCCTTCCACAAGCGGCACACCACGTAGTCGTAGTCGCGGCCGTGGGCCAGGCGGATACGGGCCACGGCGTGCGCCACCACGGCGCCCGAGGCGTCGAGCGCCGCGAGCCGCACCAACGTGTCCACCAACACGTTTCTGTAGCGGGCGGTCTTGACGCCGTCGGCACCGCACGTGGACGCCAGGCCGTGGCGGGCCGCCTGGCCAAACGCAGCGCCGCGCGGCAACACCGCCACCACGCGGTCCACGGCCAAAAGCACCTGCGCCCGGCTGGCCACCTGCTCGGCGACGCTGACCAGCCCACACGGGCGGCCGCCGGCGTCGTCCGCGGCCACGATGTTGCGCACGAGCGCCAGCACCGCGAGCTCGGCCCAGAACGCGGCGCCCACGCCGGCGTCCGCGCCCGCCAGCCCGGAAAACGTCCGCTGCCGCTTCTGCGCCGGCCACCACACGCTGTAGGACTCGGCCACGGCCACGGGCGTCCGGCGGGACCGCGGCACCGGCACGAGGAAGCGCCCGCGCACCTCCGCGCGCGCCACGCTGTTGAACGCGCAGAGCGTCACCACCATTTGCTGGTGCTGCTGGTAGACGCCGTAGCGCTTGGGGTCCACGTCGGGCCGCCAGCGCCAGCCGTCCGCGTGCGCCTCGAGGCCCACGGCCGCGGCCACGTAGTCGCGCATGGCCGCCGCGCCGCGCGAGTAGTCAATGCCGTTGCAAAAGTGGTAGTAGCCCACGTAGCCGTCGTCGTCCTTGGGCGCGGCCGGCTCGGGCGGCGCAAAGCTGTTTTTGAGGTAGCGGCTCGACCGCTCGCCGTAGTGCCGGGCCCAGTGCACGAGGTCTGGCGGGCCCGTGCCCTCGCTGGCGTGCGCGAGCTGCTGGAGCGTGTTGGCTCTGCTGCCGAGCATGTGCACCGTGGCGGCCTCTCTTATCCACGGGAGCGTGGCGGAGGCGAGAGTGGGTGGCGGCCGCGGCAGCGGCGCGGTGGGCGGTGCCGCCGGCTCGCGGGGCACGTCGTCCTGTGTGTGGAGCGGCGTGGTGCTACCCATGTTTGGTGTGGCGCCTACGTGGAGCGGTGGAACTACAAATGATGCGGTGATGTGTCACGTGCGCGTGTGCTGATGGTCCGCCAAGACGCTTCTCGATTCTGCCGGCATACGTGGCGAGCTACTGCTTGGCGCCGGCGGCCGTTGGCTGTTTCGGCGGCTATTTCGGTGCCTGTTGGCTATTTCGGCGGCTGTTTTGATGCCTGTATTGGCTATTTCTGATGCTGTGTCTTTCACTATCTTCATTCTGTCTTGACCCGTTTCTGGCTCGACAGTATTGTCCGTACTTGGCTGCTGGCACTCCTGCCTTGGCCAGTCTCTGGAAGTCTGGGACAGTCTGTGTCAATCTTCAAGTTCGACTCGCTTGACCGCTCAACTGTATTTGGCAACCTCTAAGAGTGTAGTTTCTCTCCTGCGCCGTTATTTATCCCGGGCCGCCTCCACAATCTGCTTCACATCGTCAATGAGCTTCCAGAGCGGGAGCCCCGCAGTGAAGTCTACCCGCCCGCCGTTGCCGGCCTGGATCAGGAGCGACTGCCGGAGCTCGAACAACGCGATGCAGTTCTCGATCCGTGTCACGAGATGGTTGAAGAGCCCGATGATGTCTGCGTCCTTGTACTCCGACCGGATGCTCTTAAGGAAAATCTCCGCACCCGACCGGATGAACTTGTCATCTGGCGACCCAACGCCCAAACTGATGGTCGAGCAAATGTGCTCGAGACGAAGCGAGATCGACCGCAACGACAACACACTCTCCACAGGCAATGCGCCGATGATTCTCATCGACGTGTCATTGTCCTGCGATAACCTCTTTCGGAAAATGTCGTACCGGATGGCCAAGTTGTTCGGGTAAGCGAGGGCGATTTTCTCCGGCGTTTCGAGGCCCTTAAGCTTTCTCTCGCCCAACTCGAAGTACGTGACACCGGCCGCTTCTAATGACGCGATTTCCTGCTCGATGATCTCGCCCGCGGCAATATTGCCCTCGTAACCGGCTTGCAACGTCATCACTCCGCCCTGGACTTGCTCATGGATGTTGTACAACTGCTCCATCTCATGCAAAAAGTCCGAACTGACCGCAATCTGTCCGCCATCGGCACTGGACTCGATCCGCGACGCTCTGTTCACCATGGGGCCAAAGTAATCCATTCTTCGCGTCACCATGTCGAGCTCACACACTGGTGAGCCCCAGTGGATTCCCATTCTAACAGAGAGGCCTCTGAAAAGAATGGACCCGGATCCATCCGTCACCTCGCAACATTCATTTGTCTCGAGAATCTCGGTGGGCCAGTCCTCAACCAAAAGCTGGTTTTGGACATTGAAACACCACAATAAGGCCGAGGTGGGCGTGGGGAACGACACCATGAACGAGTCTCCTTCTGTCTTGACTTCGTAGCCTCCAACAATTCTCAACTGACGCCTCATGATTGTGTTGTGGAGTTTGATAGCCGAGCGCATGGCCACTGGGTACGCATCCCAGAGTAAGGTGGAGTTTTTGATGTCTGTGAAAACTAATGCCAAGCTCCCGGTTGGTGGCTCGATCTCATCATTAAGCCTCCGCAATGCATTGTCTCCAGCGGGGGCTGCACGGTCTCTTCTTCTTTTGCCTCCGTATACTTCATTCTCCCGGCCCAAGTTCATATAAGACGAAGCAATTTTCTGCTTCTTCCGTTTCTGATCTCCCAAGGAAATCACCTTGACAGAAATCTTTTCCATCGCACCGCATGAAATGGCGTGGTCTCTCAACTTTTCGGCGGCAACCATAGGATCGTCCTTCTCTTGAATTACAATGTCAACAGCAAGCTCATACGACACGTAATCCCAGAACACTCTAGAAGCCATCACAATGACCACGCTCGATCCAGCAGGGTCAGATCTGCTTATGCTGGGCCCGCTGTGGGTGTGTGGAACGTAATTGAAGAAGCCGACACCTCTCGAGACTTGCAAACTTCCGTCCAAAGCTCCGTCGCTGGAAACATAACCACCGGAAGCTCTAATTCGCTCAAACTCTTTTCTCAGAGTAGGGTCATGTTTCGTCGAAAGAATCTTATACTCTGCATTGCTTTTGGACATCAAGACCTCGATGTCTCCCACATTGGCTGAGTAGATGATGCCGTTACGGATGTAGACCATGGAGACGCTACATCCTTTTGTTGCGTCATCTGCGAGACTTAAATCGTTCAAGCCAGAGTTGGCCAGTGTCGGGTTGTAAGTTCCTTCCTTCTTACTGGCAAACACGGAGTTGATTTCCTTATTGAGATTCAAAAATGCTCTTCTGATAGCATCACAGACTTCGGAGTCGTCTGAGATTCTGTCTAATTCAATTGTGAACAACTTGATAATGAGCGACTTGGCGAGGTAAGAGATCAAATGACCTCTTCCCGTGGATGATACACCAGTTCCATCGCACGAGACAATCAACGTTTCATTTTCATTGGCTCTGAACTTTTGGATGAAGAGATCTCTGAATGCCACAACCTCGGCATTTCCCATTGCGTCTGACACACCGTAGCCGATATTATCATTTTCTGAAGAGGTGGTACGGACCCGCACATTCACACTCTGATCTGGAACATTTGGAGTAGTGAGTGTGACGTCCATGAGACCTAGAACCTTCAAGTCTTTCAACATCAAAAGACTGTCATAAGGCTCTTCTTCATTGACCGGGGAAAAAGACTGTTTAATCTCGAATCGCCTGTTACCTGAAAAATTCAAATATTTCAAACGCTTGTTGTAACACCAATTCCAGTCATATGGCCAATTCGAAATGTTGTATCTTAACTGGTTTGTACCGACATCTAAATGAGTCAAATTTTGACACTTACTCAATTCCGAGGGCAACGTCAGCAATTTGTTGCCATTCAAGAATAACCATCTGAGCTCAACAAGATTTTCCAAGTCTTCGGCTGGAAGCTTGGTGAGACTGTTTCCGGACAAGAATAGTTCCTGAAGAAGATGGAATCCAGCCAATGCTCCCTCAGGTATCTCGGAAATATCATTGTAGGATAAGTTAAGAATTTTCAACTTGTTTAACAAGGCGATAGCCCGGAATGAGTCCTCACTCAACCTGTTATCCGCGATAGATAAAGAGAGCAAGCTCTCAGACAAGCAAATTTCGGACTTAGGTTGATTGAGGGCAGCCTCTTCAGGCCTTTCGAGGGAAAATAATGCACTGGACGACATAGTTCTGGCCAAAGGCTCTGGAGGTTGCGGGAAAACGGAGATGATGTTGGAGGACACATTGAGCGAGTTCAATTTCTTCAAATACCAGATTTCAGCCGGAAGAATCTCGAGATTATTTGAATGCAAGTCCAAGTATTGCAAGGAGCTTAAGTTCCCTATCGTGGACGGTAATCTCTGAATGTTGTTTGCGAATAAAGACAAGTGATTCAACCTAGACAAAGTCCCGACTTCGTCCGGTAATGTTACCAAATGATTTTTGTCAAGAACCAACTTCTCGATGTGAGGAATCTTGCCGATGAATTCGGATGGCAAATCTGTGATTTTCGCTTTGGAAAGGTCAAGAACACTAAGCATGTGAAGCATTATCTCGAACTCGAAAGAGGTGATTGGGTTTCTGTCGAAATGGAGTAATCTCAATTTCTCCATTTTATCGCTGAAACTTGAAATTGCGTTCTTGGAGGCGTACATAACCTCTAAGTTGGGCAAGGATTCTAAAACAGCGATGTTCGATATTTGATTGTAACGAATGTCCAATCTTTTTAAAGCCAGCAATTTTGCCATGCCTCTTGGCAATGCCTTTTTCAACTTGTTGGTACTCAAATTGAGCTTGGTCAATTTCACAAGATTACCGATGGAGTCAGGTATGTTGCTGAGATCATTGTATGACAAATCCAAATCCTGTAACGTTGTCAATTCATTGATACACTCCGGATACTCCTGGAAATAGTTGGAGGACAAGTTCAAAGTCACGAGGTTACTAAGCTTGCCGAATGCTTTTGGTAGATAGTAAAGTTGATTGGAGTTCATTTTCAAGTACTCTAATTTTTTCAAATGACTGATTTTTTGGGGAATTTCATCGAGGAAGTTGGAATCGATGATGAGTGTTGTCAAGCCAGTGGCAGCTAACAAGTTCATTGGGAACTTCGAGATTCCGTTTCGGGCTGCATTGATGCTCGACAAGTTAGTGCAAGACTGAATAAAATCCAATGGGATGTAAATGGCGGGATTGTCAGACACGTTCAACTTCTCAATCTCATATGTGTGTTGATGAAAAATGATGGGAATTGTTTTCAAGTTGTGACTCGAAATGTCCACGTCGATGTAGTCCTTCGACAACGTCACCTCCTCTTCGTAAGACAAGTTACGATAGGCCATGTTTTCGACGACAATCTTGCAAATGGCAGAAATGTCATCCTTACCAATCATCTTCAAGTTGTCTTTCTCGGTGTATCCACTCAAAAGAAGCAAGCCACGCTGGATTTTGAGAGGCTTTTCTGAGGGCTCAAGTAGCTTGATGTTGTTTCCCACGGTAAGAGACAACTGATAATTAGTGATGGTGTCGATGAAAAACTTCTTCTGGACGATGACGAGCAATTCTGCAGAGGTGATTTCCAAAGGACAAAGAATCGTGGTGAAGGTATTGTCCTCTTTGAACACCCGGATGATGTGATTTGGACCCTTGGATAGCTCATCATCCTGTGGGCCGCTGGGGTGGCTTGCGATGGCTCCGTACAAAATGGGCAACTTCCGTTCGGGGAAGGACAATTGAGAGGTTTGTTTCTTCTTGTGCTTCTTGTGGTCGCCGGTGAGATGGAGCTCCAGCAGCTTCTCGGCCTCTTCCTTGGACGCAAGCGAGGCACGGGACGAGTTGCGCAGGTCCATGAGCGCGTTGCCGGCGGCAGCGGGACCGTCTGACTTTTCTGTGTCGGAGTCGCTCAGCTCCGAGACCGGGGCCGAGATCGTGTTGGAGTAGAAGCCGGCGTCGGTGACATCCCACGAGTCGGGAGGCCTCCAATCGGAGATCTTCAGGTTGTCGTCCGGAGCGGCGTCCGTTTTGGAGATGCCTTTGTTTGAGACCTTGAGCTTCTCCTTGGGCACGGCGGACGTGGTGGCCTTGCGCGGGTTCTTGACGATCAGCTGGAGCTCCTCGAGACTCAAGTCGAGGTTGAAGGCCTTGGAGGGGCTGCCGGCCGGGCCGGACACGGAGTTGTTCTTGGAGTTGGGCCCGGACAGACCGTCGGAGCACTTTTCGCTGCTCTCCAGCACCGACTGCTGGCGCGAGTCGGAACCGAGCGATGGAGAGTGGTGCATCAGCGAGATGGAAGCCAAGCGGAACTTGTGCTTGGCGGAGTTGGCGGAGCTGACGCTGCGGCGGGCCGGCGGCGCGTCCGGACGGCCACCACCGTCGCCTGGCTCCACCAGGTCCACCAGCGTCTCGGAGTCCTTTCTGTTGTTGTGCATGAGCTTGCCGAGGAGACTGGGCTTTTTGCGGAACCGCGGTTTGATGGGCTTCGAGAGCGGCGGGACGCTCAGGAGGATGCCCTTGCTGCGGTGGAAGCCCTTGCTGTGGTCCTTGATGGGCCTGTCGGCGTCCAGCGGGTGCTCAGCGTTGTCGGCGGTGGCATCGGCGGCAAATGACAGCGAGGGGGAGAAGCCATCCGTGGCGGAGCGGGTCACCACGGGGCGCCAGGGCTCTTCCCGGCCCTGGGACGGTGGCACCACCGTGGTGGGCGACACGGCGGGCACGGGTTCCTGCGGAGCCGGCAGCACGCTGGTCGAGGCGCCGGACGAGAACGAAAAGGACCGCGTGCCCTGCGTCAGCAGGCGGAACAACGCGTGGCGCTTCGGCGCGTTCAGAAACTGCAACGCAAGCACGGGCCGGGCGTCGGCGGCGGCCGTGGCGGCGTCAGCATCAGGGGGCGCCTCTCCTTCGGTGGCGCCAGCGCCAGCGGGAGGCGAGCGGTGTTCCAGGGCCGCCGAGGGCCCCAGCGATGCGGGCAGAGCGGCGGCCGCTGCCAGGGTGTTCGTGGCGTTGGACGGCGAGCCGGATTTCAGTTTGGATGCGGAGCGGGACATGGACAACGCTGGCGGCGGCGCTTGTGAAGCCTGTGCGGCCAGCGGCACCAGCGGCGTCATGGAAAGATGGCTGGATGTGTGGGACGACGAGCGGGGGCGGCCCAGTCCGCTGTGGGACGGCGGCGACAGGCTGGCAGCGGCTCCGGCAGAGCCAGCGGAGCGGGGCGGGGCGACGGATGTTCGGGACTTGTCGCGGCGCAAAAAGCTCATTTCGGGCAGCGGGTGGGCGGAGGAGGACCTGCGGGGACGGGGCTGCTTGGGAACGGCGGTAGGCTGGCGGAAAAGGGGTGTTTGCGTGCCGGGGGCGGCGAAGAGATGGCTTGGTTGGCGGTGACAGGAGAATGGCCGAGATGGAAAAGAGCAGGTGGAGCGTGTGTGCAGGAGGAGATCGAAGCGGCGCGGGCTGGCACCGGAGCTGGCTGGCGGCGGTAAAAGTGTGGGGGAGCAGGGAGCAAAATGGGTGGAAAGGGCGGTGCTGGGTGGGGGAGAACGCGGAGAGGAGGCGGGGCACGGCGGGACAGAAAAGGACGCGTGCTGCTGATGCGGGCAGAGCAGACGGGGAGGAAAATAAAAATGAAAAGTGGAGGAAACCGGGGGTCACGTCTCCACCTCACGAAGCAGGGTGAGGCCTGGCTACGCGCCACGCGCCGTGGTGTACGGGCCTGCGCCCGCCTGGCTTCCGAGGTGGGCGGCCAATCAAGCCCGAGGGCAGAGGCAAACTGCCGGTTGCGGTGGCGGCGATTGAAAAGGGCGGTTTCCAAGCGGCTTGGAAACGGCGCGGCCGACCCCCATGCCCCTCATCGCCGTGTCTTCCCCGGTTTGGCCCCGTCACTGCGGCTGCACCCTCGGATTGTGCCGGTGCCTGGAGGTACGGGTCTACAGCGCCCACGTCCGGCGCCGCCACCAAAACTTCGATGTCATGTAGCGCCGCGCACCGCGTCTCCCGGCCCGCTCCAGCCGTTTGGTCCACGTTTAGGCTTTCGCCAGCGCAAAACCCGTGTGCCCCGGCCCTCGTATCTTATCTGCGCCCTCGAATGACTATCATGTGCGCGTCATTGGCTGATAGCTGCGCTGCGCGACTGCACAGAAGCCGGCCGGACTTTCACCATCCAAAGCACGAGATGATTATGGTTTGGCCGGATTGAAGGGACTGGCGCGTGCCAACGGGGTGCCGGCGACGTGAGTCGGTGGACGTCGCTTTGAAGAAGACTCGGCCCGGTCGCCACGACCAAAGTGGGCACATCCGAGGGCCAGGGCGCACGCCGCGCCCATCCATTTCCGGACCACCGGGTCTTCACCACCGACCGGCCGCCTCTAATTGCATTGCTCACCACCGGCCGCTGCTAAATTCTCAGCCGTTGCGCACGCCTGTTTTATGCCACAAAAATAGATGAAACCGGATCTGCTCTGTCGCCCTCGATACACCACCTGCCCTCGGGATGTGTCATGCTGGTCGTTTCACCGCCGCCTAAGCACGCCGGCCATTTGGTACAGTGACTCCGGGAAGCATCCTGATTTGGGTAATTATGCAATGATTTTCCGCTTAAGACAGGTTTCCGCACACCCGGACAGACTCAGCGAAACCAGGTCGTCCGGATAAGAGGGCAGCCGATATCGCAACCCAATGGGAGCGCTGCGACCCGCGGGCCTGGGGGCGCCCAAATGTCGCATCTACCCGCCTTAACCGGATTCCACACTGCAGACAGCGCGCGCACCCGCGCCCCAGTGCACTTCAATCAGTCACTGCACGTTGCTTTTTCCTTATCCTGTCGGGGTTTCCAAGCACTTTTCTGGTATAAAGTCTGGCGATATCCCGTTCCGCCCAATCTTCCTTTTTCGCTGTATTCTTTCTACTTCACAGAACAGACCACCCGTTTGATTTGCTTCGTCAAAGAAATCATCTTTTAATTCTTCCCCCGCAAAATGGTTGCCATCACAGAACAAACCGCCATCTTGGCCAAGTACCTTGATTTGGATCAAAGAGGCAAGGTTCTCGCCGAATACGTCTGGATAGATTCCGAGGGCCAAACGAGGTCCAAGTGCAAGACCTTGTCCAAGAAGCCAAGCTCCGTCGAGGACTTGCCAGAGTGGAACTTTGACGGCTCCTCCACTGGCCAGGCCCCAGGCCACGACTCGGACATCTACATCCGTCCTGTTGCCTTCTATCCAGACCCCTTCAGAAAGGGCGACAACATTATCGTCTTGACCGAGTGCTGGAACAACGACGGCACCCCTAACAAGTTCAACCACAGACACGAGTGTGCCAAGTTGATGTCTGCTCACTCCGACGAGGAGGTGTGGTTTGGTCTTGAACAAGAGTACACCTTGTTTGACCAATACGACAACGTCTACGCCTGGCCAAAGGGCGGGTTCCCAGCCCCACAAGGCCCATACTACTGTGGTGTCGGTACCGGTAAGGTCTACGCCAGAGACGTTGTGGAGGCCCACTACAGAGCTTGTATGCATGCTGGTATCAACATCTCTGGTATTAACGCCGAGGTCATGCCTTCTCAGTGGGAGTTCCAGGTTGGTCCTTGCGAGGGCATCAACATGGCCGACGAGTTGTGGATGGCTCGTTACCTCTTACAAAGAGTCGCCGAGGAGTTCGGTGTCAAGATCTCTTTCCACCCTAAGCCTTTGGCTGGAGACTGGAATGGTGCAGGCTGCCACACCAACGTTTCCACCAAGTCTATGAGAATCGCCGGTGGCATGAAGCATATTGAGGACGCTTTGTCCAAGTTGGCCAAGAGACACAAGGAGCACTTGACCTTGTACGGTTCCGACAACGACATGAGATTGACTGGTCGCCACGAGACTGCCTCCATGGACGCGTTCTCCTCTGGTGTCGCCAACAGAGGTGCCTCTGTCAGAATCCCAAGATCTGTCGCCAAGGAGGGCTTCGGCTACTTTGAGGACAGAAGACCTGCCTCCAACATCGACCCATACTTGGTCACGGGTATCATGGTTGAGACCATCTGCGGTGCTATCCCAGACGCTGACATGTACAAGGAGTATGCTAGAGAGAGCGAGTAGCTGCTTAAGGCTACAGCCTAAAAGTTCACATATTTATCGAAACACGAAACGAGTCCAATGTAACTGTATCTGATGGAGGAGTAAGATCAGCCAGGGCAGAGCATTGGCCACCCACAGCAGAGTATCAGCCTGCGGCTAATTTCGAAGGGGCTGAGATTAGCAGAATTTCATAATCGGCCCACTGCAGGACAGGCCTCTTGCGGTGATAAGCAAGTGGGGGAGATAACGTTTTAGCAGCCACTGCATTAAGGCCCAATGGTGCGGCGGAACGAGTTATCGTGGAAAGAACGTGCATGACTTCGAGAGGAAGAGTATGTTATCGATGAAACGGCGATGAAACCATCCTGTAACCCACATAAAACACACATCATGCGCCCCAACAGACAGGCCTGTAATACTGGGAAAGATAAACCTTATCGGTCGTTCCAACACTGCGCTAATGGCACACGATCAAAGCACTCACTCCCGCAATCCCCTCATTACCCTTACTTGACCGGAGCATCCACAAACCCTTCAACTCCGTACTCGCCGGTCTAGTATAGTGGTCAGTACAGTTCGTTGTGGCCGAACAGACCCAGGTTCGATTCCTGGGGCCGGCATATTTTTGCCCCCGCAAAGTGCGCGCCGCGCTCCTCAACAGGGCCCTGGCCGTGCGCCATTCTTGCCAACATCTCCCTTTCTTTTTCCTCAGAATGGTTGCCGAGCCCGTCCAGGCCACAGTAGGCGTTCTTCGATCATGTTACACGTCTGTTTCAGATTACGTCCTGTCTAAGGCAGAAAGTCTACCGGAGGCACTGGCCTTATGGACCTCTTTGCCGTCTCCCATCTGGCAATCGGCTGGAGCATCAGTGTGTCACCCACAACCGCCACCAACGTTTTTGGACCGGGTCATGGACAAGGCCAAATCCAGAAAGCTCCAGTGCGTTTTTGCAGCCACTACTGCGCTCGGCTGTGCCTCGTGGGCGTACCGCCACCGGCAGCTCCACGGCTCGGGGCTCCCGCAACAGAAGAAGCGGCGGGTGCCCAAGCTCGCCAACGGCGCCCGGCGTGAAGTGGTGCTCGTGGTTGGCTCGCCCACGGAGCCATTGACGCGGCTTTTGGCGCTCGATTTTGAAAAAAGGGGCTTCATTGTGTACCTCACCATTCTAGACGACAAAGACGTCAAATACATCCAGTGCAACGCCATCACGGACGACATCAGCTACGTCAACTTGACTGACAGCGAGGACATCGCTGCACTGCTGGCGAAGTTCCGCCACATTTTTGCCGTCGACGTGGTTCCTGTCAAGGGCGCCGCACCACACAAGCTCCACCTCGCCGCCGTGGTGTTCACGCCCAACTTGTACTTTCCGTTGGGCCCGATAGAGAACATCCCGCTGCTGTCGTGGGAACGGTGCACGGCGCGGCTCAACAGGTACACGAACCTCTTGGGAAGCGGGCTTTTGGATCTAGCCCGCGAGCAGCACACCAACATCGTCAGCATCATCCCCACCATCGTCAGCAGCCTCCGCATGTCGTACCACGCGCCGGAGGCCATGTTCCAGAACTGGCTCAAGGACTTGTTTTCCACTTTGGCCAAGGAGGTCCGCTCACAGGGCTTGTCGGTCACGCAGGTGCGCTTGGGCAACCTCAACTTGTCCAGCACGCGGTCGCTCCCGGCGTCCAAGGCGGCCAAGGCGTCGGGCATTGTTGAAGCCGAGGTGCGCAGCTGGTCCGACGACATGCAATCGCTCTACGGCTCGTCGTTCCTGAGCTCCCAGAGCAAGTCGCTGTCGATGGGCACGCTGTTCCGCACCCACAGCCTCCGTGGGCTCCACCATTTGTTGTACGACTTGATTCTCGCCACGGGTTCGAACCCGCCCGTGGTGTATTACGGTGCCGGCGCACGCAGCTACGAGTACGTGGCGGGCGTGCTTCCCGAAACGCTCGTGGCAGTGATCTCGTAGCGTTTCGTGATGCGAGCCGTGACGGAGATGGACATTTAGCGTCGCTTTGGCAGCCGCAGCCCTCGCTGCGCGAGATACATTGGGCCGCGCACGTCCCCATCGCCCAGCTATATAAAGCGCGTTGTGCCTCGTTAGTACAAATTTTTTTCTCTACGTTCAAGGACAAAGCTTGCTTACAAAGCACACCATGCGGCGCAGTGCCGCGGCCTTTGGGCCAGCGCTTTGGGGAAAGTCTCCGGCCGCAACTACGGAAACGTAACGGAAGTTAAACCCCGTTTGCAGGCGCCCGAAGCCGGCGGTGACCCAGAGTATCCCTGCACGCATTGCACTTTAGTGGGGTGCCAGCCTTCTTTTCATGCGGTGGATTTCTGCTTGTAATTCCTTCACAGCCAGCTCCTTTTGAGCCTTGTTGATTTTCAATGGTCGTGTACAGGCGCTGCAGATGTCCCCCGCGCTCAAAAGTCGATCCTGTCGCCCCACGGCGGGTGCCATGTTTGGAAGTCAGGGACTCTGAAGTCGCCGACGGGCGACGGCGTTTGTTCCCTCTCGTCTTTACGGAGGCGGGAGGTTTCTTTCGGCAGTGAGATGGCGAATCTCAAACCATAGTTATTGCGAGGAACCACTACTGTGGTCAACACAATGGAGCTTACTCTTGCCCTTGAATGTCTCTTCTTTCAAGTCCTTGGTCTGAGAGAGACCGCAGTGCAGTCAAATGCACGGGACTTTTTTCTCTTGCTCTTTTTCACTATTGGGACATGCAGTCTACATGCTGTTAGTATTCACTATGATGAAACAACAAAGCAAACATAGAGTCAAGCTCTGAGACCGTTTCACAGTCTGGAAAGATGGCTGGTTACATGTCGTGGACGAGAGTTGCAACCAATTCTGACGTGGATACTCCAAATGTCGATTGCATGGTTTGAATAGTGCACTAGAACACGAGACGAACGTAGTTACCTGCCTAGCGGTGTATTATACTATGTGAAAAGAGCGGAGGTGCCGCCAGACTGTAAAAAGAAATAGAAAAAAAAAATAAACTGACCATGAGTGAATGGAACTGGACATCTAGTCCATCTTCCACTGGCCAGTTAATGCAGAATCGGTGCCACTGGAGGTGCCTGCAAGCTCGGCCAAGTACAAAAACAACGTGGTGGCCATGTTGATCCAGTTCCAGAACTGCCAAGGATGCACAATCACGATGCTGTCCTTTGGGGCGCCGTTCCACCATCCCCAAAGCATCAACTCCTGGCCCAACTCGCCCTTGTACAGGAGCATCAAGTGAGTGTACACGGCAATGATGATGCACGGCGAGTATGCGTAGATGAGCTTGATGACGGTGGACGGCGGGGTTTTGTGGCCCACAAAAGGCAGGCTTGGCGGCGATGGGAGATCGCGAAGGTCCGAGGCGGAGGCATCGTCTAGATGAAGCGTGGTAACGGACGACGACGAGATCTGGCGCGAGCGGATCTGCGGCGTTCTGGGAGGCGAGTATGGAATGGCATGGTATAAGGAGGGGATGATCTTCGTGGCGGCAAAGAACACGCCGATGCGGTACGCCAAGTTGATGATGAGCGGCAACGTCAATTTCTGAACCGCCAGAAAGAAAAACTTGCCGACAGGCTTGAACGAGCGGGGGATATTAGACGCGAAGATGGGCAACGCAGACAGGATGCGTTCCGTCACGGGGTAGGGGATGCGCACAAGCTCCTTGCGGAAGTTGGAGGTGGTCTGGGTGAAAAGGTTGGCAATGGCCAGCGAGGCGTCTTGCGAGAGCACAGGGAACGTCTCGTAAATGCAACGAACAATGTAGGCAAACAAGAGAGACGACTCGATCATGGAGCCCTTGCCGGACATGATGCCGTAGAGGCCGAGCCCCATGGTAAGCGTCAAGAACGAGCCGAGGAGCGAGGCGTTGCCGAGCTCCAAGGAAATGGGGTTGATGTAGATCCGGTACAAGAAGTAAAGAGCGGCGGTGATGGTGGAGCCGCTGCCAATGAGCGAGACAAAGAGCCACGAGTCGGACTTGTAGTTGGTGAGCCAGTCCAAGGTTTGGCTGACGCTCTGAATCAACAAGAGCGTGCAGAAGCCCTCGGCAATGGTGAACACCAGTGTCATGTGCACGAGAAGATAGCGCCACGTGGAGATTATGAGCGGGTGGATGAAGTTGGCCTGCGAGTAGTACAGGAGGAAAAGCATCAAGATGCTGGGGATCACGAGATGCTGCGTGTAATATAGCGCGGTAAACACACGGAGCACGGCGAAACGGGCCGACAATAGGCGGATGGTGGTGAGCACGAAGTACATGGACATGAGAACGAGCGAAAACGACAAGCCGCAAACGACGCCGCCAACGTCGAAGGCAAGCGGGATTGTGAGCACCACCAACGCGAGGTAGGATATCGATAGGAGCGACTTGATCAAGTTTTTGATGTTCATGGTTCGGAAGGCGCCGGGAAATGTGAGGACCGAGAAGAGGCGGGCGATGGGTAATGGGTTTTCGAGCGGGAGGGCCGTGCGGCCGGGACACGGTAGAGGTTCTGGTGTGGGGGCAAAGGAGCGGCAATAACAGCCTGGGGTTTCGAAGGGCGTGGGTGGAAAAGAAAGATGCAATCGAAGCGACAAAAACGGGGTGGTTGTTTGGAAGAAAAGATTGGGCGCGGGAGGCAGGGAGGTGGGCAGCGGGAGGGCTGGTGCGGAAAGGCGGCGGCAGGACCAGAGCGCTGGCGCGAGACGGGGCTGAAACGGAGCTGAAACAGGGCAACCTGAAACGGGGCTGAAACACAGGGCAGTGAAACACGGCTGAGGCGTCTTCGATACGGCCGCAAACACCCCGGACGCCACACCCCGACGTGCCCAGCCGCCAGCACGAGACCAAGCACCCGCGCGCACGTGACGGCGTCTGCGCTGGCGCCGCCGTTTGGAAAACGCAATTCGTGGTGCACGGGTGCGCGTTGCACACATCGCGGCCCGGCGGCATCTCATCTCTTCAGCATGCCACCACATCATCGCAAGCACCGCCGCCCCGGCGGCGACAGCAAGGACGCCGCCGCGGCCAAAAAGCACCGGCCCAACCACGGCCGCACGCAGATGCGGAACGTCACGCGCACAGCTCGCCGTGACACCCCGGAAATCGCCGAAGACGCACCCACAAACGCATCGCTGGATGAAGAGCCCTCGGACGCTCCCCCAGCCGCCGCCAGCGCCTTCGACGGCGGCAAGGCGTACGACGCGTTGTTGACGCTTTTGCGTGCCGACCACAAGGACAGCGTGGCGGTGCCAGCGGCGGCCAAGGCAGCCGGAACGGGCGCCGAAACGGCCGACATCGAAGACCCCGCCGAAGACGCCATTGCCGGCGTCAATATGGAGGAAAGCGACGGCGCCAGTGACGACGACGCCGAGAGCGGCAGCGACGACGACGGAGACGCCGCGGATGGCGCCGCCGCCGCCACGGCCGCGTCCAACGACCCGTTCGAAACGCACTTCAACGCGGTGCTGGAAACCGTCATCGACGAAAAAGCACGCCAGCTCCAGGCCGGCAAATGGACGGCCGGCGGCCGCACGGCGATCGCGGAGCTGGCGTACGTCGCCACGGAGCAGCAGCCGCCCGGCGGCGCGTTGCCGTCGCCCATGGACGGGCAGCAGGCGCCTCGGCGCTTCAGCGAGTTCCCGCAGGTCCGCAAGCGCCTCCAGGAGGCGTTCCAGGCGCTGCACGCCGACGAGCTCTCGCCCACGGAGGCCAGCCTCCTCCACAACATGCTCCAGTACAAGGACGTGCTTTTCCCGAGCCAGACGCACACGAACCGCTCGTACCAGAAGCTCTATCTTGCGCATGTGCTCAACCACACGTTCAAAACACGGGACCGGGTGGTGCGCAACAACGAGCGGCTCCGGGCGTTCCAGGACAAGTTGAAGAGCGGCGCCGTGCCGGCCAACACGCCGGAGCCCGAGCTCCGGGACCAGGGCTTCACGCGGCCCAAGGCGTTGATTCTCCTTCCCACGCGCAACGCCGCGTACGAGGCGGTGGAAACGCTCATCGGGCTCTCGGGCGCCCAGCAGCAGGAGAACCGGAAGCGGTTCACGGCGCAGTTCCACCAGGCGGGCGGCCCGCCGGCGTCCAAGCCCGCGGACTTCCAGCGCATGTTCAAGGGCAACTCCAACGACTTCTTCACGCTCGGGCTCAAGTTCACGCGCAAGTCCGTCAAGCTCTACTCGTCGTTCTACCTGGCGGACGTGTTGATCGCGTCGCCGATCGGCCTCTCGATGATTCTCGAGGACCCCAAGCAGTCCCGGCGCGAGTACGACTTCCTTTCGTCGTTGGAGATCGTGGTGCTCGACCACGCCAACCAGATCGAGATGCAGAACTGGGACCACGTTCTCACGGTGCTCAAGTACGTCAACCGCATCCCCAAGGCGTTCCACGGCGCGGACTTCTCGCGGATCCGCATGTGGGCCATCAACGACCAGGCGCCGCTTTTGCGGCAGACGTTGGTGTTCTCGGAGTTCGCCACGCCCGCCGTCAGCTCCGTCATTTCCCGGCTGGCCAACATCGCCGGCCGCGTGCGCTACCGCGCGGTGGTGGACTCCAAGGCGTGCATCATGAACTCGGTGGGGTTGAAAATCAAGCAGATTTTTCAGCGCTTCGACGCGCCCGACCCGCAGACAACCTTCGACGCCCGCTTCAAGTTCTTCGTCAACTCCGTGTTGCCGTCCATCACCAAGCAGTCGTCCTACGAAGACGGGCTCCTCATCTATATCCCGTCGTACTTTGACTATGTGCGCGTCAAGTCCCACATGAAGCGCCACACCAAGCACGACTTTGCCTCCATCGACGAGTACTCGTCGCAGTCCAAGGTGTCGCGGGCCCGCCACAACTTCAGCGTGGGCAGGGCCAAGATCTTGTTGTACACCGAGAGAATGCACCACTTTCGCCGCTTTGACATTGCCGGCGTCAAGAACGTGGTCATCTACGAACCGCCGCTGAACCCGCTCTTCTACAAAGAGCTTCTCCGCTTCGTCGGCAAGTCCGTCTACAAGGGCCAAGCCGATGTAGACCTCTCGTTTGTCAAAACATTGTATTCCAAGTGGGACGCTTTGGCCTTGGAGAGAATCGTCGGCAACGACAGAGCCCCGGTGCTCTGCAACTCCGTCAACGAGATGTATGAGTTCCGCTAGCCGCCGGTGCTTGCTCCGCCGTCCCAGTGCACAAAATAGAAGCAGTCCCAGTACATAAGAAATAGAAGCAGTCCCAGTACACAGAAGCAGTCCCAGCAAATATGAAATGGAAGCCGCCCCAGTGAATAAGAAACAGAAGCCGTCTCAGTGAATAAGAAACAGAATCTGTCCGCCGAGTGTATAGTTCAAAGCTTGAGCCACAAGCCATAGATGAGTCAAGCATTAGTCGGTCAAGAAAATCAAGCATTATTCGGTCAGGCCAGTAGCTGGTCCATGGAATCAAATCTTGACTCCAATCCGTGATGCCGAAACTTCCCTCGCACCATATCACCACTCGGCAGAAGCCAGACTAGGCACTGAGCACGTTGAACGCCATCACGAAACACCCGATGGCAACGTAGGGGCTCAAGCGCTCCCCAATCCGCGCGAATTTCCAAAACACACCAAGAGCGCCGGTCTTGTTCTTGTCAAGCAACGCCGGCCATGTGGCGTGGACATACGTGCAAGTGCAGATTGCCAAAAGGATGACTAGAAGCAACGACTGGAAGTTGAAAAGAGCAGACTGGCAGGTGTTAGTAAGCGGCTCGCCTCGGGCTCTCCGTGCTTGCTGGCACGGGCGGCGTACGTACCATCTTTTGTCGTGTAGAGACGTTGTGGAAACGCAACTGGCGTTGACGAAGCGGCGCGCGGCAGGCCTGCCTGATGCTCTTCGGCCATGCTGCTGCTGCACCCACCCAAATGCTTTCCTGGGGGGACGCCTGTCGTTTTTATAATTCCGGCCTGTTTCAGATTATGCATCTGGTCATGTTTCCTCTGTGACTTTCAAGCTGCTCCAAAATTATAAATACGCTTGCATATCCTCTGCATCCGCTGCCGCCTGCGTTGGCTGTGCGCGGCCCGCCCCACATTACAGCCATCTGATGGCCACTGGCGGCACCCACCTTCACCACGAAACACCATGAGCGACGAAATTGACCAGTCATCGTTTGCCAGCATCTTGGCCGGCATCAAGAAGATGCGTGACGACTACGAGATCCAGGTGCCCCAAAGAAGAGCAGGCCCAACTGCGGCAACAACCGAGAACGCCTCCAGTCCAGCGCAGGACAACGGCAACAATGCCAAAACCGATCAAGGGGACCCAAACGCAAAGGCTGCCCGTGACAGTAACGGCTCGGTCTCTGCATCTGCAACTCCTCCCGTCGGGCGCCCGCTCAATCAGCTGCGCCGCAGGGCTCCTCGTGCCAACGTCCACTCTTACACGGCAGTTCAAGTTGCCCAGTCACAGAAAGGAAACCCCCTTTTGGAAAGCCCGCAGATGAAACTAACTTCTTGGGCGTACAATGGCGACATCTTGCTGGACTACTACATCAACGCCACGTTGCAGGTGCTTTTCCTCTCGCTTAAATACCACAAGCTCCGTCCCGAATACGTATGGCGGCGTTTGGAGAAGCTCCGGGGCGGTGCTTCTACCAGCACGAGCCTGGTGGTCGACGAAGCGCTCCGGGTCTTGTTGGTGGTGGTGGACATAGACTCGCCGCAGGATCAGCTTCGGTCGCTCCTGGTGATGTGTATCAAAAACGACCTCACGATGGTGGTGGCGTGGTCCTTCGAGGAAGCGGGCATGTACATCTCTGCACTCAAGAGAAACGAAATGGCTCGGGACAAGCTCGACTCGTCCATTCAGGGTATCAAAAAGGGAGACTACGGTTCCAACATCGTGGAGAGCTTGACCACGGTCCGCGCTGTGAACAAGACGGACGTTGCCAATCTCTTGGCCAACTGCCGCTCTTTCCGCAACATTGTTCACCAGTCGTCGCAGGGAGACGGGTTGTCCAGCATACCAGGCTTGGGTGATCGCAAAGTGCAAAACTTGCGGGCGGCTTTCAACGAGCCTTTCGTGTACAATCGAAGCTACGACTAGGTCTACTGCTCCAGGAAGCCTTGGCGTGCAAGATTTTAAGGCAGCCGCTGTGGTGTGCTTCGTAACGCTGTCTGTTATTATGTACGCTATCTGCTGCTGTGTACAGCGATCTATTGTGCTTGCTCTTTCTGGTCCTGCTCCATCATGGCTTTCCGCAACAACAAGTTGATGTTGTTCATGATATCGTTTTTCTGGACAAGAATCTCCTTCAATTTTTTGGAGTCGTCCTCCAACTTCTTGTGCTTCTTCGAGTACACGGCCTTGGCCTCGTCCGCTTGCTTCTCAACGAAGTATCCTGTGCCGATGTCCACCAAGTACTTGCCCTTCTCCTTGATCTTTCCCGGCAAGTATAGCGAGCTCGTCATGGGCACAAGCAAGTCCGTTTCCTTCAGCAGCTCCATATTCGTGATGCTGGTGATGCAGTCCTGGAGCTTGGCCTGTGCCGTTTGGAGAGCCTGGAGCGATTGTGTGAAGTGCTGGATTTCCTGCTCGGTGGACTTGCGGATTTCGACGAGCTGCTGCGGCTGGAGCTTGGTGAGGTCGATTCGCTGGCTCATGTTGTGTTTGGGTGGAACGGATTCACGGCGCTTCGACGTTGGAAGAATTTGAGCGAAACTAGCCGTTGGAACTACAGGCGCGCGCCGCTCGCTGGTGCACGGCCACACCGCAGATAAAGCTAAGGAGGCTCCGAAAGCGGTTGTAGCCGGCGGCGGAGCCGGCGTCACTCTCCGATCCCACCCAGCAATTTGCCCAATTTTTCCGCCGCCGCTCCACGATTCGGCGCCGGCGGTAGGCAGACAGCCACCAGCCGCTGGCGCGCCTGCGACATGATCTCCGCCCGCACCAAAGCATCGAAAGCAGTGCCTTTACATCTTCGGCGACAATGGGAAACGACGGCGGAACGATCGCAAAGGGACAGGATTTACGAGCCGTCTATGGCGGGGCCACCGAACGGGCTGCCGAGCAGCCGGCCACCAAAAATGCCCAGTTCACGGTGTGCGGGCTCTCATCGCTCCCTCTATGGGAGAACGGGCAGGGCCACGCGGCGGTTTCGGACCACAAGGGCGTTGTGTTCCGCAAGGAGAAGGTGTTGGAACACTTGATACTGCGGAAGTTGGCAGCCACAACGACTCAGAGCCACCTCAACAGCTTAAAAGACGTGGTGGACTTGACCATTCAGTGGACCGCGGACGGCACGCCCGTTTGCCCCGCGAGCGGGGCCCAAAACACAGACCACGTTCGGTTCAGCTACTTGCGGCCCTGCGGGTGTGTGATGGCCCACAAGGTGCTCGTGGATCTACGTGAGGCTCAACGCTTGCTGGCAACCGAGGAGACGTGCGGCCGGAGCGAGTGCCCTATCTGCGGGGCCATCTTCGAGTTCAATCACGATGTTGTGATCATAAACATGGACAGAAACGAGAGCCATGCCCAGTTCAACCAGCGCATGTACGAGCACTTGCAGAGGCTTGGTTTGAGCCACAGCAAGAAGGGAAAGGGCAAGAAGGGCAAGAAAGGCAAGGCTCTGACTGCCGCCCAAACCTCGGCGGCGGGTAAAGTGGTTAAGGCCGGAACAGTGCTCAAGGCTGCTGACAAGAAAAGCTAGGCGAGGGCTCTGTGGCTACAGGCAGGTGACGAAGTTACCCTCGATCCATAAATTCATTCATTCGCTATGTACAAAACGATCCAGGCAGCCGGCGCATCACTTTTTCTCCTCGGAGGCACGAGCTTGGTCATAGTCGGCCTTGTCGAAGGTCAATTTGTTTTTGTTCATCTTGGCATAGTCGGAGTTTGCATACAAGTTGAAGACGATGCTGCCGGTTCCAACCACTGTGATGCCGAAAAGGCCCAACACGAACGTTCTGTGGACGGCGTCAGTAGCACGAACAATGAAGGGAAGCTGACTCATGGTGTGGAGGGAAGCGGAGTGTTGGCGGTGGCGCCATGGTGATGTGCGCTCGAAAATTTGAGGGGCACGTGACTCCCAGCTACTAGTCTCGCTTCCAGTTACATTTTAGTTTCTCCTCCAAATCTACTCTCCGTTTCTGCTCTCCATCGTTCTCTGCAATTCTACTCTCGGTTTCCCTCTATTTTCAAATTCTCGTGCCTATACCCTGCAAACTGCTACAACAAGTACAGCAACCACTTGCCGTTGATGTAGCCGTGCTCTATGAGCCCGGGGTTGGTGTAGACCAACTCGGGCAACCAGTCCTTGTTGTACTGTCTGAAGACGTTCTTGAACTCACCATCCACGTCTGGGTCCACCAACTTGGAGATGATGATCTCGAGAATGTCTCTCGAAAGCAGGTTGATTGGAGAGTACCAAGGCACGCTGGTGTCCGACGGATTGGACAACGCATCGGACGTGGACAAAATGGAGTCTGTGATGGTGTGGAGAGCCAGGTCGAAAGCCTGGGTGTCGACGGCGCCCACCGGGGACTCGCCGGTGTTTTTTGAGCCGGAGGCCGGCGGGTTTTTACGCAAGGCCTCGAAGTTGCCGAGATCAATGTCGACCGGGAACTGTCTGGGCTGGATGCCCTTAATGATGAATTTCTTTCTGGCCGGCTGGGTGGGGTCTGCGGACGGGATGTTGACCACCATGGCCTCGGAGTTGGGGAACGCGGAGGAGACGTTCTTGATGAAGTCGACGGCCGGCAACAAGTTGGGGTACGTCTGCTTCATGCGGTCCTTCCAGATGGCCTCGAACTGGTGTTCGTAGGACTTCCAGAGCGAGATCTGGGTCACCTCGCCGGCGCTGGGGTCGCTGGCGCCGTCGGGCGCCGCCACGAGCAGCTCGTAGCAGCAGCGGAGCCACGTGGTGGCACGGAGCGGCTCCGGGAACGTGACGATGATGTTGTAGAGCTTGTCGGGCAAGCGGGCGGTGGCGGTGGGCAAGCCGCTGTATGTGGAGCGCTTTGTGAGCAGGAGCGGCACGGCGGTGTGGAGCTTGGCCGGGTCCACGAGCGGCAAGCGCGAGACAATCAAGTCGGGCAACGCCTTCAACAACACGTGCAAGTTGCGCTTCTCGCCGGCGGCCTCCACAAGCTTGCGCAAGCGGTGGAGCTGCGACGCGGCCACGGCCAGCTTGTATTGCACGTGCAACGCCTCCGACAGCACGTACTGCTTCAAGAATAGCAACGCGGTGTGGGTGAGCTCGTCGTCGTTGATGAAGAGACAGCGCACCACGACGTGGAGGTGCTCGGGCTGGAGCGCGTCGATGCAGTTGTTGACGTCGGGCTCGTCGGCGCTGCGCAGCGCCGTGGCGTTGGCGCCGCCCAAGTAGAGAAGGTGGCACAAGCACTTGATGGCCACCACCAACACGTGCTTGTCGGTGGTGCCGGTCAACACGGTGAGGAGCTGCGCAAAGAGCGGGTCGTTTTTCGGCGTCTCCACGTAGAAACACGTCACGGGGTCGAGCACGTCCATGAGGTACCCGAACGACTCGCGGAACACGTCGTTGTTCTGAGCCGCCAGGTGCAGCTGTGTGTGCGGGCGGTAGAGCCAGCCCACCAAGAATCGGAGCACCTCCACCGCGCTGCGCCGGAACTTGGGCTCCTGGCTGAGCCACTGCTGGTTGGGCAAGTCCTGCGCCGCGTTGCGGAGCGAGAGGAGCGCCTCCACGCTGATGGAAAGCATCAGCCGCGTCACCTGCTGGGCCTTTCCCTCGGCCAAAAGGTGGTACGGCTTCACCACAAACGCAATGAGCTCGTGACCGAGAAACGCCGACGTCGAGAAGTCGAGGAACTTCGGCTCGTTGCACGAGTAGTACGTCAACGTGCTCAATGCGTGCTCGATTTCCGACTCGATTCCGGACTTGAGCGACATGATGATGCGCTCAAAGGGCGCCGCGCCCATGTGGCCGGCGCCGTGGAGATCCGAGGGCCCGGGGGTGAAACCGGGGGCGGCGGTGTCCAGCATGGACACGCCGAAGCGTGCGACGCCCTGGACGGGGACGAGAGACGGCGACATTGTGGTTTTGGCGAAAAGAGGAGGCGTGTTTTTCTGTTGAAGCGGCGGTGCGCGCACGCTGGAGGTCACGTGAGGACCGTGGTCTGGCCCTGGGCTTCCCCTGCTGCTGTTTGGTTCTGCTATTTCTTGCGTGCTCTTGCTTCTTGCACTCCTCTGTTTTCTCATCACTCTTCTTCTTTTCCGTACTGCCTCTTCCTGCTCCCGCTCTTTCCTCCCTTCCATGATGGTGTGTATTTTGATACATAGTGCGCGCGAATGTCTCACGCGCCATTAGATTGGCGCTCACGCCTTTTCGCTGACGCTGCCGCTGCCGCTCTGCGTGTACGGCTCCATGCCGTCAAGCACTAGGGCATGCTCCTCGTCCGACGTGTCATCCACGGTCTTGGCGGGTCCGTGGTACTTCTTGTGTGCGTAGATGTAGTAGTACGCCAAAGAGAGAATCCACACTCCGGGCGTGATGACACACGTGTAGTTCATCGACTCCTTGTCGGGGTTGGTGTCCGTGGGGAACATCACCATCACGATGGTGTACGCGATAAACACCGTCGACGTCCAGCCGTTGACCCTGCTCCAGAACTCGCCCAAGAAGAACCTTCCTGGAACAAACTTCTCCCTCATGTACAAGAGACGCAAGAACGTTGGCATTCCCCAGGCGAAGTAGTTACCGGCAATGTAGAGTGTGAACAAGGCGTTGGCGGCCGTTGTACCGATGAGACACAAAAGGCCAATCACAATGGCTGCGACACCGCCCGTGATGACTGCGTGGATTGGCACAGACAACTTCTTGTTCACCTTCTTGATCCACCACGACATTGGCAAACCATTGTCACGGGCGAAGGCAAAAATCTGACGCGAAATGGCGGTGAGAATGGAGGCTCCCATCAAGAACTGCGCAAACGCAATGAAGACCATGAAAAACAACGCCATCTTCTTTCCCTGGCCGGGCGTGGTGTCGAATGCGTCGTAGATGATCTGCGCCATGGGCTGTCCGAACTTGGAGCCCAAGATGTGGCCCTCAAGGTCGTCGGTTTGGATGCAGAACATCGTGACAATCATCAAGATGAAGCCCAAGATTCCGCAAGCAGAAATAGAGCCGATGATACCGATAGGGATGGTTCTGGTGGCGTTGGTACACTCCTCCGACATGTGCACACACGAGTCAAAGGCTCCAATGGTCCAGATGGCAGGCAACCATGCTTGCGAAAGTTGCACCCATCCAACTGGGAAGGACGTCAACGAGTCAAACTCGCCAAAGACGTACGAAGCTGACTTGAAGGAACCTCTCGAGGCGGCAATTGGCATGGCAATGATGAATATCACGATGAGCACGACATTCACGATGATTGAGGTCGTTTGAAGCCAGGCGCAATGCTTGGACGACGCACATGTGAGAAGTATGTGGGCAATGACACACGCAACGAAAACGCCGTATGTCTTGGCCGCCGTGATTTCAAAGTCACCGTCTTTGGCAATCACAACGACCGACAAAAGCTCTGTGGCGAAGCCATAGTCAACGGAACAGAGAGCCCCGACCAATGCAATCGAGTTGGTGTTGCCAACGACGTAAGAGATGAGCGACTTCCATCTTGGTGGAGCGTAGAAGTTGGTCCAGTAGTACAACCCACCACTGGTAGGCTGGAAAGAGGCATTTTCACTCATGGCGATACCAATCGAAAGAATCAACATCGACGAGATGAGCCAGCCCCACACGGCTCCGGCTGGGCCAGCTATTAGCGCAGTGCTGAGAATGGACGCGATTGAGGGAAGCAACCCCATGATGGAAAAGGCCACACCAAACACTTGGACGGTGGTGAAGCGTCTCTTTAATTCGGGCTTGTAACCGATTTGAGCCAAAAGCTCGTTGTCGTCTGTGGAGAAAATGGCATCGATTCGAGGAGCCTGGACGTTCTGGATGTTGTTGAAATACTTGGGGTCCGATGTGACAGCCTCCAAGATCTGCTCTCCCGAGAGGATTGGAATTACTGGTTCCATGGTCAGGTGAGGATGCAATTAATTCGCTGATGAGCCGCTGACGGAGCCGGACCAATCCCCGTATATATGCTTTTTTTCACGCCCCGTAGGCGGGTGCATTAGCGAAATGGGAATGGATGCCTCATTCCTGTGTCTCGCTTATCTTGGACGGTGCCTGGAGTCCCGTCAAGTAATCCTTCAGATACGCCAAATTCCCCAACAATGCGCATGGCAACGCCGCCGCGCCCAAATCGGCCCGGTCACACCTCCGGTGGCACCACAAGCGAGCACGGGGCGAGTACAAAACTGGCTTTCTTGACGGGTGTAAATTTGGCAGCTTGAGAAAGCGCTTTCGTGAACTGGAAGCTCCGCGGAAGTGCCCATTCCGATGCCCGGCAGCCCTTATCTCGCGCCCATCGCAATACACAATGCCGCGGTGATGCTATCAATTTCCCGGCAGCCTGGCTGCAGGACCTGGGCCTTCTGAGTGACGAATGTCTTAAAATGATCTCACGGCCACAGTTTGGGCGTGAAAGCACACCACTTATCTTATGGGAACTCTCTCGTTAGCGCGGGCATTTCGGCCATCTTTTTTTTTTTTTCTTGTTTCGATTGGCCATCCTCTCTGCGCCCGCACATCATTGTGTGTTGAGGCTGCGCTGGTGCCTGGCACGCGCGATGAGAAGCGGGAAACATGCTGACGCTGCCAGGGCAAGTTTTAGCAGCCCCAGCCGTTTTGTGGTGATCATTAAGTAAAGGTAGCAAACAATCCTGCAGCACAGGCGGTTTGCCCCACTCCACTATCGCCGGGTAATGCGAGCGCACCCGTCCACCGATAAGCTCAATTGCTTACCCTTTTGGGCGGTGCCTCAAAACTTCGGCGCGGCCAAGATCGAGATAGACCAGCGTCGAGGCCTCGGAGCCACAGATGTGCCAAAGGCGACAAGGAGCCGATCTCTGTCGGACCAGCCGGACCGCTTTTTCGCTGCTGTTGGGAATTCTTGGTTTTCCACAGATCGAACAAATCTTGTTTTCTCAGCCCTTCTGGCGGGGCTATGAGAATCCGCTGCTTGGAATCCTCTGGTCCATTTAGGCGGTGGCAACGCGGGAAACAGTACCGGCGCCCCTGGGAATCTCGTGGCTTGCCTCGGGCATCCTATTGACTAAACGCAGCCAAATTGTGCTGGGATGGGCTGACTTTATATGTTTCCTGAAATTTGCTCACCCCTGAATTCTGTATGGCCCCGGACGCGGCACGGCGCTACTATGACTAACAACTGAACCGCCGAGCGCAGTTTGACCGAGACACCCATGTTTGTGTCCCAAACTTGCTCGTTCCACGGCTACCGGAATTGTGGCCAGGAATGGCAAGAGCATTTTTGACTGCTCCCGGCAGCGCCTGGTTGCAAATAATGCGACAGTGACAGGGCTTCCGCCCTGCGGTCACGTGCACAAAAAGCCCGTCCGCGCAGCGGTTGCCTCATCGCATACCGTACGAAAGGCCTGCACCGGGCGCCAGTGGTCGCGCGCTATAAAAGCCTACCGACTTCCGCACAAAATTTTCACTCCACACCCGTTCACAATGGCTACGTATGTGCCTACCAAATCATCACCACTTTATGCTGGCATGAGTTCAACTTAAGGTCTGATGTGTCGAGAATGATCCCAGCTGTCTTCAGCTGCGGCGTTCTCGGCTAGGGCGTGGGATCAGCTAACCGTCGAAGGCTTCCTTTGGCGGACTTGTCCCATGTTTCAGTTTTTCAGCTGTTCCCTGGAGCTTCGGCTTCTTGTGAAAGCGAAAAACAAAGTGAAGCCGTGTTGCTGCGCCTGCGCTGCCACATGCTGTTCTCTGCTCGTGTTGAAGAACCTGCTTTTACTGAAGAGGCTGCGTCGTCTTTGGACTCGCAGCATTTCCCTAGTAACATCTGCTCTGGTTGGAGCCTGCTGGCGCCGTTCCAGACCGGCTTACTAACAGCTCAGTACTTTGAAACCAGAGACTCAAATCAAGAAGGCTAAGACCGACCAAAAGGTCGTCGAGAAGCGTGCTGCCGACAAGGTCGCCAGAAGAGCCGTATGTTAAATTTTTTGCACGTTTGTGCCCCTCTGCAGCGATATTTTTGAAGATGATACCAAAATTTCGAAATGACTAGCTCAAGCAATGTTGTCGTTCAGTTAACCATCTTTCGGGACTGAGAAGATATGCAGAGAGGCGGAACCGTTTCGGGACCATTACTAACAAATTAGGCCAACAAGGAGAAGAGAGCCGCCATCTGCGAGAGAACTGCTGCTTACAACAAGGAGTACAGAGATGCTGAGCGTGCTGTCATTGACGCCAAGAGAGAGGCCAGAGCCACCAACAACTACTACGTTGAGGCTGAGCCAAAGTTGGTTTTCGTCATCAGAATCAAGGGTATCATGAAGATCCCACCTAAGCCAAGAAAGATCTTGCAGTTGTTGAGATTGACCCAAATCAACGCCGGTGTCTTTGTCAAGGTCACCAAGGCCACCTCTGAGTTGCTCAAGTTGGCTGAGCCATACATCACCTACGGTTACCCTAACTTGGCCACCGTCAGAAAGTTGCTCTACAAGAGAGGTTACGGTAAGGTTCGTTCCCAAAGAATTGCTTTGTCTGACAACGACATCATCGAGGCTGCTTTGGGCAAGTACGGTATCGTCTCCATGGAGGACTTGATCCACGAGATCTACACTGTTGGTCCTAACTTCAAGCAGGTCAACAACTTCTTGTGGCCATTCAAGTTGTCTAACCCTAACGGTGGTTTCAGAACCAGAAAGTTCTTCCACTTCATCCAAGGTGGTGACACTGGTAACAGAGAGCAATTCATCAACAACTTGGTCAAGCAAATGAACTAAGTGTGAGTGGATTTAATTTTCTTCTTTGTTTTGAAATGAGCCGTTTTATGTACGCTGTAATAGAACACTCATTTGTTTCCTCTAGGTATACGGATATTATATGAATAGTTAATTTGGATGTAGCATGGAAAGGTGCACGCATGAGAAGCATCGTTTGGTCTATGAGAAGTGTCGTTTGTTGGAAAGCGTATCTGTCTATTGCAATACTCAATTTGGGTGCTATAGCTGTAAGAGGCGCTTTGTCGAAAGTGACCCCGGCTGTTCAACACGACTCCAGCTGCTTCAACAAGTAAAAGTAAAAATGGCAAAAAGATTGCAGCACCACAATTTCACACATGGTCTCCCACTGCATTACTCACTGTGGCTCTAAGTGGCTTAACTAACGTTGATCGGACGGGAAACAGTGTTCTCCACTTGATATGGCCGCAACCGAAAGATGTGTTTTTCAGTGTTATACACTGTGTATGTTGTGTGTTGTATTTCAGATGTAGCTTTGGACTTTGTTTATTTATACTTTATATGGCTTTGTAGCAGATCTTTGCCCCTCTTGTGCTGCTCGCTTTGGCCACCGCATAGATCTGCGCCTCACCCGGCTCTTAAACTTGATGTGTTACTCTATTTTCTCTAGTATACAAGTTTGTCCAGCTGACGCTCAAGACTTCTGTTTCTTGCCAGCAGCCACAACATCTCATAGTCCCTTTGACCAGACAGCTGTGCATAGTTTGGCTCACTTGAGCTGCTATCCAGCTGGAAAGCGCCATCAGCTGTATTAAATGCCTTCAGCTGAATCAAATACACAAGCTGCACACGTCTCCAACGGAACCAATGAGCCATCTCCAGCGGAACCAATCAGCCATCTCCAGCGGAACCAATCAGCCATCTCCAGCGGAACCAATCAGCCATCTCCAGCGGAACCAATGAGCCATCTCCAGCGGAACCAATCAGCCATCTCCAGCGGAACCAATCAGCCATCTCCAGCGGAACCAATCAGCCATCTCCAGCGGAACCAACAGCTGCACCAAATGTTTCCAGCTAAAGCGGCTCAGCGTACAAATCCACATGTTTCCATCAAAACGTCGCCTCAGTACCCGAGCCATTCTGCCGCCTGGTAGTAAACGTACTCCACCGCCGGAAACTCCATGAGCCACGAAAAGCCCACCTGCTCATCCAAATCTTCCACACTCCACACGTAGCCGAGCGGAAGCGCACCCGCCGTCGTGGCCGCCAACAAGACGTAGTAAACGACCCTCAAAACGCTGAGAAACAAAAAGGCAAGTGCCCAAACGCTGGCAAGCCTCACAAGCGTGCTGCCGGCACCGCCGCTGCCGCTGCCAAGCCCGAAAAAGCTGAGAAGAGGCAAGATTGCCCATTCAACCGGCCCGTCCGTCCACGCGGGCCAGCGCTGGACAAAAACGGGCACGCTGGGCCGCTCGGTCTTCAACCGGCGTTCGAGAAGCTCAATGAGCCGCTCCTGCTGCTCGATGGCTCGCTGCATCGACGCCATCTCGGCCGCCGAGGCGTTCGCGGCCCGAAGCCGCTGCTCGTATCGCTCGAGCCGGGCCGCGACAGCGGCCACGGCGTTCTGCCGCTCCAGCTCTGCAAGTTCCGTCTGTTCCGTCTTGCGGAGCTCCTGGCGGAGTTCTTGGAGCTCTTGGAGCTCTGGTTGCGGTGCCGACCCGCGCATGGACGGCAGAGGTGTTCGGCGGAACGGAAGCTGGGCCAAGAGCGCCGATATCCATCCAGATCGAGTTTCCGGCCCGGTGCTGGCTGGCAGGGGCTTGCAGTCACTCTCAAGCTGCGAGGCGGCCGAGCGGATATTGTCGCCTAGCGCCGTGCGGCCGTTTTCGGGGTAGCCAAGCAGTGTGCGGTTGTTTTTTGTGTAGTCGAGCGGCAGACGGGTCTCTCTGGCGTCGTCAAGCGGCAACCGGCTGTAAGTGCTCGTGCCAGGCTCCTTCTTTGAAGCAAACCTGTTTTCTGTGCTTGAAAGCGGCTCGTATGCGTTGCTGAAGCGCGCGGGGCGCTCGTCCCACGCGTTTGCTGATTTTGTGGGCTCGTGTTTTTGCCGGCTGTCTCGGAGCGGCTCCAGCAGCTGGCCAAAAATCTTCCACCGGCCAAACCACGTCAGGTTGTCGCTGTCTTTCTCGCTGTTGCTTCTGCCGTTTCGGCCATATCCGCCGTTTCTGCCGCTTCGGTTTTCGTTGTTTCTGTCGCTTCGGATTTCGTCCTTTCTGTCACTTCGGATTTCGTCGTTTCTGTCACTTCGGATTTCGTCGTTTCTGTCGCTGCGGCTTCGGGAGGCTCTCCACTCGGCGCCGGTGCTGCCATGGACCGGTTCTGGCCTGTAAGAGCCGGGAGGGGCCTGGCGCAATCTGTGGCGCCGAATAAGTAACGACGCGTCTTCCGGCGTGAGAGAGGCACGCTCCCGTAGAAGCACCGCCACCGACGGCGTGTGCGTGAGGCGGAGAAGAAACGGAGCAAACTCGTTTTCGTATAGTCGAAGCTGCGGCCGTTTGGCCACCATTTGCCGGAGCGGTTTGATCTCGCTGGCACTCAAGAGGTTTTCGATTGACAAGAGGGACTCCAAGCATTTTAGGAGCTGGAAAATGTCGCTAATGGCAACGAAAGGCGCCTTTTTTGTCGTGAAGTCCCCCCAGCATAGGCTGAGAAGCTCTGCGTAGCTCAGGGACATCGTCAACGTGGGACGCGTGTGAGGGACGCGTTTGTTGGATTTTTTGAGGGCGTATGAGGCTTGAATAAAGGTTGGTCGGGGCTGGTGTTTCTTTCAGATGCCGCTGGTCCTTTTCAGTTTTGTCCTAGCCCGCAGGATGAGATTTGTGGTGGTCACAATGTTTTTCGTAGTTTCGCTGCTGCTGAAACACCATCTCCATGTTATTGTCAGACCCGTACACCGTGTGATCACGTCGTGGCCAACGAGATCCGAAAACGCCTAGTCTGGCCTACTTTAACGAGTTTTTTTGGTTGGTCTTTACCAGCAGTTGTGCCTTTACTACATAGCCACATTCAGGGCGAATTTTTTTGTTTGCAGAAGGCTGAATTTATTTGCAACGGCAAATAAGCTCGGCAGAAAGCAGCACTGATAGGCCATTCACGGCGTAGTCTCGGTTATTTATTATCCTTCCTGGTCATAGATTGCTTTTTGTACCTGAGCATCGCTTCCCTCTGGTGCCTGGGCGTCGCTGCTTGCTGGATTTGTGGTTTTGATAAACATGTGATTAGCTTCGAGCCCGTTCGAAACATCCGTGGCCTCGGTGCCCGCGACCGAATTCACGCTGCTGGAATAGCCGATTTCGTGGTCTTCAGGGTGCAAAGAAAACGCCGTTTCTGAAACAGTGCCGTGGCCATTCTCAAGTCCAACAGACAATTTGTTGACCTCTTCCGTGGGAACAGGCGCAGAATCATGTTTCTCGGCGGGAATAATCACTGGAGGACCGAACAGAGAGGCAGTGTTCGTGAGTGAATCGCTAGAAGTACGTGGTTCTGCCTCTGCTTCTGCCTCTGCTTCTGCTCCTGCCTCTTCTTCTGTTGCTTTTGGCTCTTGGCGGTCGATTGCAGTGTTCAAAAAAGAGCGGTCTCCCATTCTAGCATCGTAGGTTGCAAAGGCGACTGTTTCAGCGGGAGCCTCCGCTTTTTCAAGGCCATGGCTCGTTGTTTTGTGCAAACTGGTGGAAGAGAGCTCGTTGTTTTTCTCCTTCTGTTTTGGGGCAGAATGTGCCTCGAGCACCGGATTTGATGCGTCTTGTGCAAAAGGCACTTCTGATGGTGCAATCGTATCCTTTTTCGTGGGTTCTTCCAGCTCCAAATGTGATGAGCTTCCTGCAACAGGAACATTCTGTTTAGGTTGTGGAGGTTGTGAGTCTATGTCCATTGCATCATCCGCGAGAGCCTCTGCACCTCCTGGAAGCGATGAAATTTCAGAAGTGGCAGGTCTATTCGATTCTGCAGCCAATGACTTTTGGGCCAAAGCATTTTCAGCGCTTGTTGGGGGCTCCTCAAGCGCGGTCTCTGCAACACGCGGCACCTCTGGCTTTGGCTGAATAACATCGTCTCTAGTCCCATCGTTGTTTGCAAGGTGGCTTCCCGGCATAAGCTCGATGTTGGTTGTTGAAGCTTTAACGCTCTTGGAAACTTCTGGGGCGGCTGATAATTCGGCTTCGGCAGCGAGTTGCTCCTCTTGAGGAACCTGCGGCTCGGCTCTGAACTGAGCAGATAAATCAACTTTGCTGAGCAGTTCCATCAACGGGAGTAGGCTCAGGGTAATCGTGATGTGAGACCCAGAAAACTTGCGATACAAGAACATTGCAAAGAGGGGTCCGCCATCTCCGATACCATTCTCAACTTCCTCCAGAGATAACCACGCCTGTGCACGCGACACAACCTGCTCCATATTCTGAAGACATGCTAGTTCAACTTTGGGAACCACCTTCAACGATTCTGCAGAGAGTATCAACTTTGACAAGTCTGCGTCGGTGACTTTTCTACTGCTCAAACAGCCCGGGCCCTCCGCGCGGAATTTCTCGATGAAGAGACAGGCGGGACACTCGTATTTGTCGTCTTCGCCTCCGATCTGGCTCAAAGGCTCCACACATGAAACGTGATACCATTCATGGCACTTGTCGCACTCAATCATCGTGCCTTCTTCGAGATCCCGACACAAGCAGTAGCGGATCTGAACGTCGTCATCCACTTCAATGTCTTTCGCAAAGGCGTAAGCCGATGAATGCTCGAACTCATCCACGTCGAGCGGGTCAAATATTGTTTTGCATCTTTCTGTGATTGCATTTAACAACTTGACGAGGTTCAGATCGCATGCATACTTCACATTGGAGTTCGGCAACCTTTGCTTCTGAAAAACATTGATGTCCAGGAACTTTTCCTCAATCAACTTCAACCACGACTCCGCGGCAGCCTCGTGTGCCCGCACCTCGGTGTCGACGTAGTTAAACAGGCAGCTTTTGAGATCTTGCAAGATCTGCCTGACCTCATGAAGCGAATGCGGCTTTTCGGCATTTTTGTTGTGGTCAAAACTCTGCAAAAACCTGATAAACTTCTCCTGGCTTTTCAAAGCCACCAAGTCGTGATAGTTTTCGAGATTTACAAAAAGTCTCTCGTCGCCTTTTTGTCTTGACCGCTCCTCCATATCAGAGATTCGGGCCTCGAGCTCTTCCAAGTTGACCACGTTGAGCACTTTGTTTCTTTCGAGAAAAGCATGTGTCTCCTCTCCACACTTGACACCAGCAGCAATATACTCATCGATTTTCCTGAGCTTGGGCGCATCTTCGTTTGCGAGGACCGCCAGACCGCTTTCCCGAAACTGTTGTAAATCTGGTAGGGAGTAGATTTCCTTTTTGCCCGCAAACGGATCTCCTCCAGAAACAATCACATCATAGGTGCTGAGCCACAGGTTACGGTTTCTCAACCGCACCAAGAAGGTGAGAGAAGGTATTTTGATGCCAAACGACGTGCCCAAATTGATCATATCGTTCCACTCCATTGTGGACGCTGTGCCGAGCTTGATGAGCTGCCTGCAAGCACGGTCGAAGTTTTGAATTTCGTTTTTGTATTCGAGCACCTGCTCGAACTCGGGTGCGTAGAAATTAAGGCGGGGGATCTTATTGACGAGGTTGACCAACGTTTCGAGGCTTCGCAGCTGATCTTCCCTGATAATCTCGTCACCGCTTCCGTTTCTGATTCTCTGCTGATGCTTGAGGGCCAAAATCGATTGGCATTGCTCAATAATGTCTGACGATTCGTCAACGAAGCGTTGCAAGTTCAGCACACGCTCTTTGAAAGCATCGATCTTGAGCGCTTTGCTGAGGTTCTTTTCAGTATCGATCTTTCCAGTGCAAAAAATGTCAAACGTCTCTTTCACAGTCGACAATGCGGAGCAAATTTTCAAGCCCTCCAGGAGCAAAGCGCGATAGTTTTTCAAGTTGAGGCTCTCATCCGAGTTGACCAACTCTTCGTGCTTTGCAATCCAAGAGTCAAAGTCAACTGAGTAGCCGCTTAATGAGCGCAGGTATGCTTTGAGTTTTTCGTCCGAAAAAAACAAATGCAACTCGAAAAAGTAGCTGTTGCTGGAAAGGAGTTTCCCGAGCGCAGTCTCTGTCTTGTCGTCAGAAGAGTTGAGTTTTTCCATTTTTGCAACGAACGATTCAAGCGACATGACAAAGGATTCGCTCGAGACTGACGACTGGATCACTACCTTGCTCGGGTACGCGATGGAAAGATCGTCGTCGGCGACAAAGTCTGCCTCGGGAACATTTTTTTCTTCAATGGTGACCTCCTTGATTTTCATGAGGCTCCGGGCCCTCAGTCTGAGCTCCAATTCCTGTGTGACAAATTCGGATAGAAGAGCAGAGACCCTTGAGAAAACGTGGTCGCTGAACTGGATTTCGTTGCTGCTGCTTGATTCGAACAATTGGGCAAAGTTTAAAAGCATTTTGAAGATCAGGATGTTTGGGAGGATGCCTTGTTTCTGGAGCCAGTTTTCGGCGTCCTTTCCATAATCAAGCCACAACTCCGAGGCAAAGTTGACAGACTCGCTGATGCTGCATCCCAAAGGGATCTGCAACGAGTATGTCTTTGGATATTTGAACACCATTTCACCGGGCCGCTGGATCGTGGTTGTGAAGCGGATGCCTCTGGCCCGCAACATTTCGGGCGTGATGACGTACTCCTGGTTGTAAAAAATGTCTTTTTCTGCCGAATCGATGAGGCCCTGGAACCCCGCGTCTTTATGTTTGACTTTGGCGTCCGGGTAGGGCGTGACGATGTTTTCGAGCGAGTTCAAGAGACACTCGTACTGTGTGTTTGTGGTTTCGTCGTCGGTGTTGATGACGCTCATGAGCTTCTCGAACTGCCAGTTGGTGGGGTCGTGGTTGACGTTGACACAGGACAGCGAGGCATTTTGGGACGCCACGGTGTCTCTGACCAACTGTTCAAACTTGCCAAACTCCAGCTCGGGAATGAAGTACCACCGCTTGCTCTTGCCAAAGAAAAGATAGTCGCAGAGCTGCGTGAAGTGGTCCTCGCATGCCCAGTTCTGCGTTGCAAACGTCATGGAGATGTTGAGCGCCAGTTCCCGAAGGTCTGTGTTGCTCAAGTCCAGAAAGCCGTAGACGCCCATCAAAGAGTTGGGGAGAATCGGGATGTTGGGGAGGTTGAACGGATGCAAGGCCTTCCCGATCTCTATGCTGTTGTGGGCCGCATTGGCCGGATGTGCCGGTTGCTGCTGGTGGGCAAAGGCGTCTGGGGCGTCGCCGTTTTCGGGGCCCGCAGTGTCCAACTCAAGGGCGGCTTTGGTCAGCACGTTGGCGTAGAGAAGCGTTTTGAACGTGACAAAGTCGTCACCAAGCCGCGCGGAGCCCAGTTCCACGGAGCTGCTGGGAAGCCTGGGGCAGTTTTCGAGCTTGGCGAAGTCGCCGTTGTGGGTCCAGGCAAACAGCCAGAAAATGCGCTCGAGCTGGCTCTCGGAAATCGACTTGAGGTCGGCGAGGGACACCACCGGCGGCGGCGGGCCGAGCGGCAGTGGCGGCGGCTGCTGCGCCATGCTGTGGAAGTCGGGAAAGTTGGAGTTCAACAAGTGGTCCTGGAACTTTGCGTCCTTTTCGAAGTACTGGCGCAACGAGTAGGTGGTGGCCATTTTGCGGCTGCACTCGAGCCGAGAGGCGTCCTGGATGATGGACAGGAAGAGCGCAAGCCACTTGAGGTAGTTGTTCACCTGCGCTGGCGCTGCCATGGGCGTGACGAGGAGCTCGGGCTTGGCCGCGGAGCTGGCGCTGTTTCCATCGGCCGGCTGCTTGACCGACAAGATTAACGGCGTCTTCAAGTCGATCAAGTGGGGCTCGTTGAGGAGGAAGCCCTTGGCGGCCTTGAGCCGAACAGAGCGGCGGAACTCGGCCGAGGAGCCCAACACCAAGGGTGCGTGGTTGTTGAGTTTCCTGCGCTTGGCGGGCGGCGTCGAGTTAGCCTGTGGCGAAAGGGGAGACGAAGGTTTTGGCGGGGCCAAGAGTTCTGGTGCCGGAGACATTTCTGGCTGTGTGGAATGCGGTTCTGGCGGTGGACGTGCCGGAAGTGTTGGAGGGGGTGGATCCGTTCCCTCAAGCTGGCTCGGGTTTGTTATTGGATCGAGGCGATTTTCAACGGGCGTGCTCAACGGACCGACGGGAAAATAGGCCTGGGTGGGCACCGCCACGGCACCGGCGCCGGACGCAGCGGCCGGGTCCTCGCCGAGCAAGCCGGCAGCGTTGCGGCCCCAGTGGAGCTCCAAGGGATACAAGATTTTGGCGTAGGACATTTTGAGCGAGCTGCTCAACGAGCTGGTGATTTTGCCCTTGTAGCCCAACTCGCGGCCAATCTGCGCCCAGAGCTTTTTGTTGATGACCTCGGAGAAGCCGCCCTTGCGGTGGACCTGGCGGAAAAGCTCAAAAAGGTCCAACGGCCGCTTGTCCATCATGGGAAACTTGGTGAGGAACACGGGGAGCTTGGGCCGGGCAGCCGCCGCAGCCTTGGCCGGCGCCGGCGCCGGCACTGGCACAAGTGCGTCCGGGGCTGGCGCCTCTGCCTCTTGTTTGACCGTCGGCTCTGCTTTCTCTGTCTCTGTCTCTCTTTCTGTCTCTCGTTCTGTCTCTGCAGCGTTCTCTCTCTCTTTCTCCGCGGACTTCTCTATTTCTTCCTCCGCTGGCTTCTCTGTCTGTTTCTCCGCGGGCTTCTCTGTCTCTTTCTTCACGGCTTTATCAGTCCCCTTCTCCGTCTCTTTCTCTGTCACCTTTTCCTTTTCACTCTTCACGGGCTCGGCCGTCCGGTCCCGCATGTGGAAGCCAATGAGCTCGTTATAGAAGCGCAAGCGGTGAAAAAGCTCATTCTGCTCCGGCTCGTTGAGCATCCGCTTCGCCTTGAACGTAAACGTGTCTGGGTTCATCAGCGTGTGTTTGGCAAACGCCAGCACGTATGCAGCGTCCATGCGCAACTTGACGGCGCCGTGGAGCTTTCCGGCGGCCGCGTGCTTCTCCACAAACAGCACCGGATCGCTGGCTTGCTCGGCGTCGTAAGAGAACACCGGGATTTCCGCTGGAGCGGCTGAAGAGGCGGCTGGAAAGGCGCTCGTTTGGCCCGCTGCCGCTGGGTCCGCCGCAGCGAGCAGCTCGTGCACAGAAAATTTCTGGAGGCGGTCAAAGACGTCCGCGAGGCTGCTTGTCTTTCCACGCGCCGCCGGTGTCGTGTACGGCAAGTAGGCGGCGCTGGATTTCACGCTGGAGAGGTGGATTGATCTGGAGCGCTCGGTGGAGCCCTGCCCGGCAGATTGCGGGGCCGGCGGCGGGCGGTGGGCAGTGGGACGAATGGGCAGCGCTTTCGGTCCGTCCGGGAACCTGCTGGACACGGGGAACCTGCACCCGCCTTCGATATTCATGCTGGGGAACGCTGAAGATGGAAGCGTTTCAAGCCACCGAGCTCAGTGATGTGTCACGTGCATCCCGCCTGCATTCATTGTGGTGTATGGGTGGGCTGTTTGGCTCGCGCTCAGTCAGTAGATTTATGGTGTGCGCACTACGCAGCGGCCTTTCCGCGTGCGGTCTGGGTTGTGCACAGTGGCTCGACGAATTGGGATGCTGGTGGCCAAAAACCCCTCAAAAACGCCGGATTCGTCTCTGGCCTGCACGCGGCGCTTGCAGGTATGAGTGCATTACAACCTCGCACGGCATACAGGCCTGGACGTCTACCACATAAGCTTAATTTTTATTGGCAAGCCACCTTCCTAAAGCGGAACAGGCAAGATAGTTGGTTTTCACATGGGAAACCGAGCAAACACGAACGCCGTATCAAAAGTTGAGTATTCTAGGATCCTCTACAGTCTGAATTTTGAGAATTATTGATTAAAACTACCTAAAAGTCTATTAGACTTCAACGAAACTAACCGGAGTTCGCGCTTACAACAAAGCAGCGGCAACGGCAGCGACACCGGCAACAACACCAGCGGCGTTCTTGGCACCAGCACCCTCGTAAGAAGAGACAGAGGCAGCAGTGGACTCAGCAGCCTTGGTGCACTCCTCACACTCCTTGGTGGAGGTGACGGTACCAGTGGTGGTGTAGGTGGTTGGGACAACACATGGCTCAGTGATGGTCAAGGTGGTGGCCTCAGAGACGGTGACAGCAGATGGGGCACACTTGTCGTCAGAGCACTTGGTGATGGTGATGACAGTGGACTCTGGGCAGTAGGTGGTGTAACCGGTAACGGTGACGTCCTCAGTGACGACAGTGCCGTTAGAGTAAGCAGCCAAAGCGGTGGCGGAAAGAGCGGACAAAGCAGCGACGGTGGTGAATTGCATAGCGAGTGACTTGATCGATGGATGAAGAAAAAAAAAACTGAGAGGGCGGCGGACCCGGCTTTATATAGTGGAGCATTTCCGCGCTGGCGCCGAAGCCTTCCATGTTTTGTTTTTGCATTCGCTTGCATCATGCATGGTTAAGCATGCGCCTGCATTTGGAACTTTGTGCCGGTGCACTGCGTGGTTCGATACGCTGCTTCGCTATTGCTTCCCATTTTACGGCGCGACCCGACACTTTTGCGGACCCGTTGATACATGGAGGCTATCTAACAAGCGCTGGCTGTAGCACGCTGTACTGGTGCATGGCAGCACTTGAACAGATGAAGGACTATTCTGGGCCGTCCCTCCAGCCCAGCCTCCCACTGACGGCCCTTGCTGAAACGCAATCCGAGGGTCGCTTATCGCGGCCGTCATGGCGCAAATGTGCGAATATTGAGAGATCGTCGTAGAACATGTCCGCGCAGAGGGCCAGTCGCGCATGGTGTGACATGCATGAGGTCGAGCTCCGCACACCCCTGGACGGCACGCCGTATTCTGAGAATTTGCCAGAGAGCAACATTCCTCGGGGCGGGAAGAATCGCCCCTGAGCAAACGGGCTAATTAGTGAATTTTGTATACAAGAGGAGGTTGTGAGCAGCGAGCCAGCAACAGGGCCAGATGAAGGCTCCTTTTGGCAGCTGGCACTGGTAAGCTTTCCGAGCCAGGAGGTCGTCACTGAATTAAGCCTCGATGTACTGAAAGTGGCTGAAAAGAAAATACGTAGGATGGTTTCTTTTCCGCTATGGGAATCCGACATGCTGGCCCCGTGGTGCAGCCGCAATGTACATCTAGCATGCGCCTCCCGGCGAGACACTGAACTGTGCAGAACGCTTGGCCCCCCGAGGGGGGATGCATGCTGCACAGCGCCATCAGCTGCAGCTGAGCGATACTGATGTTTGCTAAAAATACATTTTCACCCGCACGCTGACGAGGAAAAAGAAAAGGGACAACTAAACAAACACCACTATTGGAAGACGCGCGCTGTTTTCTGCAGTGTCAGGGCCGTGCGTTTTGGCCTGGCGGGGGCGCTCCACCGGTCGGTGGCTTGGGCGTGGCGGTGAGATCCGGTGGCGGTCGGACTTTGGTTGCCAATTCCAGGTCGTTCATTTGTGAGCCTCTCAAAGGCCAAGAAACTGCTCCCGAGGCGTCGGAGCGGCCGAGCCGAGGGCCTCGGATTCATGCACTGATGTTTCACGGCATCTCCGGCCACAATGTGTAGGTGGGGTCAACCGAGAGGACGGTGTATGCCGTACGCCGGCCGGGCTCACCCACTACCCGCCACCAAGTTACGGCCGGTGCAACCGGATGGCCCTGTGCGAGCGGAGTTCCCGACCACCACAAAACACGGCCTTGGCACGGGTCGACACGGTCGCCTGAAATTCACGTTCCGCGTCACAACACGGTCGGATGTCCGCCCCGGCTGGCCGTATTCCCCCGCTTCGGCACGAGACATTTGAAACCGTCCTGGCACAAGCTGGAAACGGAACCCATCCGCGCATGGGTCTCGTCGCGCTCGCATTCGCATTTGTCGCCGCGTTGGCCACGATGACCCTGCGTATTACTGGCTCATAATCTTTACGACTCATGCGTTTCCCGATTTTATCGTACTGATCACCCGGATGTAGAGTGGCACACACTACATATAGGCTTTGGGCGAATATTGGCCAATGCTCATTTTGCGAGCGCGCGAGAATCCAATCCGCTCGCCATGAAAAAGTGCAGCGCGAGGCGCCAGGGAATCGCTTTGCACATAATAGGCCCTGTGCACCCTAAAAAAATTACACCCATTTGACACGGCAATTTGGCACAAGCACGAAGTTCTAACATGGTGGGGCTTCGTTTGGCAGCGGGACTCTATCGGGGCTTATGAATTACGGTTTTGGGGGCGGGCGGGGCGCTTAAGGCTCCGTTGCGGCTCGTACCGCTTCTTCCTCTGTAGAATTCGTTATCTTTCGGGCCGGCAGCAGCGCTGGGCTGCTGGCGGTGGAGGGCCAGTGTTGTACACAGGTTTGGGTGGCATTTCGAAACCTTTGTGCGACAACTGCGAAACGTCAGTTTGCAGTCTGGGCCGGCGGTTGCGGTAACTGCTAGCGTCGTGGAATAGCCGCCGATACCGATGCGTGGCCAAGCGACTTTTCCGGGACGGTTCTCGAGGCGGTAACTATTGTTTGAACTTTGTTTTCGTAAATGGGCTGGTGGTTCTGACCAGGCAGCGTAGTGCACGGCCAAAACCTTAAGCACTTGTTAAGGTTTGCGGGTCTGGTCGTTTAAGCTGGCGGAATGTTCACTTGTTTGCATGGCCGGATGAGGCAAGCCCCCAGCCCAGTTTGTTGGTTCAGTTCGATTGCTGGCTGCAGCGGGGCCGGGCTCGGGTACTGGTTTGGTCCAGTTGTTGCAGTGCGGTTGCAGTGCAGTTGCAGTGCGGTTTCAGATGGGGTTCAGGGTGGTTCCCGATGAGTTTCAGGTCGGTTTCGGGTCGTTTCGGGTCGGTTTCGGGTCGGTTTCGGGTCGGTTTCGGGTCGGTTTCGGGTCGGTTTCACGCCCGCTTCGAGCGTTTCCGGCCACACGCCACATCCTGTCCATTCGCCCTCTGCCCAGCGTGCGCTACCCGCCCGCTCGCTCCACGCGGTGCTGGCGACGCGCGTACATACAGGCGCAAATCAACACCTCCAACCTCATGAAGCCGTTCCAAGACTTGACGTTCTGCTGCACCGGCATCGAGTCGTCGCAGCGGGTGGAGCTCCTGGACAAGATCTCGGCGTTGGGCGGCCACTTCTACACGGACCTCATGAGCCTGGTGCAGTTCTTGGTGGTGGGCAGCCGCAAGTCGGAAAAGTACAAGTTCTCGGTCAAATACCGCCACGACATCCAGTTCTTGGCGCCGGCCACCATCGCCGACATCCACGCGCGCTGGCTCGCCGGCGACGACGCCAACACGAGCATCTCCAAGTACGCGCTCCCCGTGTTCTCCAACTTCACCGTGTGTGTGGGCCGTGTGGAACGCCCGCCGGAGGCTGCCGTGCACAAGCTCATGGCCGAGCCCTTCCGCAACCCGCCCGCGGACGCGCGGCCCAAGATCGCCGTCCGCGACGTGTTTTCCACGGACGAGTTGGTCAATGTGATGGTGCGGCTCGGCGCAGACGTCACGTCCACGCTTTCGCCCGGCTGCGCGATGATCATCGCCACGAGCACCGCGGGCAAGCGCTTTGCCATGGCCCGCAACTGGGACATTCCCGTGGTGCACCCGGCGTGGGTGCTCGACCTGTGTCTCCGGGGCGCAGCGCTCAATCTCGAGGACTACGTGCTCACGGCGGATGCGCTGAATGTGTACAGCAGCACGTCGTTCACGTGGAAGAAGCTCTACGCGGCGCGCATGAAGCAGGCGGGGCTGGACGTGCCGGGGCTGGCGCCGGAGCTGGGCCCGGAGGCTTTGGGCCTGGCGGGCCTGGCCCGAGGCCGGGCGCCGAAAAAGTCCTCCGACGTGTGGGCGTCCATCATGGGCAGCACCGCCGCCGCGGGCAGCAAAAAGGCCGCCAGCTCGTGGAGCGAGCAGGGCTCGGACAGCGAGGAGCTTTTGAATGGCGGCGAAGGAGGTGCTGATGCTCATGCTCATGCTGATGCTCCTTCTGGCGCACATGCCGGCGCTCTCTCTGCCGCCGCCGCTGATGCTGCCCGCCCAAGCGCGCTCTTTGCCGGGCTCAAGTTCCTCGCCGTGGGCCTCTCGATCCCCGAGCAGGCGCTCTTGAAAAAGGTGGTGGAGTCGCATCTGGGCGAGGTGACCGCGCTGGCCAGCGACGACACCGTGACCCACATCCTCTTGCTTGTGCGCAGCGGGCCGCAGGCGCAGCTCATGCTCCTGATGTTGCCCAGCGCCATGAAGCGCCGCATCAACAGCAAGGACGTGCAGTTGGTCACGGACTGGTTTGTGGAGCGCAGCGTGTTCTACAACGAGCTCCGGCCGGACTGCTGGGGCCGCCCGCTCGTGGGCTTGGTGCCGCTGTCGAAGCGCTACAAGGTCTGCGTGACCGGTTTCACGGGCGTGGAGTTGCTCCACCTCGAGAAGTTGATTGGCTACGTCAACTTCGAGTTCTGCGACGTGTTGAGCTCCCAGCGCGATCTCCTCGTGGTCAACATCAACGTGTTCCGGGCCCTGCTCGCCAAGAACAGCCCGCAGCTCTTCGACTACCGCGTCAAGGACGTCATCGACTGCCCCGTGTACTCGAGCGGCGGCGCCAAGTCCATTGCCGAGATGTCGGCGAAAAACAAGGTCAACGCGGCGAGAAAGTGGAACATCCCCGTCGTGCTGGCGGCGTACTTGTGGGAGATGCTCGAGATCCTGGGCGGCCAGCCAAACTTGCAGATCCCGGATCTTTTGGACCCCCAGTGGTGCATTTTTGCGCCCCGGCCCATGGCCCGCCCCGCCACGTTGCTTGGCTTCGTGCGGACCATGAGCAACAGCTTCGAGACGCAGCCGCTGGAGGAGCAGCACGACAACGACGGCCGCGAGCCGAGCGTCCAGCTCCCGTCTCCACGCAAGGCCAAAAACAAGCACAAGTACGGCCGCCTCACCGGAAAAGGCGAGTCGTTGTCGGAGAAGCTCAAGCGGTGCCGCGACGAGCCGGCGGAAGAGAAGGCGGCCACATACGCAGACGTGCTGGACCACAACACCACGCTAGGAAGCGACGAGATCTACACGCAAGTTGGCTACAACAACGAGGAGTCTGTGCGGGGAAGCACGGACCTTTTGGAGAAGCTAGAAGAAACGGGTGCCCGCGTCTCGAAACGGGCACGGAAACGGGTATAGGATAATAATACAGGCTACGAGGAACGTACATGGAAGAGCACGGAGAAGCATGTGAGAGCACGGCAGGCAGAAGCAGGCAGCCGATGGAAGAGAAAAAGAGCTTGGATTTGAGAAGCTGAAATCATTTGAATCTCAAGAGATGACGATTCGAAACTCGAGAGATGACGATTCAAAACTCAAGAGACGACGATTCAAAACTCAAGAGATTGATGAAAACATCAAAAGAGTTTCGGGTCAAAGCGATCAAACAATACCAGGAATCGAAGAGACTGAAGAACATCGTGAATTGAAAAGATTGACCCGGAAGTCTCCTCGGAACAAGTGGCAATGGCAAACAGGGCACATGCCCTGTGGGCTAGAGGCGCGCGAGACTTTTAGTTAGGGCTTCGATGCGGCGAAGGCGCTCGGGACGTTTTCCGAGCCACAGCCGTGCACAAGCGTTCTTCGTGTGTCTTTGTGGGGTCATTAGGAAGCTGCAAGGAAATTGTGTGTTTCTGTGGCTTTTCCAAGCGTATTCTGGAACAAGCTGATTTTTGGGCGCCGCTTGACATGATGCGGCTGTTTCGTAAGTGGTGTGCGGAGTGTACCAAACAGTGCCAATAGCGGTTGTCCGTAGGAGATCGATGCACACCGGAAATCTCGGATCACTTCCGGAGGCAGATTGTGAAGCACTTCCGAAACAGAGCAGCTCAATGGCCACCTAAGAGCAAATGCTACGCCGCTGCTGAAACACAGACGCTGGATGAACGGCTCGTGGTGCTCTGTGCGCCCTGTCTCCGCCGCAATGGGGCCGTGATGGCCACTGCCACCGCCTGGTGGGCGCCTGAAACAGAGCGAGACCGAAACAAGGGTGAAACGAAATAACCCTGATACTAATTCTAAGCAAATTTGAAACAAGTCGACGCAAAGCCGGCCGCACTGGGCGCAACAACGCCGCAAAACGCTTTGGCCGTGGCCGCTGGAAGCACCATTGGACAGCCGGAGACGGCGTCGGGTGAGCGAAAGAGCCAAAACGGCTCGTCCTGAAACGCCCCTGATACCGTCAGCCCAGCCAGCCGTGCCGTCGCTCGTCTGCAGACACCCGAGATGGCCTGGCAGCGGCACGTGCCTCTGCAAACGGGCGGCGGGGTTTTTTGTCTACGAACCGCAGCTTTTCACAAAACTCGGCACTATAAACAGCGGCCCGTCTACGCTGGAAAGGCACCGCCGTCACAGCCACTGGATGTCGCAAGCGGCCGGGGCATAGTGTGCCCGATTTGGCTAACGTGTCGAAACGAATCGAAATGTCGCAGTCCTGCGATGGCCTACAAACCGACGTCAAGGGATCGTGCGCACGTGTGCAGGAACCACGACATCGAGATGAGACGGGCGGTACTGGTGTAGCGCCCACACGGCGGCCGGCGGAGGCGGCGTAGAGATTGTAGCGGCCAGGCAGGCAGTGCCGTCATCTGTAGCGTAGCAGGCAGCCATCGGGCGTAGCACGCGGCAGTAAAGCGCAGCGGGGCACCTTGCCCACCAGTAATGTCGCCCGATGGGCGCGGGCGTGTGCAGTACGCAGAAAAATTTTCTTTTCTCGGAGGCGGCAGAAAAAGCAAAATCCCTGCAATATAAAAGTCTACCCAATTCGCACACCGCTTGCAAATTTTCTTCTCCTTTTTTAGTTAACACAACTATAAATCACAATGGGTAAAGAGAAGGCTCACGTCAACGTCGTTGTTATCGGTCACGTCGATTCCGGTAAGTCCACCACCACTGGTCACTTGATCTACAAGTGTGGTGGTATCGACAAGAGAACTATCGAGAAGTTCGAGAAGGAGGCCGCCGAGTTGGGTAAGGGTTCTTTCAAGTACGCTTGGGTTTTGGACAAGTTGAAGGCCGAGAGAGAGAGAGGTATCACTATCGACATTGCTTTGTGGAAGTTCGAGACTCCAAAGTACCACGTCACTGTTATCGACGCTCCAGGTCACAGAGATTTCATCAAGAACATGATCACTGGTACTTCCCAAGCCGACTGTGCTATCTTGATTATCGCCGGTGGTGTTGGTGAGTTCGAGGCTGGTATCTCCAAGGACGGTCAAACCAGAGAGCACGCTTTGTTGGCTTACACCTTGGGTGTCAAGCA